>CM017555.1:61200912-61498412 GCA_007844125.1 Sinonovacula constricta | reverse complement strand
TAGAAAAGGTAGTAGTAGTTTAGGTAAAAGTAGCAAGAACGTCGCTGTAGTAGGACCTGTAGTTTTAATAAGAGAAAATAAGCAAATATTGTCAGTCTGAAAACAGTCTGCAGGAAACAGTAGGTCTGGTTCTTTGATAGCCTAGTCTAACATCAGCTTCATAAATAATTGAGCTGGTATTTGTGCATGTATTGACAAACACTGCAAGCAATGATGAATTTAATTTCCTACTGAGACAGAAGGCTTGGGGTAAGACTGATGACAAATCGTTAACAATCGATGCTGGAAACTTTTACTTGGCACATTTTGCTAAATTCATATTCATGTTTTAAGGTTATATAGCAAATTTTAGATTGGATATTAGCCCATTTCTTAGCACCTGAGTAACGTGTATAAACTTGTTTTAATGATATCAACAGATTTATAGACGTTTACATCTTAAAACATATCATTCTATACTATTTATATATAACCACTAGTCAGTCGATAAACAATATGCACAAACTAGTGCGCTGAAATGTGAAATTTGTCATATCAGTTTTTAACAACAGTATCGTGCAACTATTGACATGTTTAATACTGCATGATTATGGCCAATATAGAAGGAAAAATGACATCAATAGGGTTCGGCGTGTTAAATGTAGTTAAGTTTTGCATACAATCAAATAGCAACTTGATATTCAACAGCTACGTCTGAAAAGGTTGAACCTATTCAGCCCACTCAGATTTTGGAACAATTGCCGACAAACAACACAGACAAATGTATTTGTTATCGAAATCTGGCACAAGAACTGGATACAGCTTTGACTGATGACATCTTTTCCGTTAATTTAGTGTTTGGTCTGAATCACTTACGAATTACATTGTTATCCCTCGAACGATTTGGATAGAGACCCTCTTGGAACAGCCCTGGGGAAAATGTGTCAGGCAATAACATGCAATAACAAGCATTCACAGTTTTCTCGGTTAACAACAGGGCGTTTTGATGTTTCACTGCGACTTGTAGCTACGGAGAATATCAAGGAAGCTGAAAAATAACAACATGTTACATAAATAAAAGGGGTTGAATGCTTTAATGCTTGATCCGGATTTTATCCAACTCTTGTTATTTAATCTTCCAAAATGTACTTGAAACAGGACTACACACCTGCCTCCTGCGTTTTGTTATGATTTTGTACAAAAATTTTTGTCAACATAGTACCATAAATCGGGAAATAATACAAGGTATTACAAAGCCCCTCCCCTGAGTAATCGCAATAAGATAGAAACTATTTTACCAATCCTCTCTCATGTGAAATTGCAACAAAATAGAAACTAATTAGATCCGACCATAAAAAGCAAAGAAGGATCAGTCCTGTTGTGTTATTACAAATCGGAGGTCTGATATCTGTACGATAACAATATTTATGTTGCTAAAACGTACAGAGGAGGAAAACAACAACAACTTTACTTTGATTTAAATCGTACAACAAAAAACATCAATGAAAATATGTCAGTTCTAAAACAATTTTATTTCGGAAACTGGTTTTTATATTTATATCTGACAAAGTTGAAACAAGTATTTTAATTTAAATTTAAATTGAAACTAGAATTTATATTTACATCTAACGAAATTGAACCTCGAAGAGTCGGAATTACGTTTTAACAAAAGAACGAGGTTTTGCACATGCATTTGTATAATTGGAAAAGTTGATGACTACTTTACATGTTTTGAAATTTTGGATTCAGTTTTAATTATTGCAAGAGGTAACGCTTTTTTAAACTCCCACACTAAAATCAAATTTAATAAACTACATAAACAACTTACCTTTTCTGTACATGCATTCCAATTATTAAGCATTTCAATTATTAAGCATTTCAATTATTAAACATTTCAATTATAAAAAATTTCAATTATTAAACATTTCAATTAAAAACATTTCAATTATTAAACATTTCAATTATTAAACATTTCAATTATTAAACATTTCAATTATAAACCATTTCAATTATTAAACATATTAATTATTAAACATTTCAATATTAAACATTTCAATTATAATACATTTCAATTATTAAACATTTCAATTATTAAACATTTCAATTATAAAACATTTCAATTACTAAACATTTCAATTATTAAACATTTCAATTATAAAACATTTCAATTATAAATCATTTCAATTATTAAATATTTCAATTATTAAACATTTCAATTATTAAACATTTCAATTATTAAACATTTCAATTATTAAACATTTCAATTATTAAACATTTCAATTATTAAACATTTCAATTATTAAACATTTCAATTATTAAAAAAAATCTTATTCTCGTGTATGTACATGTCGGATAAATTGATTTTGATAAACATAATTATGGCCATTTTGTTTCTTGACAGAAGTCAATCGTTCCGATCTTGCGAATGATTGTTATAACTAACGGGGAAACTACATGCAGAAAACGACATTCTAACATAGGATGTATTGGTAGCTTAAAGTTTATGTTCAAGATGTCCTGTGTCTTTTACACTTTAAATATCGACAGAAAACCGCTTAGACAATATTTCATTATTTTCTGAGCTTTTTCACTTTTTAATGTTAAATGTGTGCGTTGAACGTTGTGACTGGACTAAAATTTGAGAAGAAAACAACAGCAAAATCGAAAATTTCTACTATTAATTATATCAGCATTTGATATCAAATAATTAAGTTTGACAAATATATTGCTTTAGGTAATTAATTGTTTAATTCAGCGATATTTCTCTTGTCAGTTCATATCTAGACAAGTAATATTTAGTGCGCGTTTTCATTGAAAGATTGAATTATGAATTTATAAGAATATGGCTTTAATCAGATTTAGATTCCACTTGACTTTAAACGCTTTGATTATATGTGAAATTCCTATTTTGAAGATACGTACTATGTAATTATAACATTGTCATATCCTAAGACAGATAGCAGCGTTCTTACAAATATTAAACAACGTGAGCATAATGTTGTTTTGAATCTAAAAATACGCAAAGTGCAATAACTTTGGCAATTTTCATGAAAACAAATTACTTAAACTTTATTTTTATTATTGTTTATAAACATTGAGAAAAGCCAGATTCAGTGTTTGTATTGTAGCGGTCTTTGTGCTGCTTTAAGGATAATTATGAAATGTTTACTTAAGAATAAGCATGTTATAGGTTATAATGCACATTCTTTTCTTTTAAAAATTGTAACAGTACGGATTTGGTGTCTGGGTCATGATTAGTGAATCACACTTTCTTTATAGCCTAGTCTCGTCTGGGTGGCATTTCTGTTGCTAAAACGTACCGAGGTGGAAAACAACAACAGCTTTTCTTTGATTTAAATCGTTAAACAATAAACAGCAATGAAAATATGTCAGTTCTAAACAATTTTGGGTAATGATTTGGGCCGAATCTCCCTTCAGAGAATAAAGTTTTTGGGTGGATGCCATTTTGTTGTTTATACATAGTAATGTTAAGTCATTTGGTCAGAGGTTTTGCCTAGCAACAGTTAGCGATATTCAAACAATTGTCCTGAAATGGAATCTGGCAAGGCTGCTTCAACATCCATGCAGCAGACAAGATTGTGCATAGTGTGGGGGAGTTTATATTAAACAAATTGACCTGCAAGAGTGTATTCCAGATGTGGACAAGAATGATGGCAAACATCTAGCATTGTTTGGTTATTCCATCTTAAATCCGAAGGCATTTTATAAAGGCAATAGGGTGTTTTTTCTTTCAGTAAACTAGACCAAGTGTAATTTAAAACGTTACGGTGAATACTAAAATGTATTTATTGTTCTTCAATGATAGGAAAAGAGCGCAACATGTGGTTCCTGTCTATGTCCGGTCATTCGTATGTAGACCCTAATAAGGTATTCTGTTGGATTGTGTTGTTCCGAAAACGATGACTGGCTGTTTTTCTTTTTGTTTCGCTTTGGCGGTGGCACTGCACAAGATTGGGCATTGCCACTTGGCAGTCAGCACAGTCCGAACAGAAAAGTAATTTTTATCAATTTAGTTAATAACAAGGTTAAAAACAAGCATTTAGTATGTTAGTATTTGCGCATTTGACACAGCTGAGATTTCGTCATTGAGAAGCCTGGCATGACTTTTGTTTCCCAGGATCAGCCATGGTTGCAGGTGACGGAATTTCCATTGAAATTTGCAACTTAATATTTTATAAAAGGAAAGCCTGTTAAATTCTACTAGTGGCACCCTATGGGGCAGGAATGTCAGCCTATTGGGGCATACATATTTGAGCCTATTGGAGCATTCAGTTTCAGCCTAGATGGGTATGCAGTTTCAGACTATTTGAGAATACAGTCTTAGCCAAGTTGGGCATGTAGTCGCAGATTATTTGAGCATACGGTCTTAGCCTAGTAGGGCATACAGCTTCAGCCTAACTGGGCATGCAGTTTCAGACTATTTGGGAATACAGTCTAAGCCTAGGCGGCATTCAGTTTCAGACTATTTGAGCATACGGTCTTAGCCTAGTAGGGCATGCAGTTTCAGCCTAGTTGGGCATGCAGTTTCAGCCTGGTTGGGCATGCAGTTTCGGCCTATTGGGATTTTTTTTGTGAAGCGTGCAGTTTCAGCCTAGTTGAGCAGCCTAGTTGGGCTCGAATGTTGGGGTCTATATTACGGATGGTTGTCTTCGGTCGCCCTAAACGACTATTTGTCCGGTGTGCCTGCTTTGACAGTGGCTTAGCACGATGGGGTCAGGACGCATGCCCATAGGCTGTCATTACCAAAGTTACTTGAAAGTTGTATTGTGCTGTACAGGGAAAGATGTAAATAAATGATTTTTATTAATAATTTGCCTTGTATAATATGATCTGTCTGTTTGGGGGATGCGACATGGGTGGTGAAAGGATGTTATTTTGCCATTGTTTCACTTAAAAAGAAAGCATATTGGTTACTAATGATGTAAGAATGGAGTCTGTTCACCCGTGTGGCGTCGTTATTCTTTCAGATTCGAATCTCCCAATAAGTCTATGTTTTTTTTATTTATACAACATTATCATTTAATTTTTTAATTTTACAGCATAAAGGCTCCATATTAATAACTTATACTGATCCACAAATCTTTGTCGATAACTTGTACTGTCTAATATCTCCATGTCGATAACATAGATGTCCTAATAACTCCATTACTCCATTAGTTGAATCCTATCCATGTATATGCACTATATTTTTTGTTGTTCTCTTAAATCAGTTGGTAAATTTGATACTTTTAGTCGTTTTGCTTTTTTTCAATCTTAATTTATTTTCTGTGAAACAGCATAAATTGATAAATTAGTCACAAAAGAAATCAAAGGATTCGAACCTGATATCCCGGTATTAAAATAGTAATTTTCATTGTACGCTCAACCAATTGCGCCACAGCGAGTTTCACGGATGAGACCATGTGCAACTTAGGACATCATAAATAGTTTGTTAAAATATTGATCAATCACGATTCTATATGTGGATAGTTTATTTTATTACTAGATATTATATATGTATATAAGTTCATTGTTTCTGTTTTAACTCCCGATGCAGGTGCTTACTGTTAGCTGTTTCACTTTATAGGGATAATTTTATTTATAGTGTTTGTTTGATAGAAAAACCTTCAGAAAGTGCGGGGTTGGAGCGCTCCACAAACCAGGTTTAAGCACCCTAGTCGGTCCTTTTGCCGACTGACCGTTCCAAGGCGGTAACTGATGGTGTTTTTTTTGTGTGTAATGTCTCGTCTCTGTGTTTTTGTCACATTTATATTTACCCTGTTTGCCTTTGTCTAGAGGTAGATTAAATTTAAATATCTGTGAAATTTTTGATAGGACATTTTCTTATTTACCTATCTATTTTAAGATAAGGCAAAAGGGTAATTTTATCTTTAATTATTTGCATAGACTCTGTACCAAAATACATAGAATAAAAAACAAGTATACGCTGAATTCAGGCTAACTTTTTGTTTCATTCCTAGTGTAACATACCAAATCTGTGTTAACACTGATGGCTTTATCTGTGAAACATGAAGGAAACAATGTGTTTCTTATGCCTTTACATCTATTACCAAAAGGTCAAAAAGGAAACTATTAACGACAACAACACAGCAACACGTAAAAAGTATTTAAAATACACATTTCGTTTACTGTTTATTACATTATTGCTTAAATGTGCATTCTTGAACCGGAATTTCCCCACATACGAAAATATCACGTGTTATGAATTCGTACGAATTCTTCACGTAGGTGTTTCCGAATTTTTCGAACCCCGTTTTGGAGACACCTGTTAGTACGTACGTATTTTTCACAACTTTAGTTATAAATATGTGAGGAATTCGTACGGATGTTCACACATAATAAAAACTTGTATGCATATGATCTGGGTCTTTGTGAAGGTAGAAGAACGACAGATCAGTTCCAGCAGAATGAAGAAAAAAATAATGGATGTGTATGATTTGTCAAGGTCAGATTAAAATGTTTTGAATATGGTTCTATGTGTGGCATTATATTTAAGGGTGAAAGGGCCGTTTCTGAGCAAGTTACATAACCTATGCATTAAAGTTATTGACCAAGGAACAATTAGAGATATAATAGAATAGAAAACAACACCTAAAATTGCTTCGACGATATTTGACGCCATACATTCAGAGTTACAGGGTAGGGAAGCTAGATGTATTTTTAATTGAAATCAATTACCCCGCCACCTTTTCCTTCCTCCAATGTTCATGTACATTTATGTTTCTTATGCACTATTATAAATGTGTACATTCCTAAATGTAAACTATACGATTATATCTGTAGAACGTCCCATATTTCAATATGATTACTAAAAAAGTTTGTCGTACATGGAAAGTTATGGTTACTGCACTTCCTGAAACAAACGCTGCGGATATAAGAATAAAGTCATAATGAACTTTTAATGTAATAATATACATAAATGGAGATAATTCAACAAAAAGTAACCTATTTATGCATTCGCTTTGAAATATTTCTCTCAAAATGCAATAATAATTACATCTATCCTTAATCTACCGGTAATTGTCAAGTTAGGTTTTCTAGACATTACGGGGTAATCTGTATATATTAATATACATATATTGTATACACATGTAGTTTTATTAGTCTGTAATTTAAACATCAATTTGACCGGAATTTGACCGGAAGCGGAATTTGGCGGAAAATAATGCAATGTTTCTTTTATATCATCAACAGTTTTTAGTTTTGTTACTTGTTTGCAATGAATCTTTCTAAAAGAAATATAATACAAGGTTGTTATTTTGTCCTTTTAGGGATAGTAGAAAATTTATTTGTGTAAATAATTGTCTGAGAAAGCGTCATTCGGTCAAAAGTCAAGACTACATTATTATTGTGCGTAGAGAAACTGCTCGATATTCATGTCTTAACACAGGTACGAGAGGCCCCGGGTTCGATCCCGGCCGCTACATACTAAAGTCGTTAAAAATGGTAGTGGTACAGCTCCCTTGCTAACGCTCAAGCAAATATAAGGGTAGTTCCACGACTGGTTGGCCCGGTGTCAGGATAATGTGACTGGGTGTTGTATCATGCCAGGTGTTCACGACATGCTATACACAGTGAAGGCAGCACTATATCTACTTCAAGTGGACACCGTCTCCAGATAACTGAAATACTGTTGGTGGGACGATAAACCCAATAAACAAACAATCATGTCTAAACAACGGAAGCCGCATATTCCGTACAATCGGTCAGGCAGGATGCGCGGATGAATAACGAGATAGCAGTTTTGCGTAAAATTGGTCGTATTTTCAAACCTTTTTATGAAAATCAACACAATTTTCAGAGGGCAGTTATTGCATATTTTAAAATATAATAAATGATTCCAACAATAATTTCTTTTGTCGTTACTTATCAGTTTTCTCGATAAATAATGGTGATCACGGCGTTAGCATTGTCCGAAAAATGTTGATGAGTAACTTATTAATACACATATTTCGTCATTAACAGACAATCAAATGTTACAAAATAAACCAAACTGTACCATATATTGATTTCCATGCAACGAAATGGAAAAAATACTTTAATTAATGTTTTATTGTCATTTTATAATTCAGGTCGCCGTTTATAAATATCTTGCTGCTGATTTCCATTGAAAAAAAATCAACATTAGATATTTTTATGATAACTTACAATTTATTATTTAATCAGATACAATATGTTTGAAACCCTTCACAATTTTAATGTTTACCAACATAAAACTAGTTTATCTCATAACGCTTAAACACATTTACCATTAACACCCCTTTGCCAAAATACAATATGTGCGGCAAACAGGGATTTGTACGTGATTTCGAAATGTTCGGTTTTCCGTCATATACTTATATACTGTTACTGAAGAGCACACACGCAAAAATTTAAATAGTAATAATCAGAGGCGGTTAAAAAAATGAAAAGAAAATAAACCATAATATGGATAAATCGGTTGTCGGACAAGATTTTTCTTGTAAAAAGTGTCTTTTTCAAAATCAACAAGACGACAAACAAGATAATGTTTTATCACTGTACTTTATTCAATAAGCTCTCGTGTTGTGTGAAGTTTCCAATCATTATCTCTGGTATCTTTAAGAGTTATAGTCCAGACAAGCTTTTTTTCCAACAAGAGAGGCAATTAAAATATATACTAATCATTCCCATTCACCATATTCTCAGTACAACAGCCTTTCAACTGAAAAGTGAAATATGTATATCGGGAATTGTCACATCCAGAAGACATGATTTGCAAAATGATCAATTTCCAAATAGACACCATCAACAATTAATGCAAAATGAAAACCCGAGGGTTTACCGCCTTGGAACGGTCAGTGGCAAAACAATTTGTCACTGGGGGTTTAAACCAGCTTCTAGGGTGCGCCAAGCTAACACTTGTCTTAACAGGCTCTTGAAGTCAAATCAGCAATAACACGATGGCAGGGATAGAAAGAACAGATCGAGCTTCTAGATTCTTTTAAAAGATTTCCCTATAAACCTACCTAAACTCTTAAACCACTGCCACAGTCGTACAAACAAAAAGGTAAGCATCACGATCAACTGTTGATGGGTCTATCACCCATCAGGCAGACTTCAATACTTATACTCCTGTCCTTTTTATTTAATAAAGCGATATGACTTAAGGGGGGCCATCCAGATAAATGTTTTTTTTGTAACTTAATTTCTCTCAATGAGCACATTTCAAGTTGCAGCTTAATACTAAGATTCTGACTTTTTCCTTTACAAGAGAAATAATTTTAAAAACATTCTAGAGTCAGTGTCCGCCCCCCCCCCCCCCCACGCATTTCCTTTCAATAAGCTTTATCAGTTGTTGAAGTAACAACTATGCTTCTCGATGACGTTATTGGGTTATGCTCCGAACAGCATTCCAAAAAAGGGGGAGATAATTAAAAAAATGGAACCATTCATAGTTATGGTTCTTGTGACTGCACGAAACGCTCTATCGTTGTGCAAAGTTACGACTCAGTATCTTCGATATTTTCCTGAGCACAGATGGAGATAAATGACTGCAGACGGACGGACGGACAAACGAACGAACGGACTGACCGAATGTCCAAGTGAGACACGGACGGACGGCACAGGCGACTATATCTTCTTTTAGAGAAGCATTAAACGCCTTCCCATTGATCCGTCTGCCATAAACAAAATGTTAAGAATGTGTGAAAACTTTGTATCAACAAAATTTAAGCAAATGTTTTTCCACATGTAAGGATTTCGTATTTTTTAAAAGGGGAAAATTAAGATTTTCTTTTGTATGTATTCCTTATCGGCGTGAGCCGACGTGAGCGTGAAACGCGAATTTATGACATGTGACCGTATAACGCGAGCGTGAAACCGATCGCTACATGTAGTGATTTTTTCAGGTTCGCGCACGGCATTCACGGGCGAGGAACAACCATGAAAGGACCTCTGTCTATGCGAAATGCAACAGAAAAACTAATTGAATCGATTAGAAAATGCCCTATACCGTACGACCAGTCCCTAAAGGAGTACAGGGACATAGACATCAAAGACCGTGTGTTGCAGAATATAGCTGACTCACTCAACATTCCTGGCTTTAGAGGTACACTTAACATAAATTAATTTTAGTTGCAAATCAATGTTAATTTTAGTTAGTGTAGTTTTTCAAGTATGCTTATGACAATTCTGTTGTAATTATATATTTCAACTATTAAATGATTGTGCCATTACGGATGACTTGACACATTATTGTTTTCACGCTAACCGGATGAATGGAATAGTGTAAACGTCAAAACTCACGCCTCACGTTCAAGTTTAACGCTCACGCTAAACGTTCACGTTGCGCTCTCGTATGAATGGAATAGCGGTCTGATCCCCTGTCTGCGGAGCTAGGCAGAGCTTAACAGGACAACAGTGGAGATGGGGTCCTTGACTCGGCGGATCTGTTCCGTGTCCCGTCGGCGGATACTTGCCATCCTCTCTTTGTGGAACCGACTGGATTCCCGACAGCTGAAAGTGGCGACGTTTTTAAAAAGGACTCTTAAAATAAATCTCAAAAACCAAGTGTTAAAAGAACGTTTACTTAAAAAATCAACAAAAAACTAGTATGTTAAAACCAGTTGCACGCGAATATTAACAGTTAAAACAAAGTTAAATTGTTCCAAAATATTTAAGATATAGTTGAATAAAAAAATAGGGAGCGTATTGGAGATGTAGTATCTTCGTATTTAAAGCACTATCTGTAACTGAACGCTCTTTTCGGTTATAACTATTCATTTGTATTTCAAGTCTAATATAGCGGTTCTATAGAGTTCATCCACAATTGGATATTCCCTTAATATGTTTGTTTTGTTTTTGATATACATTGCAGCGACCAATTATGATCATTATAGCAACATCCAGCTTTTTTGGTGGAGGAAGACCCCAGACACATGTCTGGGTAGAACCACCTCCGCACCGCAAGTCAGCTAGAAGACCTTCTCACATTAAGTCGGCGACTCTATCAATACCGTCACGGGCACCCCTCCCCTTAATATGTATTATTGCGAGAAATAAGTTTTTTTTTGCAAGCAGCCAGTTCCGGAAAGCACGCGTAAACCTGCGGGAGTTAGCTATATGGGCGCTTAACATTCACGTCTCTTAAAACCGATGTTTTAACTAATGTGTATGTACATGTATGTATCGTTTTTCCTTATAACACCACTTTAACACATCCCGAAAAGTTCATCCAGTAGAAACCCAACCAGTTACCTGGCACTATTAGCGCAAGTAGGACCATATTATTCAATCACTAATACTAAAATTTCAATTACATACGTATAATAATACAACAGCATAATAGCATGATTTAATGCTACATCATAGCAGCATATAGACACATCAGTGTGATCACTTGTCTTGGCAGCCATCTCTGATGGCAATTTCAAGGGATTTTCAGATGAATTGTATAGAAGCATACATTTTATTTTCTTGTTTTTCTTGTAATTCCTTCATTTGTTGTTCAAAAATTAAAAGCTCTATACCATTTGGAAAGCTCTTGAAATTCATATTTTTAGAATACAATATTTTTAAAATTGACATAACATAAAAATTAATACACATAAATAAAATTATTGGCTCATCTTTAAACAAAATGAACGATAGTGTATCGTTTTTGGTTTTATTTTTGACCTTTTAAACTACCAAAATAAAGCTTGAATATCTAAAATACTATTTAAAAGCTGTTAAATTTCATATGAAATTCATTAAAAAGATTGAAAAATAAAAACACAATTGTGAGTTTAATACAGCACTTTTTTCCAGATTTGGCCCTGCATGAGCTCCTGCCTTCAAAGATGATTCTTATCTGTGCCTACGACATGACATGGAAACTATCTATACCAGTACAAAAATATAACAACACCAATAACGGCCTAAGTTACTTATTTCCACTCATACCTTATCTAAAAATAGGCCGTCCTGGTATGGGTTGTCCTGCTTTTCCGGCCGTTCTGTTTTAAATGAAGAAAATGAATACTAATTGTTCTAAACCTCTAAACGAATATTTTAAAACCATTAAATGTCTTTACATTACAGTAAAACACAGTAACTAGCCAAGATATAAAGTACAAATCTCCGAGGAGATGCAATTTGGCCTGGTTCTGGAACAAGTCTGGGATACATAAATGCCACACCAACAGGTCAACATGTTTCGTATGTTCTTTCGATTTCAGGATTGTTTGTACATAATATACCGGTATGTGAAAATCAGAAAATTCCATCCTTAAGGAGAAATTGTAAACATCTTTAAAAGAATGCAATTTATGTAAAAACACTGAGTTGTAAACTTTAATTGTTGTTGGTTAAAAACACCAATGGATCATTCTTTTCTTTGACATTTTATAGATTCATCTCAGATATGGTTGTAATAACTGGTAATTTGTCTAATAAATCCAGATTTAAATGTCACACCCAATTTGTGTTGTGACTGCTTTTTCACCTGAAAGCTTTTTGGTTCCTGGTCCCCCCGATGTACATCCCACAAACATAGCAACCATTGTAACCACTTGTTAACCATACGAAACTCACAAACTTGCTCTAACAGAATCAGTGTAACATTTTGTTAACAATATGAAACTCACACACTATCTGAAGTTGGTTCTGTGTAACCACTTGTTAACCATATGCAAGTCACAAACTTGCTCAAACAAAATCAATGTAACCATTTGTTAACCATATAAAACTCACAAACTTACTCAAACAGAATCAGTGTAACCACTTGTTAATCATATGCAAGTCACAAACTTGCTCAAACAAAATCAATGTAACCATTTGTTAACCATATAAAACTCACAAACTTACTCAAACAGAATCAGTGTAAACACTTGTTAATCATATGCAAGTCACAAACTTGCACAAACATAATCAGTGTAACCATTTGTTAACCATAAGAAACTCAAAACTTGCTCAGACAGAATCAGTGTAACTACTTGTTAACCATAAGAAACTCACGAACTTGCTCAAACAGAATCAGTGTAACCACTTGTTAACCATATGAAACTCACAAACTTGCTCAAACAGAAACAGTGTAACTACTTGTTTACCATATGAAACTCACAAACATTGCTCAAACAGTGTCAGTGTCACGGCTCGTTGACCATATGAAAGTCACAAACTTGCTCAAATAGAATGTGTAACCGCTTGTTGACCATATGAAAATTCACGAACTTGCTCTAACAGGACCATTTTTTACCATCTGATAACTATATGGAACCCCAAAACCAGCTCAGCGGTGTCAGCGTAACCGCTTTTTAACTTAAGGAAATTCACCAACTTGCTCTTACATGACCAGTGGAACGGTTTGTTAGCCATATGATACTCACACACGTGCTTAAACAGAATCAGTGTAACCACTAGTTAACCATATGAAACTCACAAAATTGCTCAAAAAGGATCAGCAAAACTGTTTGTTAACCATCAAATGCATGGAAACTTGATCAAATGAAATATGCTTGTGCAGGTATCCTACACAGCAAAAAAGTGCACAACTGTTTACAATTTTATATTTATGAGACATCATGCCACAACAGTCAACACATGAAGGTCAACTAAGACATCACGCCACAAGAGTCCATGACTCAAGCTCACCATGTATAAGATGCAAGACTTAAGATCAACTAAGACATCGTGCCATATGAGACATCGTGCTTTAAGCTTAAATTACTTGCCGACAACATGGATGCGATGTCCCAAGATTTACTGACTATGAACTGACAAATATTTATTTATGACGTTTAGTTCACTGACCTAAAACATCCATGATACCATGTCCTGACTGGAAGATAACTATGACTTATTGGCACAAGCTTCACCACCTGGCTAAATACTTAACTTGTTATTTCACAATTCATCCCAATGATGTACATCAGTATTGTCTGCTCAGAGGCAGGGGTATCGCGAGGGACCCTCCCGCTCATTGTAGCCAGGTTTAAGCTTTGTAGAAAAAGAAGGACAAGTAATGACAAAATGTTTATGCAAGCAATGGTTGGGCTGACATACAAAGTCATTGAAAAAGACCTGTGGAAACTGACATACTATGATATGGACAATAATTGAAACACAATAACTAATAATCATGCAGTTGTTTCATTTGTTTTTTAAGATACGTCACAGCAACCAACTTTTAGCCATTACAGTAATGTCCAGCTGTTTTGGGATTAGCCGGCATTTTTGCCGATACTGCGCAGCGACATTTCTATCATTATAGCACAGGGGCACTTATGAGGTGCCCAGGGACTGAACCCGGCCGGTCCATTATACTGACACCGACGAATCAGGTGTATCGCTGTCCCCTTAGCTCCGAGCGTTAGGAGGGAAGCCACTACTACCAACTTTAAAGTCTTTGGTATGACCCGGCCGGGGTTCGAACCCACGACCTCCCGATCCGCAAGCCGACGCTGTTTTGGTGGTCGAGGACACAAGCGCACCGCATGTCAGTTGGAACACTTTCCCACATTAAGTCCTTTGGCCCAAATGGTCTCGAACCTACACTGTGGGATTCTAAGCAGTCAGAGGAGTTACAAATCGGCGACTCTACCACTACGTCACAGGCGCCCCCTCATGTGGGTGGTGCTCAGGTCCAGGTCGGCCGTCCTCCAGACGTCGTTTGTTTGTCTGGGGTGGTCATCAGCTATATCTCAGTTAAAAATACATTCAAAGGAAAAGAAGGTAAGTACATACTTAGAAACATGTTCATTTTTTTAATTTTAAATTATTTATATGATCAAACTATTAAAATTAACTATAGCCCACCACCCAAATTGGCAATTAGAACCAACGCCCCAAACTGAAAACCTTAACCAACCAAACAACCAATAAACCCCACAAACTGACAACACAAACCAACCCCCACAAACTGACAACACAAACCAACCCCCACAAACTGACAACACAAACCAACCCCCACAAACTGACAACACAAACCAACCCCCACAAACTGACAACACAAACCAACCCTTACAAACTGACAACACAAACCAACCCCCACAAACTGACAACACAAACCAACCCCCACAAACTGACAACACAAACCAACCCCCACAAACTGACAACACAAACCAACCCCCAAACTGCCAACCTGAACCAACCCCCACAACTGCCAACCTGAACCAACCCCCACAACTTACAACCTGAACCAACCCCTACAACTGACAACCTGAACCAACCCCCACAACTGACAACCCTGAACCAATCCCCACAACTGACAACTTGAACATCCCCCCATAGCTGACAACCTGAACCAACCCCCACAACTGACAACCCTGAACCAACCATCCAAACTAACAAACAAACCAAACAAAAACAACACAATATTTAATAAATAACAAACAAAACAAATAAAATAATATAGTACCTAAATAACTTAAAATAACTAAACAATTTACAAAATAAAAAAGGTTATTAACATATAAACAAATTAACAACTTAAAATTTATAATATGTAAGAGTACAAAGATGAAAACAGACACATACAGTTACTTATTTATTATCCTGCAGGTGTTCATAGGGTCTTGGTCGGTTGGTCATCTTGGCATCCTTGGCTCCTCTGGGATGGTGGTCATCTGGGTCCTCTATCATCTACAGCTTAAGAAAACAACATAAAAAGAGAAAAACGATTAGTACATTCCTAAATCAAACAACAATAACCAAGCATATTAAAATGATGACAAGACAAGGACATAGCTACAAAAAATACTTATTATCCGGCTGGTGGTCATCGAGTCTTGGTCGGCAGGTCATCTTGTCATCGTCGTCGATTCATCTGGACTGGTCATCTGGGGCTTGCATCTATCTATATCTCAGTAAAATAAATATTTAAAAGGAAAGATATTAGTAAATTCTTGGAAACATGTTATTTTATAACAAATAATAGAAAAAAATAATTAAAAAAGTACATATTTAACTAGATACAATGACTTAGTAAATAACAAAATACATATCTAATTAAATTTAATTAACTACCTACAAAAATGAATAAATAACACATTAAATACTAAAGAAAGTAACTAACAACTAACTACCTGCAGAGCAGGGAGGTAGGGCAGGAAGCAGGGCAGGGCAGAGAGGTAGGGAAAGAAGCAGGGCAGGGGGTGGAGTGGGGAAGAAGCAGGGCAATTGGGGTGGGTGGGGGGGGGAGGCAGGGAGAAATGGAGGTGGTAGGGCAGGGCAGGGCAGTGGTTAGGGCAGGATATGCTAAGATAAGGTAAGACATGATAAGGTTAAGATGTTAAGATAAAGGTAAAAATAAAACAAAATAAACACAGATAAAAAATAAATAAATAACATGTATAAAAGTATAAAGATGAAAACAGACACATACAGTTACTTATGTATTATGCTGCAGGTGTTCATTGGGTCTTGGTCGGCTGGTCATCTTGGCATCCTTGGCTCCTCTGGGGTGGTCATCTGGGTCTTCCATCATCTACAGCTTAAGAAAACAACATAAAAAGGGAAAAGAGATTAGTACATTCTTAAATCAAACAACAAATACCAAGCATATTAAAATGATGACAAGACAAGGACATAGCTACAAAAAATACTTATTATCCGGCTGGTGGTCATCGAGTCTTGGTCGGCAGGTCATCTTGTCATCGTCGTCGATTCATCTGGACTGGTCATCTGGGGCTTGCATCTATCTATATCTCAGTAAAATAAATATTTAAAAGGAAAGATATTAGTAAATTCTTGGAAACATGTTATTTTATAACAAATAATAGAAAAAAAAAACAAATTAGAAAAAAGTACATATTTAACTAGATACAATGACTAAGTAAATAACAAAATACATATCTAATTAAATTTAATTAACTACCTACAAAAATGAATAAATAACACATTAAATACTAAAGAAAGTAACTAACAACTAACTACTGCAGAGCAGGGAGGTAGGGCAGGAAGCAGGGAAGGGCAGAGAGGTAGGGAAAGAAGCAGGGCAGGGGGTGGAGTGGGGAAGAAGCAGGGCAATTGGGGTGGGTGGGGGGGGGAGGCAGGGAGAAATGGAGGTGGTAGGGCAGGGCAGGGCAGTGGTTAGGGCAGGATATGCTAAGATAAGGTAAGACATGATAAGGTTAAGATGTTAAGATAAAGGTAAAAATAAAACAAAATAAACACAGATAATAAATAAATAAATGACATGTATAAAAGTATAAAGATGAAAACAGACACATACAGTTACTTATTTATTATCCTGCAGGTGTTCGTTGGGTCTTGGTCGGTTGGTCATCTTGGCATCCTTGGCTCCTCTGGGGTGGTCATCTGGGTCTTCCATCATCTACAGCTTAAGAAAACAACATAAAAAGGGAAAAGAGATTAGTACATTCTTAAATCAAACAACAAATACCAAGCATATTAAAATGCTGACAAGACAAGGACATAGCTACAAAAATACTTATTATCCGGCTGGTGGTCATCGAGTCTTGGTCGGCAGGTCATCTTGTCATCGTCGTCGATTCATCTGGACTGGTCATCTTGGGCTTGCATCTATCTATATCTCAGTAAAATAAATATTTAAAAGGAAAGATATTAGTAAATTCTTGGAAACATGTTATTTTATAACAAATAATAGAAAAAAAACAAATTAGAAAAAAGTACATATTTAACTAGATACAATGACTTAGTAAATAACAAAATACATATCTAATTAAATTTAATTAACTACCTACAAAAATGAATAAATAACACATTAAATACTAAAGAAAGTAACTAACAACTAACTACCTGCAGAGCAGGGAGGTAGGGCAGGAAGCAGGGCAGGGCAGAGAGGTAGGGAAAGAAGCAGGGCAGGGGGTGGAGTGGGGAAGAAGCAGGGCAATTGGGGGGGGGGGGGGGGGGGGGGGGGAGGCAGGGAGAAATGGAGGTGGTAGGGCAGGGCAGGGGTTAGGGCAGGGTATGCTAAGGTAAGGTAAGACATGATAAGGTAAAGATGTTAAGATAAAGGTTAAAATAAAACAAAATAAACACAGATAATAAATAAATAAATGACATGTATAAAAGTATAAAGATGAAAACAGATACCGACAGTTACTTATGTATTATCCTGCAGGTGTTCATTGGGTCTTGGTCTTCTCGGCATCCAAGACTCATCTGAGGTGACATCTGGGGCTTGAAGTCTGTAAGAAAAAAGGAAAAAGTGGTAAGTCTAATCCCCTACCTAAACCAAACCACTTATCCAACCACCCAAACCAGACCACTTAACCAACCGACCGAACCAACCACATAAACCAACCGCATTATAACCAACCACCTAAACCAACAACCTTATCCAACCACCTAAACCAACTAAATCAACCAACAACTTAATCAGCCACCTAAACCAACCACCTTGTCCAATAACCTAAATCAACCACCTAAACCAATCACCTTGTCCAGTCAGCTTAACCAACCACCTAAACCAACCACCTAAACCAACCACCTTATCCAACCACCTAAACCAACTATCTCAACCAACAATCTTAACCAGCCATCTTAACCAACCACCTATACCAACCAACTAAACCAACCACCTTTTCCAATAACCTTAACCAAACACCTAAAAACCAGCCATCTAAACCAACCACCTATACCAACCAACTAAACCAACCACATTTTCCAATAACCAAACACCTAAAAACTAACCAACCAAACCACCTCATCCAATAACTTAAATCAACCACCTAAACAAACCAATAATTAACTAACTTAAGTAACAAACTAAATGACTAATTAAATAAAATATATAACTAAATAACAAGCTAATTATCTAAAATTAATATCTAAAACATTTAACCTGACTGACTGACTCACTAAATACATGTACATGAAATGCATAACACATAATAAATAAATAAATAACTTTATTAAACACAATTAAAAATAAATTAAACTGAATGAATGAAAAATTACAAAATAAAGAAACATGGAGAAAGATCCCAGACAAATGTTTAGTTAGCATCACTGGCACTGGAAGCCCTCGCATTAAGTCGTTTTTTTTCCAGACCAAAACAAGTTCAAAACGATTATTACCTGAAAAGATTCTGTGAGATTCTGTTTATTGATGTCCAAAATCGATGTGAAAAGGGAAGCATAATGACAAACTCTACATTACAAACTCTTATTTCCAATCTAAGCCACGCTGCACAGTTACCTATTTTTAAACCACTTGACAACATACTTTTGACATCGAGTTTTATCTTCACCTGGGTAGTTCGTGCTGACAGCGATATCTATTTTAAGCAGAAATACCCAACGTGCTTATTTATAGATTTGAAAAGACGTAAATATAGAGTAAATGTGTTCATACAACCAAAAGTAAAGCTTAACATCCAAAGCAATATTTCACAATTTGTACAGTCTTAAAATTCTGATAGTGTTCAAAATGGTCTTGTCTTTGACTAAAAGTTTGAGTGCTGCAATAGTTATGCCCCAGTTTCCACAAACAAGGGTAAGATACTATTACATGTAACTGATACAGGAAAACTGTCAGATATCACCTTTAAACAGATTATTTATATCCAACTTGCCATAACATGCTTTATCTGGAGTACCTAAACTCTTTAAACGGAAAATATCTCACACAATATTTCCGTCAGAATATTAGACAAAAGGTGCTAAAACAAGGTCAAATGTGCTTTGCATGTGCTGGTCACAATATCGGACAAACTAAAATTCTGCACCAAGTTGTTTAGTGTGCATCATGAGGTGCATTATAATATTGGGGTTTTAGCCCTCACAAACTTCCATAGATTATAATAGCTAAGAGAAAAAAGCTTTTGTGAATCAGGCCAAGAAAAAACACTATGCTTTTTGAACATCAGGGTATTTTACAATTACCAATGATGCAACGCTGCATAGCAACGGTGAAAACAAAGGTGATCTTCCACCTTCATTAAACTAAATAAATGACACAAGCAGCTAACGTGTGTCAGATGCAGCCAGCAAAAGTCCAAAATCATCATATACAGAATTGACCAAGAGAAAGAATAACTATTCAAAGATACAATATCTAGGAAGACATATATAAAGTTTCAGTCCAATTTATGCAGTTATATTGCAAATACAATTGATAGTACTTGCAGGCAAAACTTTAACCATGTTTCTTAATTGAGGGAAAAATGTTTTTTATTCTTGTTTATAATACAAGGTTTCAGGGCCGGGAACATGTGTTTTAAATTTTAATCTAACTTGTGCCCCGGTTGTTGAGATAAACCATTGATTGTTGCTTGGGTGAAAAACTTCAATCAGAATTTCAATATAACATGACCATGGTTGCTTTAAGTAGTAAATAACAGACATAGGAATACCTGTGAAGTTCCAAATGTATATGTTCAGTGATCTTGTCAATTTGTATTTTTGGACCTGATAACATTTAAAGGTGGTATCCGATAGTTTGCCGATATCTAATTCATGTAACAATATTCCACCATCAAGACTGTTAGAAATGCCTATATGCGCTACACTACAATCAGTTATAGAGGTACTAGTAACAATATTATCGATGCTTTAACTAGAGTGGATACCATGCTCGGGCGATATAACGCCGGACTCGTCGGTGTCAGTATAATGGACCGGCCGGGTTCAGTCCCTGGGCACCTCATAAGTGCCCCTGTGCTATAATGATAGAAATGTCGCTGCACAGTATCGGCAAAAATGCTGGCAAATCCCATCCCAACCCATGTCTTGGCATATGTCAACATGTACAATGTTCATTTCAGTAAAGTAAAATATCTGCCCCCAAAATGCACACACCTGATTGATTTAAAATTGTATTGAATGGTGTGAAATATTACTTACAGGTGCATCTATGTCTTTGTGATGATGTCGTTTCAAATACAATTTTCCAATCTCGATTCAAAACACAACCACCATTGCCCATTTTCTTCCCAACTATGAAAGTCCGCCAAAAACAGATGTGTTATAATAAGATCCCGTGCAAATCGTGTGTCCTGGGTACGGTCTGACGTCCAGCTGAGTGATGGTGGTGAAATTTGATTGGTTCGCCGAACCTATTTCACCTGGTGTGCATTGTTTCATTGTGTAGATGTGAACACATCTGGATATACACACATGCAAAAAAGTGTGCAGTGGTTTGACTTATCCCTTTAATCCTCAATTATCTGAACATTTGTTGAATACCAATCCAGCGATAGACGGAATCTTATGCTCGTCAGGTCTACATACCGATACTTTAAAGACATACAGACAGCAGCGACATTTAATGTATATGCAAAATGGCATGTGCGGGCTGGAGAATGCAATAATCACAAAGCTTCTTGGAGATACGTACATTGACAATTTAAGAAAATCCACGTTTCTTCAAAGGTAAACCGTAGATCAGGCAGACCCCAGACGGACATATGAATTTTAAAGTGATACTTAAACATACCTGCCGGCGGGTATATTTAAAGTTTACAAAATATAACAAACACCCCAAACCAAAAAAAACAGCACATGGTAAACATATTTATGTTGTTAATTTCAACCAAAATACTTTAAAGGGCTTGTGTGTTTAAAATCTCAATTATTTTCGCAGTTATTTAATATATCTATCTTTTCGTTAAAAAATCTGACACTCTCAACAGAAGCATTTTAAAATAGCCTTTATAATGGATGTTAAAGATGTTATCCGACAGTTTAGACCAAATATTTTTTTCTCAAATAGCAAAATATGCGATGTAACCTGAAAAAGGTCCCGCAAAATGCTGTTTATTGGTGCCCTAGATCTGTGTGTGCATAACTCTTCACTCGTCATTGAAAACAGGTATTTCCTATTTGAGCCGAGCTGCACAGTTAGCTAATTTTAAACTAAGAAAACCGCGTGACGACTTACTGTTGAGATCATTTTACATGAACATCCGGGTATTCAGCTCTGACGTCGATATCTATTTTTAACTGAAATTCCCATCGTACTTATTACAGATCTGGAAATAATATACATTTTATGCGATATATTTCATGATTTGTATTGTCTTACAATTAAGCTTAAGTTATAAACAGGCTTTATTTAAACTTAAGTGTAAGTTTATGCAGCAATATTGCAAACATTCACCAGAACCGGGGCAAGATGTTGTTACATGTATAAGATATAAGCATATTGTCGGAAACCACCTATAAGGGAAAGATATCATTACATACATTTATTTCGAATATTTTGAGTAAAACACTAATTTACCGTGCTTAGTTTATTTGTTCTATGTTATTTTTCTTTGTAATTTCTAAACTTTACTCACTAAATAAACATTTTTCATAAATCAAATTAGATAAACTATTTCTTCCTTTCTGAACACAAGACCAGTTAATGTCCGTTGTGCTTGAAGGAAATCAAGACTAGTGGAAAATGACTTTCGAACATTTAACCTTGCAGATATCTCATACAGATCTATTCATACGTATATTATGTAGAGTAATAAAATAATAAAACAAAATTGAAAATGATACTGACTTCTTTGTATGCTTTAGAAGAGACTAGAAGAATAATCGTTAGAAGAGATTATTATACAACTTAAGGAAACATTACAGTCACTTCCCTTGTTTTAATATTTGATGTAAAACAGGAGGTAATATGGGGGAAAAGTGAAGAGAGTGAGAAATGAGAGAGAGAGAGAGAGAGAGAGAGAGAAAGAGAGAGAGAAAGAGAAAGATGAGAGAAGCAACTTTACTTTCTTTAAATGTGTAAGAACTACTTTACTATGCAGGAAGACCGAAGAAAATGTAGGCAATAAGGCAATGTAAAGTGCTGAAATACTCCATACATGCATTGTATTCGGCTGAATTACTTACTTTATGTACGTAGACTGGTGAATTACTCCATGAAGGCTATGTATACTGCTGAATTACTCCATGCAGGCAATGTATACGGCTGAATTAATCCATGCAGGCAAAGCGTACGGCTGGATTACTCCATGTAGGCAATACATACGGCTGATTTACTCAATGAGGTAATGTAAACGGCTGACTTACTCCATGTAGGCAATGTATACGGCTGAATAACACCATGAAGGTAATGTATACGGCTGAATTAATCCATGAAGGTAATGTATACGGCTGAATTAATCCAGGCAGGCAATGCGTACGGCTAAATTACTTCATGAAGGTAATGAATACGGCTGAATTACTCCATGAAGGCAATGTATACGGCTGACTTACTCCATGAAGGTAATGCATACGGCTGAATTACTCCATGCTGGCAATATATACGGCTGACTTACTCCATGAAGGCAATGCATACGCTGAATTACTCCATGAAGGCAATGTATACGGCTGACTTACTCCATGAAGGCAATGCATACGCTGAATTACTCCATGAAGGCAATGTATACGGCTGACTTACTCCATGAAGGTAATACATACAGCTGAATTACTCCATGAAGGCAATGTATACGGCTGACTTACTCCATGAAGGCAATGCATACGGCTAAATTACTCCATGAAGGCAATGTATACGGGAGACTTGCTCCTTGAAGGTAATGCACACGGCTGAATTACTCCAGGAAGGCAATGTTTACGGCTGAATTACTCCATGAAGGCAATGTATACGGCTGAATTAATCCATGCAGGCAAAGCGTACGGCTGGATTTCATCCATGTAGGCAATACATACGGCTGAATTACTCAATGAGGTAATGTAAACGGCTGAATTTCTCCATGTAGGCAATGTATACGGCTGAATTATTCCATGAAGGTAATGTATACGGCTGAATTAATCCATACAGACAATGCGTACGGCTGAATTACTTCATGAAGGTAATGGATACGGCTGAATTACTCCATGAAGGTAATGTATACGGCTGAATTAATCCATGTAGGCAAAGTATATGTCTGAATTATTCCATTAAGGTAATTTATACGGCTGCATTAATTCATGCAGGCAATGCGTACGGCTGAATTACTTCATGAAGGTAATGGATACGGCTGAATTACTCCATGAAGGTAATGAATACGGCTGAATTAATCCATGCAGGCAAAGTATACGGTTGAATTACTCCATTAAGGTAATGTATACGGCTGAATTAATCCATGCAGGCAATGTATATGGCTGAATTACTCCTTACAGGCAATGTATACGGCTGACTTACTCCATGAAGGCAATGTATATGCTGAATTAAACGATGCAGGCAATGTATACGACTGACCTACTCCATGAAGGCAATGTATACGACTGACTTACTTCATGAAGGTAATGCATACGGCTGAATTACTCCATGCTGGCAATGTATACGGCTGACTAACTCCATAAAGGTAATGCATACGGCTGAATTACTACATGCATGCAATGCGGATGGCTGAATTACTCCATGAAGGTAAATCATACGGCTGAATTACTCCATGCTGGCAATGTATACGACTGAATTACTCCATGAAGGTAATGCATACTGCTGAATTACTCCATGCTGGCAATGTATACGGCTGACTTACTCCATGAAGGTAATGCATACGGCTGAATTACTCCATGAAGTCAATGTATACGGCTGAATTACTACATGCATGCAATGCGTACGGCTGAGTTACTCCATGAAGGTAAATCATACTGCTGAATTACTCCATGCTGGCAATGTATACGGCTGACTTACTCCATGAAGGCAATGCATACGGCTGAATTACTCCACGAAGGTAATGTATACGGCTGAATTAATCCATGCAGGCAAAGCGTACGGCTGGATTTCATCCATGTAGGCAATACATACGGCTGAATTACTCAATGAGGTAATGTAAACGGCTGAATTTCTCCATGTAGGCAATGTATACGGCTGAATTATTCCATGAAGGTAATGTATACGGCTGAATTAATCCATACAGGCAATGCGTACGGCTGAATTATTTCATGAAGGTAATGGATACGGCTGAATTACTCCATGAAGGTAATGAATACGGCTGAATTAATCCATGCAGGCAAAGTATACGGTTGAATTACTCCATTAAGGTAATGTATACGGCTGAATTAATCCATGCAGGCAATGTATATGGCTGAATTACTCCTTACAGGCAATGTATACGGCTGACTTACTCCATGAAGGCAATGTATATGCTGAATTAAACGATGCAGGCAATGTATACGACTGACCTACTCCATGAAGGCAATGTATACGACTGACTTACTTCATGAAGGTAATGCATACGGCTGAATTACTCCATGCTGGCAATGTATACGGCTGACTAACTCCATAAAGGTAATGCATACGGCTGAATTACTACATGCATGCAATGCGGACGGCTGAATTACTCCATGAAGGTAAATCATACGGCTGAATTACTCCATGCTGGCAATGTATACGACTGAATTACTCCATGAAGGTAATGCATACGGTTAAATTACTCCATGCTGGCAATGTATACGGCTGACTAACTCCATAAAGGTAATGCATACGGCTGAATTACTACATGCATGCAATGCGGACGGCTGAATTACTCCATGAAGGTAAATTACTCTATGCTGGCAATGTATACGGCTGACTTACTCCATGAAGGCAATGCATACGGCTGAATTACTCCACGAAGGTAATGTATACTGCTGAATTACTCCATGTAGATAAAAGATACAGCCACAGACCTTCATTTTGGCAATATATACTGCTTAATTACTCCATTCAGACACTAAATACTTTCAAATAACTTCATGTTGGTAAGTACGACAGCAAAATTCTTTTGTCTTCAAGTTTTATGGCCTCATATAGCTCTGTAAGTTATACGGCCAAGAAAACAGAATGCATGTAAGTTATACAGCTTAATAACTCCATGTAAATTATTTATACGACCTAATAACACCATGTCTGTATGTCTGTATGTAATACGGCCTAGAAAACTCAATGTATGTAAGATGTACGATCTAGTATCTACAGGTATTTATACGACCTAACTAATTAGATAAGTTTTCCGGCTTAATTACTCAATGTTGATAACTTATACGGCATAAAACGTCCATGCCGGTATACGGCGAAATAATTCCGAATCGACAACTAAAAGATTATCGTTATTTACAGTAATAGAGTAGGTACAGAGCTGAAGGTATTCTAAGTTTTGTGTTAGTGGGTGTTGTGGCCATTTTTTAGTTGTTTGTAGAGGTTTGCTTATCTTTGTTATTGTATACTTTCTTTGCTTTTGTTTATGAGCAGAGTGAAATGAGTCTCTTTGCTTTTTATAAATATTTGTACACTACCATTGGCACATCCAATAATACAAATAATCGATTGGTGTCATCGGCACTTATTTAATCTCTTCCCCTTTTACCACACTTTCATACTTTAACATCTGCTATATAAAACTTTCCTTATTAAATGTATAAGTAGCTTTAAGTACTATTTGTATTACAATTGGCTGTTTATAACAATACTGTTCTCACTTTGTAACTTCTTCCACCTATTGAATGTATATACATCTTGGTATTATAAATAACTATTCTATATTTCCAGCTTTTAGTTTATAAGTCTGTGATTTTAGATTTTTTATATACATGTAACATGAAATTACTGATTAGCTTAATTAAAAAATCTTGGTATTAAAGTATTCAATTCAAAAGGTAAAGAGCAAAATATTTAGATATTTCTACAACAAGTGAGCAATAACGTTTTAAATTTGTATTAAAATGTTGTATTATTTAAAAACAACAACTGAAAAGTTAATTTGTATGTGTAGCACGGAACACCATTTGGTCTGCTGCCCAGAAAGTGTCTACGAGACAAGTGGCTGTGCCTTAGAAGGAGAACATGCTAATATATTGTACGCAATAATTAAGTAAAAGTTCTATTCTGTTGTCCTTTATTGACAACAATATGTCAGTTATAATAATATATAATGACTACACTAGCTTACATTCACTTTAACTACACGTAGTTTCTGTGTGTACTGTAATTACAATGACCTATATTGAATCATGTTCTCTTAAGAATACAGCCAATATCTCAATGCTTTTTACTTTTTTTTGCTAAGGCCAGTATACGAGTATATCAACTATTCTTAAGTAAGCTCAAGTCATGGATTTCAATCCACAATATCTTCATTATGTATTTATGTCTACATTTTTGCATGACTCTCTAAATTTGCAACTTTGAGCTTAAAATCACAGTGAAACTTCATAAATAATATTATTTTTGCTCGTACGAAAATTGTTATTTGGGCTTCAGTCATGACTTAGGCTTAGGAATGGTCGGTGAATATACGGGTCTATGTATATGTCTAATGCTCCACATAAGGAACTATTTATTACGAATACAAATTCACAAATACGTTAGAAGCGCAAAAACGGCTGAGTCAATTGGATTGCATGTTTCTAATTTCACAATGTATGCAATTTATATTGAGAACCGAGAAAGTTATCGTTTGCTGTATCCCCATGTCCATGTCCTGTATACCCATGTCCATGTCCTGTATACCCATGCCCACAACACCCCACGTTTATGTCCTGTATCCCCATGTCCATGTCCTGTATACCCATGCCCACAACACCCCACGTTTATGTCCTGTATCCCCATGTCCATGTCCTTTATACCCATGCCCATAACCTCACGTTTATGTCCTGTATCTCCCATGTACATGCCCTGTATACCCATGCCCATAACTTCACGTTTATGTCCTGTATCCCAATGTCTATGCCTTGTATAACCATGCCTATAACATCACGTTTATGTCCTGTATCCCCCATGCCCATGTCCATAACTCCACGTTTATGTCCTTTTCCCCCATAACCATGCCCTGTATACCCATGCCAATAACTCCACGTTTATGTCCTTTATCCCCCCTGTCCATGTCCTGTTTACCCATACCCATAACTCCACGTTTATGTCCTGTATCCCCCATGCCCATGTCCATAACTCCACGTTTATGTCCTTTTCCCCCCATAACCATGCCCTGTATACCCATGCCAATAACTCCACGTTTATGTCCTTTATCCCCCCTGTCCATGTCCTGTTTACCCATACCCATAACTCCACGTTTATGTCCTGTATCCCCCATGCCCATGTCCATAACTCCACGTTTATGTCCTTTTCCCCCCATAACCATGCCCTGTATACCCATGCCAATAACTCCACGTTTAAGTCCTTTATCCCCCCTGTCCATGTCCTGTTTACCCATACCCATAACTCCACGTTTATGTCCTGTATCCCCCATGCCCATGTCCATAACTCCACGTTTATGTCCTGTATCCCCCATGCCCATGTCCATAACCTCACGTTTATGTCCTTTTCCCCCAATAACCATGCCCTGTATACCCATGCCAATAACTCCACGTTTATGTCCTTTATCCCCCCTGTCCATGTCCTGTTTACCCATACCCATAACTCCACGTTTATGTCCTGAATCCCCCATGTCCATGTCCGCACGTTTATCTCCTGTATTCCCATGTTCATGCCTTGTGTAACAATGCCCATAACTTCACGTTTATGTCCCGTATATCCCATGTACATGCCCTGTATACCCATGCCCATAACCCCACGTTTATGTCCTGTACCCCCCCCCCCCCCCCCCCCCCCCCCCCCCCAGGTTCATGCCTTGTATAACCATGCCTATAACGTCACGTTTATGTCCAGTATCCCAATGTCCATGCCTTGTATAACCATGCCTATAACCCCACATTTTACGTCCTGTCCCCCCCCAGGTCCATGCCTTGTATAACCATGGCCATAACCTCACGTTTATGTCCTGTCCCCCCCCCCCAGGTCAATGCCTTGTATAACCATGCCCATAACCCCACGTTTATGTCCTGTATCCCCATGTCCATGCCTTGTATAACCATGCCCATAACCCAACGTTTATGTCCAGTATCCCCATGTCCATGCCTTGTATAACCATGCCCATAACCTCACATTTATGTCCTGTATCCTCATGGCCATGTCTTGTATAACCATGCCCATAGCCCCACGTTTATATCATGTATTCCCCCAGGTCCATGCCTTCTAAAACCATGTCCATAACCCCACGTTTATGTCCTGTATCCCCATGTCAATGCCTTGTATAACCATGCCCATAACCTCAAGTTTATGTCCTGTACCCCCCAGGTCCATGCCTTGTATAACCATGGCTATAACCTCACGTTTATGCCCTGTATCCCCATGTCCATGACTTGTATAACCATGCCCATAACCCCACGTTTATGTCCTGTAGCCCCATGTCCATGCTTTGTATAACTATGCCCATAACCCCACGTTTATGTCATGTACACCACAGGTCCATGCCTTGTATAACCATGCCCATAACCCCACGTTTATGTCCTGTATCCCCATGTCCATGCCTTGTATAACCATGCCCATAACCTCACGTTTATGTCCTGTATCCCCATGTCCATGCCTTGTATAACCATGCCCATAACCCCACGTTTATGTCCTGTTTACCCCATAAGCATGCCCTGTATACCCATGCCAATAACCCAACGTTTCTGTCCTGTATCCCCATGTCCATGCCTTGTATACCCGTGTCCATAACCCCACGTTTATGTCCTGTATCCCCATGTCCATGCCTTGTATAACCATGTCCATAACCCCACGTTTATGTCCTGTATCCCCATGTCCATGCCGTGTATAACCATGCCCATAACGTCACGTTTATGTCCTGTACCCCGCAGGTCCATGCCTTGTATAACCATGCCCATAACCTCACGTTTATGTCCTGTATCCCCATGTCCATGCCGTGTATAACCATGCCCATAACCCCACGTTTATGTCCTGTATCCTCATGTCCATGCCTTGTATAACCATGCCCATAACCCCACGTTTATGTCCTGTAGCCCCCAGGTCCATGCCTTGTATAACCTTGCCCATAACCTCACATTTATTTCCTGTATCCCCATGTCAATGCCTTGTATAACCATACCCATTACCTCACGTTTATGTCCTGTACCCCCCCCCCCCCCCCCCCAGGTCCATGCCTTGTATAACCATGCCTATAACCTCACATTCATGCCCTGTATCTCCATGTCCATGCCTTGTATAACCATGCCCATAACCCCACGTTTGTGGCCTGTATCCCCATATCCATGCCTTGTATAACCATGCCCATAACCCCACGTTTATGTCCTGTACCCCCCCCCAGGTCCATGCCTTGTATAACCATGCCCATAACCCCAGGTTTATGTCCTGTACCCCCCAGGTCCAGGCCTTGTATAACCATGCCCATAACCCCACGTTTATGGCCTGTATCCCCATATCCATGCCTTGTATAACCATGCCCATAACCCCACGTTTATGTCCTGTACCCCCCCCCCCCCAGGTCCATGCCTTGTATAACCATGCCCATAACCCCAGGTTTATGTCCTGTACCCCCCAGGTCCAGGCCTTGTATAACCATGCCCATAACCCTACGTTTATGTCTTGATCCCCATGTCCATGCCTTGTATAATTATCCCCAAAACCCCACGTTATTGTCCTGTACCCTCAGGCCCATGCCTTGTATAACCATGGCCATAAGGTCACGTTTATGTCCTATACCCCCAGGTCCATGCCTTGTATAACCATGCCCATAACCTCACGTTTTTGTCTTGTATCCCCATGTCCATGCCTTGTATAACCACGCCCATAACCTCAGGTTTATGTCCTGTGCCCCAATGTCCATGTCCTGTATACCCATGTCCATAACCTCACATTTATGTCCTGTATCGCCATGTCCAGGCCTTGTATAACCATGCCCATAACTCCACATTCATGTCCTGTATCCCCATGTCCATGCCTTGTATAACCATGCCCATAACCTCAGGTTTATGTCCTGTGCCCCCATGTCCATGTCCTGCATACCCATGTCCATAACCTCACGTTTATGTCATGTATCCCCATGTCTATGTCCTGTATAACCATGCCCATAACCGCACGTTTATGTCCTGTATTCCCATGTCCATGTCCTGTATACCCATGTCCATAACCTCACGTTTATGTCCTGTACCTCCATGTCCATGCCTTGTATAACAATGTCCATAACCTCACGTTTATGTCCTGTACCCCCAGGTCCATGCCTTGTATAACCATGCCCATAACCTCACGTTTATGTCCTGTATCCCCATGTCAATGCCTTGTATAACCATGCCCATAACCTCACGTTTATGCCCTGTACCCCACCTGGTCCATGCTCTGTATACAAATGCCCATAACCCCACGTTTATGTCCGGTATCCCCCATGCCCTTGTCCTGTATAACCATGTCCATAACTCCACGTTTATGTCATGTATCTCCCATGTCCATGTCCTGTATAACCATGTCCATAACTCCACGTTGATGTCCTGTATCCCCCATGTCCATGTCCTGTAGAACCATGTCCATAACTCCACGTTTATGTCCTGTATCCCCCATGTCCATGTCCTGTATAACCATGCCTATAACTCCACGTTTATGTCCTGTATCCCGAAGTCTATGCCTTGTATAACCATGCCCATAACCTCACGTTTATGTCATGTACCCCCCCAGGTCCATGCTCTGTATACAAATGCCCATAACCCCACGTTATGTCCTATATCCTCCATGTCCATGTTCTGTATACCCATGCCCATAACCCCACGTTTATGGCCTGTATCCCCATGTCCATGTCCTTTATACCCATGCCCATAAACGCCACGTATGACCCTTCTTAGCAGTGTCACTCAAATCGCTTTTTTTCTATATTGCCTAAATCTTAGTCGTGGGAAGGAGATAGTTAATCAAAATGCTTGTTTTATTCATGCATGATTCGGTTCAAAGATGGCCGATGACAGAGAAAGTCTGATTAAGTTTTACTTTGAAACTGGGTTAACATAATTATGCAGAAATTCGATTTGTTTTGAAGAAAGGCATGATACAAGGCTATCTTTCAGACAGTTGCATAAAGTTTTACGTGTACTGGGGTTGCGACGTATAATGTATAATGTTTCTCGAACTATTGTTAATTTTATAACTAATGAAGTTGAGCGTTCTGGAAGTATGCACGGCTACTGGGTCATGCGACAGCGTTGTATCGCTAATGGTTTAAGGGTACGAGCCAACGATTGTTGCAAGCATTCTTAAAAAAAACGATGCACAGGGTATATTTAATACATAGTTACATTAAGTAGTACTGTATTATAATTTAATTTATTTTGAACGCTAACGGTAGTATGCGACAGCTTTCGTAAAGTACACAGTAACAATCTGAACTACGATCGCCGTCCAAACAAGTTGGGCTAGTTCAAAAGATAAATTGAACTAGAAATAACAGTGGTGCATATGTGTGCTTTTTTATCATACGTTACATATACAGTGGCGAATCCAGGTATTTTGGTGTGTTTCTGCGCGGGGGGGGGGGGGGGGGGAGGGCGGCATGGTTTTGTGTATTATGTTTTGTCAGAGCTACCAACATTGATAAATGCTTTGCTAAAGTGATGTTTTTTTTATTGATAAAACACATTTTTTTCTTACGAACAAATACAAACAAATCTACTGCTTTTTAAAAATGTAATTTGTCTAAAAAATTCCCATGCAAAAAAAACATTTCTGCTCCGAGTATCGATTCTGTTCCGTAAGCCTATACTCTACCACTGCAGCATGGCGAACTGAAATGAATTTTACTGTTATTAAAGTTGGTATCCGACAGTTTGCCTGTATTAAATAATCACTGTATATCCAGATTTATAGATAACATGCTTAGTAATGTTTTTAAAAAGAGATATCAACGTCAGAGCTTTGGATTACTAATGTAAGTGGATGTCTAAGTTAAAAATAGCAAACTGTGCCGCGTGGCTCAGATAGGTAATATGTGTTTTCCATGAATAATGTGTTCTGCTTTACTGTTCGCATACATGTAAGACATCAGGGAACAGCATTGTGAGGGATCTTTTCAGGAAACATTACATTATTTGTAGTTTTTAGAACAAAATGTTGGTTCAAACTGTCGGATGCCACCTTTTACGCACTTATAGTCATTTACATTAATCGGTATTGAAAGATCTAAATCTAAGTAAGTAGATGTACTTTTAAGTTCTCAACGAGTTTCAACTTAACCCAGACTGAAATCTTCCTTATATGATTTACTCAAATATAATCACATTTTGTCATATCTACACATTATTATAGAAATAAATAATACAGGGGTGTAACTGTAAATCACGACTCTCGGATATGATAATGATATATTTTATCTACGTGTACGTAGTCCTACTTAGTCGAGTGTTCAGAACTTCAATAGTAATTGCCGAGTCAACCTTGACAATGCCTTCAAAGAAAAAACTCATAACATCTCATTTTCTATATATTTTCTGCTAAGCAAAGAACGCAAGGTCTTTTGGAGTTTCGCAAGTTTAGCAGGCGCTGCCATAATTGTTTCCTAGTCTGAAAAAATGTTAAAATTAACGTTAATTGCGGAATTACGAAAAGACGCATTAGAATGTTAAAGTACGGAAATAGTGTCAGAGAGAACATACACCTTAAATGCGCCTGCAATGATTGTGGTGTCAGTATAACTAGACCCCATAGTGTCGCATTTCTATATGGCTACTTTTAGTATCTGCATGCATCAAGCTGTGAAGATCTACAGTAGTTTTTAAATAACATGCTAAATAAAAAAAACCGTCAAAAATAATAAATAATTAATAATTAAATTAATTTGGGAACATCTAAACCCTCGTTACAACTAATAAATATGGGGTGTATTCCCATAGGCAGTTTTCTGCAACATCTATGCAAACTTGTGATTTTCTTGCTCGCAAGAAATTGTTCGTGCTTTATTTAAAAAATTATGTTATTTATTAGCAAGAAAAGCAGTGATGCGAAGCATCAAAGGGCAACAATGAAAATTGTCTTCTTTAACAAGTATAACCTTCAGATGTACATTAATGTTTATAAATTTAAAAAGTAAAAAAACCTCCTTTGCGTGGAAGTTACAAACAAAAAATAAATATATAAATAAATATAAAAAGAACACCCTTTACAGAATTAAGACCCGTATGCTGAGAACGTGTAAATCGCGGAACTTCCGAAATTCGGAACACCTCGCCCATTTTCGCTCGTCTATTCTCGAGCGAGAATTGCCGAGGACATCCGCTTGCATGTGCAATTTTTTTCAACATTCCATATATAGGCGGCGCGCTCCAGCAGGTGTTGAAGCGCTGACGGCTGAAAGATTTCAAAGACGGAATCACTTTGCAGCTTGTCCCAACTTCTTTTGGCACATGGACGGCTATAAAAAGGTAAAACCGTACGGATTGTGGATACATGGATGCATCTGTGGGTTTTCCAAGAAAGTGATATGGCGCAATGTATACCATACAAACAACAACCCAAGAATAGTCGCTGGTTTTTTCGTGTTTTCGCTAGACGAGTACGGAGGCGCGCCAAATATGATACGATGGGACTTTGGAACAGAGAATGTAGTTCTGAGAGAAATACAAAGAGGGTTGAGAGTGGATGAACGTGCGTAAATATCCGGTTCGAGCACCCCCAATCAAAGAATTGAAAGTTGGTGGGGCTATCTAAGCCGCTAAAACATCCAGCGTTGGATGGGCACATTTAAAACCCTCCAAAATGAGGGAGATTTTACTGGGAGTCACATGGACAAGTGTCTTGTGCAATTCTGATTTATGGCTATACTAAGGTAAGTGCAGCTTACGGTCGTGCTAAAACAGAATACTTGTACTAGATTAGCGTTGTACATAAAAACATGTTGCCATATGCCAGGCCCGAAAAACAAAATCCTGTTAAATTATAACAACATGCCGCTGTGTCAAACACTAACATGGTGTGGACTGTAATAACGTCTCAGCTATGTAAACATCTAAGCAAACCAACACCATCAACGCTAAGGGGTTGGTCATCTTTCATTGGCGCCGCACAGTTGAATTGTTCATCTTATATACTATATAAAATATGCAATGTTCATTAACACACAAAAACATGTTGCCGATTTACCTCTGTTTATCTCTACCTATATTCAGTGTAAACGGGTGTATCATGTACAGGCTTTATTTAGCAAATGTCATTAGTACTTATAAACAGCTGTATTAAAAGCGTTTTCATTGAAAAGAAATATCTTTGAAGAGGTTATTTTGTAATGGAGGGGCCTTTAGCAGTAATAGCAGGTCTCGTTCCTGTGATACTGGCATCGTCTTGCATCAAAATAATCTAAAGTACTCTCATACTTTGATTTTTGATACAAGTGTAACAGAAACGTTTGCATGTTTCAGAGCGAGTTATCATTGGCGCAAATTATGTGGAACAACCATTTAATACGGCGCTCCTGAAATACCAGCTTTCCTTTTGTGCAACCGAATATTATGTACAATCTCCCCGAACTGTGGGGCACAACGGACTGTATGTCTCCTGTATCCAGACTGAATGTTAGTGCTTGTCGCGGTCGAGTGTGCTGCGACTCAAATGTTTACAACATGTGTACAAGCTTTATGGCAACAGACAATGATACTAGACAGGTAAACTTAAAATGAATGGCCTGTAGTTACAAGAGTATGTATAAATTTTATTGTCCAGAAACCATTTTTCTATTTTTAGTAACAGTGACCTGGATTGAACTTGAACCTACAGGCCCCAAAGTCAATCTTGACCTGTTTCTTGTGGTGTCCCTGAAAATGATATTTCATGAATTATTATCCGAAAACAGTTTTTCTGTTTTTAGTTTCAGTGACCTTGACCCCACCAGCCCTAAGTTTGAACTTCACCTGTATCTTATGATGTTACACTTATGAACCAAACATTTATTTAAATCTGTCAAGCCTTTCATGAGTTATCGTCCGGAAACCATCATTCCAACTGACCGACAAGCTCACTCCAATATACCCACCCCACAAACTTTGTTTTGTGGGGGTTTAAAAGTCAAAATTAAACAATCAAAAATTTTACTGTTATATCATACTTGTCCGTCTGGAGATAACAATAGTGAACTGGAGCCTGAAAATGACAGTGGAGTATGGCACACATCATGTGTTGAACTGCTGCTGGGCATGGACACTAGCCTGGGAAGTTCCTCTTCAATGAGATTTTCATTTGGCAGCGAGCACTTGGACAGTGGGCTAGGAGGTTCATCTTCACTGACAATGACATTTTCATTTTGTTGAGATTGGCTGGAAACATTTCAATCATTTCTTTATTTTGTTTGTCATAATGACGGGGTCTTGCGTCTAAATAAACTCGCAATACTTTCAAATATGTATCTTTGTAAGTTTTGCCACTGTTTTTGTTAAAAATAAATGGTCAACGTTAAAGTCTTTCATTTACTGTAATAGTTTTTTTTTCTACAGTCAAACGTCTTGTCCCACCTCCTTTAAGTGTTGCCAATCCCCTATCTTTCTATCAGTTTAAAGTAGCAACTCAATACCCCGTTTGTAGCAATAAAACAGATTTCATTTTAAAGGTTTCTAAAATAATTTTTATGGTAAATTCACTTGGATAAACAACTCGACAATTCAATGTGGGCCGTTTTGTTTAACATTATAAAATTTGAGCGCTTTGGATGTTAAAATGTTTGAACATGTAAATAATGATGCGGATATTTTCACAATTGAGTGTACTAATAATTAAGATCCCAGACGGTCTATGCGTTTCTTCTTTATAACCAGTTATCCAACTTTTTATAGTCCTTGAAGTTCAACTTTAATCATCTACAGAATGTCTGCTGTTTAATGAAGACTCAAGACTCAAATTTGCAATTGCTTTCTAACAAAAATTCACATTTTCTCCCGATCCGTTGTTGGTTTAAGTGTGTATTACATGTATGTACAATCCATTGATTCTCCTAATGCTTATTTCACGCCATCTTGCGACATTATGCAATGTCCTTGAACATACTTTTCCATGCCACAAAATACAGAGTGTGTCTCAATCACTTGTATACATATTCTATTCCAACATACTGGCAAGACAGATTTATGTTTTCTTTCCTTTTTGGTACTTCCATCACCTCAATCTGTTTTAGAGCTTGATTTTCAATTGATGTACGCACACATAACATGTGTCGACTAAATGCATTGCGTATCATATGCATGGAGTTTCTAAGACTGATTCCTTTTTTTTATTGGCTGATGACATATTTTATTTCAATTTCCGAAATATTTTATTAAAATCCTTATGGTCTGAGAGATAACCATTCTTTCGTCTGATGATGTGAAGAATCACCCACCAGCTGATAGGTCAGTAAACTTGCTATATTAATAAGGATGTGCTCTGAAGTTTTTTTTTTTTTAAATAAAAATGTCTATAAGGTATGTTTAATTGAGGATTTTATTTACCCTTACTTAGTAAGTTATTTCCAATTATCCTGCCTTCATGCGTAAACGTGCAGAGTAAAGCCTTGCCGGACCTAGTGATAATCCAGTCAATAGGTCACATGACCAAACCACGCGTATGAATACACTGTTTACATTAGTTATGTTCACACGCTCTTAATCGAACATGTAATTAATGCTTTTTCGCCAGTTTATGTAATCATGGCATGAAGAATAAAAATATATATTTTTTGTAAATTTTGAACGGAGGGTCATATCTGAATAAAAAGGGAGAAAAGCGGCTATGTTTTTCCGTTATTTCTTCTTAAATCTGTCTCGTTTGTTTACCGATTTTCTATCTTTACTTTTTTATTTTTTTATATAAAAGATAAAAAGCAAGATAAATCGAATTCATGGTTGGTTACATGTAAGTAGGTATGATAATTTTTTTCCAGAACTCTAGATAGCTATACAATTTATTTCAAAGTTTACCAAACATTTTTAAAGAGTACTTTGGTTTTCATAAACAAAACCACTTTAACATACATTTCTTCTCACTGCCCAAAAGATTGAAAATTAAAACATCATATTCGTTATCATCCTGATATTGCAAAAGTAAAATGCAAACATTACGAAAAATACATAATTAAACATGTTTCAGCACAAAGAAAACCAATATTCCAACAGAACATCCAGATAACATTTCCTACAATAGCTCAGATGTTAGAGCGTCGGCTTGCAGATCGGGAGGTCGTGGGTTCGAACCCCGGCCGGGTCATACCAAAGACTTTAAAGTTGGTAGGAGTGGCTTCCCTCCTAACGCTCGGGGCTACGGGGACAGCATTACGCCTGACTCGTCGGTGTCAGTATAATGGACCGGCCGGGTTCAGTCCCTGGGAACCTCATAAGTGCCCCTGTGCTGTAATGATAGAAATGTCGCTGCGCAGTATCGGCAAAAATGCCGGCTAATCCCACAATCCCACATTTCCTACATTCATTTAATAGTTAAATAAGAAAATGTCCTATCAAAATTTCCACAGATATTTAAATCTAAACTACTATTAGACAAAGACAAACAGGGTTTATATAAAGGTTAAAATACACAGAGACGAGATATAACACACAAAAAGAAAAACGAGCAGTTACCGCCTTGGAACGGTCAGTCGGCAAAAGGACCGAATAACGCCACTGACACAAGTTTACGAGGTCTACATGATTAGACGAATGCCTTCGAAGCTAATATGACTAATATAAAACTGAAACTGACTGGAAAAAGGAAATATCTATTTTAGGTGCAAACGGGACCTTAATTTGTTACGGCAATTTTTCAATTTGGTCATTTAGAATATGGTTTAAAATTGTTGGTATATTGCATAAACATAATAACGTAATATAACGACAACGTTTCATTTCAAATGAATAATCATTATTTTAAATAAAAGCATAACATTTCATGAGTTAGAACAGAAACTATCAGCAGGGATAACGATTTCTGTGTTCTACAAAAAGTCTTAAATACTCTTTCTATGAGCTATCTATGTATTTATTCTTTCTAAAAGTTGTAAACGTTATTGCGTGATGTAAGTGTATAGGTTAGACATTTCATTATAGAAATATTCTCAATTCACACTGCTCATGCGATTCAACAATTATATTGTATGCAAATGTGTGTACATGTATTCGTTTAGAAGAAACCAGCATATTGGTTTATATCAGATTTTACAGTCAATTTACACCGTTAAAGGGTTCGATCCTGGTCCGCGACATACCAAAGTCCTTAAAAATGATATTGATATAGCTCCCTTGCTAACGCTCAAGCAAATATGAGGGTAGTTCCACGGTGTCAGGATAATGAGAGTGGGTGTGGTGTCATGCCAGGTGTTCAGGGCATGCTGTACACAGTTAAGGCTACACTTAATCTGCTTCAAGTGGACACCATCTTCAGATAACCGAAATACTCTTACCGGGTTGATAAACCCAATAAATGCAATAAAAACAGTCAGTGCAGCTGAAAAAATGTCACAGCAGAATTTAGCGTCCTGAATATCAGTACTTGTAGGTACTGACCGTTCCAAGGCGGTAACTGTCGGGTTTTCTCTTTTTGTTAAATGACTTATCACAGATTTGTTCTTTCTTTTATATCTGGCTTCCATGTGAATACATTTGCCCTGTTCCTATTAAAATTTTGGTATATGATGCATTGTTCATAGGACGTAAATTTTTGAATGAAATGTAGAACATTTCTTTTTAAATATGTAAATCAGTAATAAAAATAATCCAGTATTAAAATAAAATCTTAACAGCTTGACATCGTTAGCTGAACGTCCCTAGGTGATTTTTCCTCTTTCACTCTCACCACACCTTCAGTCCTAAGGTACATGTGGAGTGATTAGCCCAGCAACTATCTCGAATTAAGATTCTATGCTGCAAATACTTGACTGTTTACATTACAAGCTACAAGGGCGTAGACAGTATGCTGTGCATGTAAACATTTAAGCAGGCAATTGGCACAACTGTAAACACACATAACTGTTAGAAAAATGTATGTAATACATGTATAATATTTCAAGAAGAAACTATCGATCTCCTTTGTAGTTGTTGTCAATGTCAAGCATTTCGGTGCTTTCTCGTGGTTTAAACATAATATTTTCTGAAGTTTTTCCTAAGAAAAGTTTTCGTCCATATACTGAAATAATTGCATTGTTGTGATAAAATTAAAATACTATAATATTATGTACCATAGTTCAACTATTGCCATTCAGGTGGTTGTGAAAGTTTAAGAAAACTCGCAAGCTCAAGTTAAACAACAATGAAGCCAAACATGTCCTTTATAAAGATACAGTGCTGAACACATAAAGCATGAATATGTGTACACAGAGACCGGACAGACCTAGCGTGAAACAACCGGATACACCACTACTTTCTTTTTATAGGTAAATAAGAAAAGGTCCTATCAAAATTTTCACAGATATTTAAATTTAATCTACCTCTAGACTAAGGCAATCAGGGTAAATATAAATGTGACAAAAACACAGAGACGAGACCTAACACACACAAAGAAAACAAAATCAGTTACCGCCATGGAACGGTCATTCGGCATAAGGACCGACTGGGGTGTAATCTGGTTTGTGGAGCGCTCAAACCTCGCACTTCCTGAAAGTTGTTCTATCAAACAGTGTAAATAAAAATATCCCGTCAAAGTGAAACAGCTAACAGTAAGCACCTGCATCAGGAGTTAAAACAGATACAATGAAATTATATACATATATAATATCTAGAAATAAAATCAACTATCAACATATTTACAGTTTGCACAGTAGATAAAAACCTCGGCAACCTAAAAATTTCAAATGAGAGAGTAGTTTGAGATAAAACAGGCCAAGCGCTGATATATAATATGACCAATTTAATGTTGTCATACAATGCCATGACGTTATATGCCATAAGTGTTAAAAGTGAAATGTAAAAAACCCGAGGGAACTCATCGAATTTTAGAAAACAACTTACACCAACAAAATAAAATGTAGTATTGTTAAGAGTGAATAAGTTTTAAAAAAAACATATCATAAAAAGCCCAGGATTTATCCGCAGTTGTCCGTTGCTATCATAAAGGTACAAAAAGTCCCGATGTTATACCTCCTGTGCAATCTCACATAAAAGGCATGTAGACTGCTCAAGTTGTCCCACCAATAAAGGGCACGACTGGAGAGATGAAGAGACAGGATTTGAAATCGGGATTTTGTTGCATAGAGACTACGCTTTACCTAATGCGCTACCAGGTACGTACCGATAAAGTTTTATGATTCTGTGTTGTGTTGTATAAATCAACATCACCGATGCTATATTTAGAAGTGTTTTTAGAGAAAGGTTACCAACTTGCTTTTGGCAAACATCATATAGTGATTCGCAGATGGCAGTCTATGCTACATGTACATTTGATCCAACTACCCTTTCCATTAACAATAAAGCAGACGATTACAGCAATTCCCATTGAAAAAAAGGAAAGTAATAAGAAAACTTCTGCTAAAACTAGAGTTGCACTCATATACAAGGAAAGTAAAACACACACACAGACACAGACACACAGACACACACCACATACACACACACACAGAAACACACACAGACACAGACACACACAGAGACACACACAAACACATACACACACAGAGACACACACACAGACACACACGCAGAGACAGACACACACACACACACACAGACACACAGACAGACAGACACACATACACACACAGACACACACAGACACACATAGACACACATATACACACACAGACACACACACAGACACACACACACATACATACACAGACACATACACAGACACACACACAGACACACACAGACACACACACACACAGACACACACACAGACACACACACAGACACACACAGACACACACACACACACAGACACACACACAGACACACATAGATACACACAGACACAGACACACACAGACACAGACACACAGACACACACACACACACATACACACACACTGACACACACACATAGACATACACACATACACACATACACACACACAGACACACACACATACACACACAGACACACACAGACACAGACACACACACATACACACACAGACACACACACATAGACACACACACACATACACACACACAGACACACACACACACAAACACACACACACACAAACACACACACACAACCCCCAAAACAAAACAAACAACAACAACAACAACAACAACAACAAGACAACAACTAAGAAAAGCAAATAAAAACAACTAAAAACAAAAAACAAACAAAACATAGCGTTTATTTCATTTTTCGTTAAAATGTTTAACTTATTTTTCCGAAAACAAATAAAAAGATTAAATAGATAATTGACTTAATACGTGGTAAGTGTTTTCTTTGTATGTGTATATCAACAAACTAGCGTGCATAAGCAGATGAATTGTATTCTATTTTCGTTCTTCTGTGACACATATAATAGATCATTATGCAGCAGAATTCGAGTTTAATGCCGGAATATCTTTTATTGCCTGAGAGAATAAAATGAAACTTGGAAATGCCGAAGACAAGCAGGAGCATTGTTTTATATTCATGGAGGTTACACAGCTAGAATTCCTGTTTTGCATTTTAAAAATTTGGATAGGTATACTGTTACCAATACAATGATACAAAACTTAGACTATATGTCAATATAAAATGCACTTAGAAATACACATGTAGAATACACGTACTTCTTACTATACACTTTTTAAGGCTTAAATGGATAACTTTAAAATCATAAATCAAATGACAATACAACTTTTATGTGCAATCACATATTTATGTACTTCTTAATATCTTTTGTAAAGAAGGCACCCCAAAAAGACTTAAAAAGGATACGTTTAGTTTCCAAAAATCCGCTGTGCTCAAATTTTGACTAAATCAGTACAATATATTTGTTATCTTTTCCTTGCTTTACTTAAACGTTTTACAAACAGTTACATGTATTTGGTGCAAAAACAATGTGCTGCTTGTAAAATACGGACATATTATTAATGACATCTTTATAATGTTTGTTACAATGATTGTTTGTTACGCTTTACAAATAGTTTGGTTTTAAATAATGCCATGTGATTTAACATCTCCTACAACAGAATAAATGTCATCTTACGAATGTCAGCAATGTCTGGTACTATAAACAAATTAATACTCTTTAATTTTGTCGCAGTTTTATATAAGCCAATTTCTACATCAATAAACGTTGTTTCTAACATAACTGATCAGTTTGGGAAAAGGGTTACTCTGGAGTATTCTGTAGACAGCTTCCTTAGCTAACATAGGCAGCACGGGCAAACTAATTCTTTGAGTACTTTTTCGTTGTCCAGGCATCCCATGGACAGCTGAATGGAATCACAGCCAGATTTTTTCCTGCGGAGGTTGGATTCCGAGGTATATCAGTTAAGACTTACTGGAGCAGAATGCTAACCACTGACATTAGCGATAAACAGTATGATTTGCAGGACATTTTGTCAAAGTCAGCACAAAGGCAGAATACTCTAAATGTGGTTGGAAAGCAAAATATAGTTTGAGAATCAATTGATGCACAAAAGATGAGTTCCATAATTGCAATGTGCAAAAACATTCGTAGAAAAGATCATCCGCCTGATGCTTAATAAAAGAAATATGGATAAATTACAGTTATAAATCGATCATTTTCACAAATTTATGCAATAAGCCTTTCAGATTTATTAAATGAATTAATGGCTTTTTGTCCATAGATGTTGATATTATTTCACATTAGTTTTATGAATAATTATGATTTCTTGAAAAAATTAACCCATGCTCAGTGATGGAAGACTTTAAATGATTTATTTCAGCCGAATCTCGAATTTTGTTTTTACAATTCGTAATGAATTCGTCAAACTCGACGAATTATCCCGTGACCTCTCCTACATCAGCAGCTGAAGCTGTGTGTAATGATAAAAAACTTCTAACAGGTATTTTAAGTCTACTCATTAATAGATATTCGGATATGATCGAGCTCGAAAGTACGGTTTTTACTCTCTTTTCCGCTAACGGTCAAGAATGAAGTGGTTTTTATGTCATTATCAGTTGTCAATAAATCGTTTTGGCTTATGCGTCATACTGGTCTATGAGCGTAATGATATTCCTAAGCCAATATTGACTTTGATTTTGATTAAAATACATGCACATAAAAAGATAAATATTTTATTTATCGAACGTAATCGAACATATCAAATAACACTTAGACTTTTACTTATCACACTTCTATTGTGATTTATCGTGTCGACATAAAGATATGTGTCAAAGGATGAATGGGGAGGGTGGATATTGATAACACATTGGAGAAATTTTACTTGTCGGCACATGCCATACGCAGGCGCAGTATTACAGTTCAGGGTATCGGATTATGAAAACACATATGTGGCCCAGACTTATAAAAGTCTTAAATTAACCTAGGTTTGTCACTGTGCCCGACATTTAGGACATACGATTGCGACATGTTTGCCACATTGGATTAAGAAATTATGAGTTAATTAAAATTAACGTAATCTAAAACAATTTATAATTAGTATGTAAAATTAATCAATAAACAGTGTGTGACATTCTAAATGTATAATGCTACTTGTACATTAAAAAAAGTTGTATGTGTAAATATTTTATTGCCAAATATGTTCTTCTCTTTACAATATACACTGACAAGACAAGCGATGTTTGTAAGGATTTCTTGAACATAGATAAAACTTTACCTGTAATTTTGCCTACAATATAATACCAACGTGACAATAAATGTATTTGCAATGTACGCATTTTATAACATGTGACATTTTTTCAAAACTTCATAATCCGTAGATTGATTTGATAAAAGACGAGGCTGTAACAGTTAAATGGGAAGGAAATTGGTTCATTAGTTTATTTTTCAGTGTTAAATAAAAATATTCAAGTGCAGTAAAAAGCTAAATGTTATAAAATATTTGAAAAACATAATAAAAAAGACGGACACTTAGATGTTGCTGCAAACATTGGCATTTAGATTGGATAAACAAACTCCCACTGACTTTTCAAAAAACTAGAGTAGTAAAAGGAACACTTTCGAAACACCTGCAATACTTTGAAAAACAGCAGCAACAACAACAGACACATCAAAATGAGTACGCAGCTTCTGCGTTCAAAATTCACTTCACTGTCTTAAAGCATGGTATGTACATGCTTATATTAGACTCAGATTAAATAAGTCTTAAACAAAATCAAACCAGAACAACTATCTCCTAATTATTTTCTAATCCTTTCAGAATGTAAAGGTATGTTTGAATGCATCCTAGCAATTTTTTATAACCAAAGTCACTAAAAAAGTGCTATCCAATTAAAAGTTTTCATTTTGTGTTATATATAACATTCAAAATTTACCTTTTTTATTTTGAAATCAATATTTATCTCAATATGTTATGAATATATTATAGAATATCCTTACATGAGACGGATTTAATCACAAAAAACTGCTAGGAGCTGAAAGAGAAACTTATCACCGGAAATATAATTAAGGATCATAACTGGTGGTGAATATGGCTGTTCTTTATACTGGAATTATACCTCCCTATCGTTGACTGTTGTAAATAATTAAAGTGCAAACACAAACACTTGTCGTACTAATGTTATATTCACCTGTTCTCAAAAAACTGTATTACATGTTTACATATTAATTTCTCAAATGTTTTTGCAAAAGCAAACATATAAAAGAAAATATTACAAGCATTTTCTACAACAATTAACAAATACAAATTGAAATTACCACATCTTAAGGAACATGCCCTTTTAATTACATGGCACATCTCCTTTCAATTAAAATGAAATTGATTTGATTTTAAATGAAGTATTTGTTCCATAAAATGATAATTTTTATAATTGCATCTAAATAATAGATAAAAAGGCTTTTCGTAGGAGAAACATTATATTTTAACAAAAACTTTATTTCTTAATCACAGGTTACAAATAGAGGTTCAGGATTGTCTCTATACGCTTATTGTTTGTCTCAGTTTTGTTGTTCATTGATATTAAAAGAGTTCTTCAGGTCATGTATTGTTTCAATGACGGACGTAAGTTTCCCTAATAATTTATGACCGACATCGCTTAACTTATTTATCATTTGGCAGAAAGGATGTCTTAAAACTATTATCGTATTATAAAACAACGTTTTTTGTCACATATTTTTATGGTAAAACATCAAATGTTGTAATTTTATATGACCATTGACAATAGCTTGACTTAAAAGAATGTGTCTAAGTTGGTCATTTCGAAATTGCTTTATTCTTATAGCATGTTTAGCTTATTTATTACAAATTTAGTTCTGTTTTAACTTGTACGATTGAAAATGTCAAGCAGATGTAATTAAAGTGAAGACACTGGTGGGTTTCCTTTTTACTTTTATTTATTTTTTATACTAGTTTAATGGAATTGATCATAGTTTAATGCAATATCTAGCGTGAAGGCATACTACATTTAATTAGTTTTGTAAAGAAAATTGTAAACAACAGTTGATCTTAATCTCAATATACATAATATGTGCATTTTTCATTTTGTTTTTTTGAAGCCTAAATATTGATCAACTTGTCCTGTAACTGTATGGTATTCTGGTTATACAAACATCACTTCCTGTGGGGACCGTAAACTTATTCACTGTATATTCAGGTATTATTGGGCGTATGCCTTTAGTCGATTCCGCCTTGAAAACGTCATTAGTTAGATCAATCATAATATTGTTGCACATTAATTGCATGAGGTCTGCAGCTTAATTGTTGAAATTAAAAGAAAAACTACTTCAAACGACCTTGTGTTTTCATGTCAAACCTTGAGAGAAATATTATTTTAGTAAGTTAATGGACTTAAAAATATGCAGAATATAACTCGTTTTTTAAGTACTTCGTATAGCAAACACAACACAATCGGCCATTATGCCATTAATGCATTACTACCTTTTTACAAAGAGAGATATTTGCGAGTATATTCACAATCAAACAGAAAATGTGTCTGACTTACATCAAAAAGCAATGTGTTTTGTTTTTAAATTAAAAAAATAGGTCGCTGTTTTACTTATCAATTTTTGTATGTAATATAAAACGTCATTATATTAAATAAGACTAGACGTTTGAAAATAACAGTTAAATGTATTGCAAAACATACGTGTATTAACTATTAGCTTAAATAAAAATATATAAGACAAAGTCCTATGAGCATTGCAATATATACAAAAATTGAAAAGACACAGGACCAAGGTATCCACATGCACGCCAAATGTAAATGTGAAATCAAATCTGTGATGAGTCATTTAACAATAAGAGCAAACCCGACAGTTACCGCCTTGGAACGGTCAGTCGGCAATATGGACCGACTGGGGTGCTTAAACCGGTTTTACAGAGCTGTAACCTCATACTTCCTGATGGGTTTCTCGAATGCAAGCAATGTAAACAAAACTCAACAACAGCTGGGTCGTTTGAAATACATGTAATTTCTTTTAATTTCAACAAACATTTCTATATATCCGCATTCAACAAAAGACAATTAACATCTATCTTTATATATTCACTTTTTGCTGGTTAATGGCCAGTGCTCATACATACAGTGTTCATCTCTTATACCTACTCGTTTGAGAAACAACTGGAATGAAAAAAACTAAAACGATTTAAAACGAATGACTCTAATGCTTTAATAAATAGAACAGCGTCGTAACCTTTCGATCGCTTGCTTACTCGTTTCTGCAGTGTTTGCATAGTTTTAATGCAATTTATATAATAGACAATATAGCACTTAAAACGGAAATATATACTAATAAATATGTGTAAAGCACATCAAAGACAGGTTCATTCAACATCCGATAAGATAAAATAGCACTTATGCAGTTTTTTTTAGTAAGAATTAAGAACATTTGTAATTATTAATTATTATATTCATTATTTTAGGTACATTGTTTCCCCAAAAGACCTCTGTTCAGCTTAAGTCCTAAAGTCTTATTAAAATCGTCGACAACATAACCAGAAACAATAACAAGGAATTTGATTATCAGCAAGTCAGAAGAGAAACAGTTTTTGTCTAAATTAATTAAAATCTTATCGGGATCAAAACCTGACATATTGACAGAACTCTCATTTATCACATGGTACATCAGCATTAGTGGTCTAGCGGTTGAGAGGATTGTTGGTCTACGGAGCAGGAGACCGCAGATGGAAAGAATTGGCAATACAACAAACATTCTTCCGATTTGATATGAAATAAGCTAAAAAGTGGAGTGAGAAATATAGCAGGCATGGCGGTATTTATAATGATGATAACGATGATGATGACAAATCAGCGTTCAAAGAAACAACTTATAATTCTTTAAAAAAGGAAATGTTCGATTTGAGGTAAAATGCATTTTATATATGAAATCACCCTAGAGATCTCAGTGCTATCGCACAAAGATACGAATTAAATTACTCATTACTAAAGACAATAACTGCTTCAGCTTGTTTTGAAAGATGCTTTATATACATAAACAAAATACAACGACAAAATGGGCATTTTACTAGAGATAGAATCGTTAAAGACAATAAAGAAGATGTCTTTATGTTATTAGTAACTGCCTCTTGACCTTAATACGTATTATATCCGAGTGCTACTATACGTCAATAACACAATTAAACCTTTACATATAAGATTGATAGGGCAAGTGATGGACCATTAAGTTTACAACTATCAATAATGGCAGAGTAACACTTAATGACATCATTATCTCCAGACAGGATACCAGACGTCAACGGCAGGTGTTGTAGCAGCGTTTGGTTTGATTTGTGAGAGATCAAATCAATGAGCTGTGTTTGTAAACCTACCTGCCATTTCGAAATAAACACCGCCGCATGTTTCATTACACAATATAATCGTTTAAACACTTGAACATCTAGTTAAAACAGATAACAGACAGACAGATATATATTTAGAGAGAGAGAGAGAGAGAGTGAGAGAGAGAAAGAGAGAGAGAAAGACAGACAGACAGACAGACAGACAGACAGACAGACAGACAGACAGACAGACAGACAGAGTCACAGAGAGACAGAGAGACAGACAGAGACAGACAGAGACAGATACAGGGAGACAGAGACAGACAAGAAGAGCGAGACAAAGAGAGGCAGAAAGAGAGAGAGAGAGAGAGAGAGAGAGAGAGAGCGAGAGAGAGAGAGAGAGAGGGAGAGACAGACAGACAGACAGACAGACAGATATACAAACATACATACAGACCGACAGGTAGTTGGACAGACAGGTTCAATCGTATATGCTTCGTATTTTTTATTTCAGAAAGTCTTACTTAGATGTTTATTGCTTTAACATTTCATTTAGATGTAGTTTAATTCTTGTTATGCATAATTTGTGTCTCAATATAGCAATGACGCTTTCTACATTTTTTCCATTCTTATTGTAATGGACAAATATTCCGTGAAAATGCAACATGGGACATAGCAGTGATCATGCAGAACAGTTTCTTTAAATGAACATGCAGCGGGAGAAATACAACATAGTTGCATAGTATGATGCCTTAGATAGACATTTAAAACATTGTGATCACTGCCCTGATTTGTCTTTTATAGGCCGTCGTAGGTCATCTAGGTGTTAAAATACTTGTTCACTTACTGCATGTTTTGTGAAAATAGAAGAACAACGTCGATTGAAGACTCCAGTAGTATGTGATCAGAGTTATACTCAGCTTCCTGCTTTGTCAACATTATTCATTGCACTTTTGTTGTCTTTCTCAAAAAAACCAAACGAAAGCCGGTGGTAAGCAAGAACGTGTGATTTTAGTGGTTTGTTTACATAATTAAAATTTGTTGATATAAGTCCAGAGAATAAATTGATAACTATAGCATGTCCTGACCGGTCATAACATGACAAGAAAATGACAACGTTTCTCAATTTACCTTTGTATTCAATACCGCCATAGGATTGCTTTGTTGTGTTCGTTAGAAATGGAGTTAAATTATCTTATCTTTCAAAAACAGCGAGAAAATGGTTTTACAAGGCGAAAATGTTGTCTGGGTTTTCTAGCATTACCTTGAAATGTTTAACAATGTGAAAGAGCCTTGGTCGGCTGAACAACAGCTGCTTGTCTTTTAAAAACATTATCTACCAACTGATTTGACAGTAAATTACCGCTGTAAATATTTTCAGTCAGTTTATAAGCACAACTATACCGAAAGGTGTCTAGACTGTGCTTACTTGTGTTGACAAATATGAAAGAATTTTATACAAAGAAATATGACAAAAGTCTAATGAGCATTGCAACATATATTTAAATCTAAAGAAGCACAGGGAATAGGTATGCACATGCAAGCAAACTGTAACAGTTAGAACAAGGCTGTAACGAGTAATTAAACAAAACAAGCAGACCGAACAGTTACCACCTTGGAAAGGTCAGTCGGCAACAGGACAACAGTACGATAAAGGACACAACAAAAGCACGCCTTGATGTTTTGAGGTTTCTTCGACTCTGTCACATGGTCCGTAAATAACGCCGCCTGATAAGTAAAGACAAGTGAATAGGTAAATAAGAAAAGCCCCTATCAAAATTTTCACAGATATTTAAATTAAATCTACCTATAGACAAAGGCAAAAAGGGTTAATGTAAATGTGACAAAACACACGACGAGACAAGACATAACACACAAAAACACCCCATCAGTTACCGGAACGATCAGTCTGCGAAAGGACCGACTGGGGTGCTTAAAACGGTTTGTGGATGTTTCAGGAAAGTTTTTCTATCAAACAATCAGTGTAAATAAAAATATCCCGTCAAAGTGAAACAACTAACAGTAAGCATTTGGTATATAACTTAAGCACAAACATATACAATAAATAAAAAATAAATGTGCATTTTGTTTGCGTTTGTGATATACTAATACCTTCAAAAAGCTTTTAGCTCTATTATCCTAAAAGATATCAGAAATAAAGTATATATTATTCTTTGAAGTAATGTTAATTCTCTTTTGTAATTTTCTGTCTGGAAAATGTATTGAAAAGACTTCATAAGAAAGCCTTCATAATGCTTTCTCGAGGACTTTTAAGGTGTCTTTGCTACATGTATTTTGTTATTTGTACTTTCAGCCGGAACCCATAGCCAGACAGACTTGTTTCTCAAAATGTGCATCTTTTTTCAAATATGCTAAATATTTTTAGGAAGAAGACACTACAATGAATTACGTAAAGCTATTAAATACAACAATGTAGTCTGGTTCGGAAGTAAACCCTGGCTTGCAGAGACAATTATGAGCTTTAAGCCACACTTTCGGGGTATTTCAGGATACATAGTCACGTGTGCGTGTTCATTAAGAAACAATTCATTCATTTTGATAACATTTTTTGATGTGACAAGTGATACAAAAGTAGAAATATCTCCATATCATATTTATTCTATTAGGGCTTGAATTTTATAAGTTATCCGGTACTTGCAAAGTTTATTGAAGAGTATATTTTAAGTTCAAATAGATGATCACAGACAACAATTTTAGATTGAAGATATTTCTCAATATATTTACCATGTTAAACACTTCAACTTACTGGTAAATAGGGAAAACCAATGTATCACTACAAAGAAGAAATAATTACAAGACTCCAGACACCAGACACGCTTGTTATGAAGTCAACTGCTTACACTGAGTTTGTAATGGCCTGATGGATGACACAGACGGAGTTGACACAAACTTTATAAATGAAGATGTCTCCTGGTCAATTGCTAGAAACAAAATATTTCTTGTATTATTCATAAGAATACCATATTACCACATGAATACAATGGTGCGATTATACGTAATATTGTTGCTTGTCTGATGTCAAATCCACCTGGAATTCCAATACTTCCAAGACATGTCCAATATTATGAATGCACTATGTTTAGCGGATGGCCTTGAGTATATCGGGCATATCAATGTTTTATTTTTGAAGTTTAATATTTCAGAAATCGAAATTAACTTTTTTAATAAATAATAAAGTAATGACTGCTTTAAATACAAGTCGATGCTTGCGCAAATATTTGCAATTAAACAATGCATACTTCATTCACACGCGAGCCCATTTCAGTGAAATATACCAACTATTTTTGTCTAAGTGAGCCAGACTAAGTATACAGGCAAGCTGTTGGTGTAATAATTGCCGAAAAGACCGCTTTAAACAAGAAGTAAAGATAAATTGAAACGTATAACAACGCTGACATACACTTGAGGATTCACTTTAAAACAAGACTGTCTGAGCTGCTTTTTCAATATAGAAAACAAAAAACTAGAGAGGGCATTGTCAGGCTAGCAAAAAGGTTACTTTGTTACAAATTGTCAAGTATCTTTAGTACATTGTCCTTTTTTTAAAGTCTGATCCTACTTATAGAAACACCTCCTTGATGATGTGTTTTTCAAGCTCACATGTTGACTAACAGGAAGACAATATTTAATCCATAAACCATACAACTTGCAAGATTTAGGTGCTGTCAAATTACTGTGAACATTTTCCGGTACGTCAGCTTGTGACGAACGATACATCGTTATATTAAGTTTATCTTCTCTTTATATTTACAAAAACTGCACAAGTATTAAAAAAGCCCAAGTATTTGAAAATGCCCAACTTTTCGAAAGATTCGTGTTTATACTTTATTCTTTAACTAGTGAAATAGCTACAGATATTTTGACGATTGTTCAATGCACGCGTGAATATGCACGCGTGTTATGTCCACTCAGCTCTCGGTCGGTTAGGAATCACGGATATTTCTGTAACGAAGAAAGGCACAAGTAGTCACTTATTACGAAAACACCAGCATTTTATAGAATATATTTAGAATAGAATAGTCAAATCACTGCGTCATTATTTAGTAGAACACTTTGATTAATTTGAGTCAAGTAAAGGTGGCAAAATAGTGAAAGATGGCGTCAATAGTATGATTGTGTTGACCTTCTGTTTGTTACGCAAACAGTCCTGTTGAAAATGTTCAGACAACCACAGATGACGAATGTTATCTGAAATCTTTGGCTTGTTGAACTATACAATCTTGAAATATATAATAATGTTCCCATAAAATTTAATGAAAAGTAGAAATTGCGGGAAAGGTCGACGTTTTAAGCTGCTAAGTGGCGTAATGAAGACAAAACACGAATCACTGGAAATAGAAAACCGTAGTAACATTTTTACAGAATCGACCACAATCTGCTATCATTTATCTCTCGTCGTTTACCTTGTGCGACGGCTGTGCTGAAATTAATCAAACTTATCAAAGTTTCAGGGCCGTGCTGAAATTAACCAATGAAGCGATTGTAACAGAAATATAAATACATGTACGTGTTTCTCTGTCTCTCTGTCTCTCTGTCTCTCTGTCTCCCTGTTCGTCTGCATTTATGAATACTTATATTAACTACATTTATATTAACTATAAGCTGCATGGATAAATATAATATTTTTTTTAAAATAAAGAAAGGATGCATTAAAATGATATTAATGCCAAACTGATGACGTCATATAGTAAACAGTTACGCTGAGAACATTTATATATAATAAACATAGCGTAGTTTTGACAATGGAAAGCAAATGGAGTACAAATGCTATAGATGCACATAAGGGATTTTGTAAAGCACATGAATCAATAATGAAAAAATAAATATATTCAAAATCAAGTTTTTGCTAGATATTCTTGAAATTGAAAGCTCATCACCATCGTTCCAGGTTCGTCACTTTCTTCGCCTTCATCAAGTGGAATTTGTCCTGCGAGACCGTCGTTCTCAGGAAAAATAACATAACTTTCAACATAGAATATTTTACAAGTACCGGAGATTACGTTTAACAAGTCATTCAGATTGCAGATATATATAAGAGAGGAGTTTTCGCTGTTGTTTTGGTCGTCTCTGTGTCACAAACTTAATAAATTTACGTCACTAAGTATTGATTAGGAAATTTATTACAATAAGAGTATATGTTGACGGTTCGATTTTTGATCTGAAAAGACTGAAAAGAGCTTTTTTTTCAAACATTTTTAAGCGTAATGTCTTGATAAAGGAACAAAATTGTTTTGTCAGTAAATTTGTGTCTTGCTTCTCATTATAAGACCACTATTGTGCAATTTGCCTCAGTGTGAGGTCTTGTTATTTAAATGTGTAATTTTCCTCATGCCTTTGATGCACTTTCCTGATGTTATTTCAAAAGAATCCAACTGTGCAGCTTTTACTGCTTTCACTTGACGAGTAATTAAAGGATTACATTAAAAATAATATGAAAACTATTGTAGGCAGTTAAACTTTAGCTTTTAAGTTAAGTTAAAATACAACAATTTTTGTGACACAACATCAAAACAACAAATTGTGTTTTTTTATCACTTGCCAACATTTTAGACGACCCGGTCTATCTTTTGTGCATTGCACGCAATACAAATATAACTGTTCTCGATCAACGGACAAAAATACACAACCATTTTATATATTTATCCACTTATACAGTAAATGATGGTTGAGGCTTACTGTATTGAAAATTTTAAATTATTTTGGCAACCGAATTGTTGTAACAGACTATACTATTTCAAAAGAAGTTTATATAACACGAAAAACTGCATGCCTACAAAAACATCAAAAACTTATAATCTAATTGATAGGCCCAGAAGAAATTGTACACAAAACAGCTTTTGACTTTCGATATATGAAACTATTGACAGCACAGCTTTGTTAAAATGAGTACTAATTTTACAATATCCTTTTATTGAAGAGCTTAAACTCTTGAGAATATGATACAAAGCTAAAAAAATAGCAATTTTATGTTAAGATACTAGTGATCTTGTTAACTTCTCTCAAACGATGTACCACTCTCAATGATCAACATAAAAAGTATCATAATACATTTGAAGATATGTTCGACACGTTCATTATAAATGAGATGTTATGTCGCTGTAGTATTGAACACTAGAGAATTGAGATGTCGATATATGTTATTCTTAGATTTTAAACATTTTAGATTTCTTTATTTTTTTGTTTGTTTTCAAAGTAAAGAAAAGAAAAATTAGAGTTATTTGAAAGTTAAAGAAAACATTATCCCTTCTTTTATAGTTTACTGACAGTTCAGAATTTTCCAGGATTATTTATCTTTATTTAAACGATTGGTCAAATATACCCATTATATCTCATGCAGCAGAGAATGCACATGCTCAATCTCATAGCATAAGTAATCCTATTATGTGTTTTAATTTCGGCTTAAGTTTTTTTAAGATAAACATTCATCGTAATCAAAAAAGATAATGGATGGCGATAATAGTAAAACATGTTTAAACTGTTTAATAAGCAATAGTTTATCAGCATATTGTTTTCTTATTTTGCCAAAACAAAATAAACCTCAGTCCACATTTTGCTGTGTATACGTGTTTTTCAGGTTCTATTAACATTTCCCTTTGTTTGTTAAATATGCTCTTCTCAACCTAATCAGATTTAAATTAACAAAAAGACTTTAAAACACATAATGATTAGTCTGCAAATTTTAACATTTATTCAGAAGGAGGAAGTGTATTTATACCGACACCAGATATATTGCTTACATATAAGTTCAAAATTATATAACGTTCACTAGATAGGCAATACATTTAAAATTTCAACACCGCACCTTTTAAAGGTAAAATTTTGGCAAACATTGTAAATTGGATTATTCTATTTGATTACACCTTACATGTAAATGTATACGGACTACGCATAAAGTATAAAATGACAGTTTCTGCAAAGTTATATACATAAGGCACACAGTTTTAGTATGTTTTAATTTTCAAATCACTCCTTGCTTCTATTATTAACCTTTACTAAAACTCGCTAGGTTTCAAGTATTCTGTAATAATATTGTATATGTTAATTTATTGAAAACAAACAACTCCTGTCTTTATAGTTTATGTGAAAACATAAATCTCTATTCGGTATACTACAGTCAAGGCAAACTATTTATCAGACTGTTTTAATTCTAGGCTAACATAAATCGTCATTTTTGGTATATTTATTGTTTCTAAAAAATTGCAGTACATTTCAATTTCTAAGAATCTGTAATTCAAATAGTGGATTACTAATTGATTTATAGTGTTTTCTAGCACTAAAAGGCAATGTGATTTATTTTCATTTATGTTACAAATATGTCGCACATTGCTTTTGTTTTTATTTAGAGGAAGAGAACATTTCGTGAATATGGTGTTTTGTGCATTGTAGTTTAATTTTGTCAGTGTTTTGTGACATTCTCTTAAAATTGTTGTCATTGGCCTACCTGTATCCTTTCAGATTTAAACGTATGTGACAAATGGCTCATTAAGTGCCAGACACCTCATTCGCCGATGCATCAACTATAGGAGGTCTCCATTGTTGCCAGTTTCAGTCTGTTTTCAGGAGGAACCTAAAAGTATTTTGAATAATTCATTTCTCGGTAAACTAGCAACATGTTTGAATAATATCGCAAAAAGACTGAATTTTTTTGCCATACTAGGAAATAAAATCAGACATCTTATTTTGGCAATTCATCAAATGTAAATAAAATTGCACTCTAGACATACAAGGAAATAAACCTCGAAGACTTCATGCTAATGTAACCGCTTTGCTAGAACGCAGACATAAAAATAAAATGATTTTTTTACCCAAAACAGAGTTATTTAGTGCATAACCTGCGAATATAATTTTATCTTGTTTTTATTTTTTTTAATTATGTAAACTAAAAGAAAGTATATGTAGCCAACCCAGGCTCAGCCTGACTTTTTCGAGGCTAGACAATAAAAGAATAATAGAAGAATCTCGGTTATCAAAAATGTTGTTAAAAGAAACTTTATGAAACGGAAATAAAAAATTTAGGCATATATGGTAATGCAACCTCAAACACTTTAGGGCAGTATAGCCGTTTTACGAGATCCCACGCGAAAGGAAATAGGTTTTACAATAGTTTACAATTGGTTATTTCGTACGTCGTCTGAGAAATATTTTGAATCTTAAATTTAACTTGCAAATTGATTAAAACATTTAGGACCTACTTATTCGGTATGTTAATAACAAAAGTTCAAAGAAATAAAAATTGTATCGTTATTGTCGTTACTGTGGCGATACTAGTCTACAAAAAACACAATTCAAAACTCACAAAATGTTTATTTTTGCTTTTGCACTTCTATTAAAGAATCTTCAAGTACATTAAAGCTTTAGCCTTTCTGTAAAGCCATTATAATGCACATTAAGACATCAGTATTGCGTGTGCATTATAATTGAAACATATTGTTATTTTGTGTATAAATACACGTACTGAATCGATGATGAGTGACAAAAAGGTATGCAGGCAATGATCGTCAATATTTGTAATTGTCGACCACAAACATAATGGTGAAGTGTCTCAAGGCGAGGCATGCACGAACACGCTTTTACACTAAATATATGTAAATAACCACGGCAAGGGCCAACGAAGCCGAGTTTGAAATAGTTCGCGAGACAAATAAGATGCATTATTCGCAGTTCTATTTTTTCAAATGTGGTGTCGCTATAATTAACAATTTAGTTTCTGATATTTCAAAGATAGGGGTTGAATGTTCGTGTGAAGAAAGTGTTTCAAACGACACAAATATAAATGTCATAATATTTATACGTATATTCTGCTTACAGACGAGAACAAGAAGATGGTATCCGAATACATTTCAGCCAGCAATATCAAATAGTTTACGGTTTGACTGTTTTATTATTGAATTATTGCACGATCCTAGATTACCTATGCATATAAAATATTAAATATATGATGAGCATTTGTCTTATTTCACCCCCCCCCTCCTCCACTAAAATAGAATTCTATATGTTTTGTTAAAATTCCAGTATGCTTGAATTCGCTACAAACATTGACTATGCTAGATTTGTTGCAGTTTAAGTGCTAGTGTGTTTGATCGTTATGATGTATTTATGTCGAATATTTGTGAGACCACTTTTACATTTGGCTTGCATGTGAATACCTTTGTCTTGTGCTGAATTCTAACTGAAAGCAAGCAATGTATGCCTATTCACTCAGTTTAGACACTTAGGTAGTTTACATTCTATGTATTCACGCGAATACAACTTTAATTTAGGTTTCAACACAACATAAGATGAAAAGTTAATGACCGATATGCAGTTGAATTAAAAGTTAAAGCCATACATTTGTTACATGTACGTAATAAACGATGTTTTGCACTAGATGGTTAATCTAAGCCCTCCTTTAAATACAACAGGTTCGTCTTTAAAAGTTTGAAACGTTTAACCCCATTCCAACTTTTGCCTTTTTCAGCCATAATAACGGTAACAGTACTATTGACGAAACTAGTATATAGAATCGACTTCTTGTGGAAATGATGGATGGGAATTACAGTGATGTCAAATGCATCGTCAAACGCCAACGCTGGGATGATATAGAATCTTTTAACCAAAACGAATCATCACTTACTGTAACACCTTTGCCTCCGATGAAAAACTGTGTTTAAACTAACATGCTTTTTCAGACATCACGTGTATTTATGATATAATCAACATACTGGCAATAGAAGTTAAAGCGCTCGTGGGAACAGACTCTGAAACCCTAGAAACGCAAACAAATGAGAGAGAAACAGTTTTAGACATGATGTCTATCTTGAAACTCAATTTGTTTCTCAATTTAGACAGCTTCAGAGTACAGTTGCATGTATGATACAAAACTTTAACAATATTTTCAATTCTTTTCCAATATAACTGACATTTAATGTGCAAGTCGAGTTATCCAATATCAAAATTGCGCTTAGAAGTGTACATTAAAGAATAAAAGAAGAATGGAAAACTAACAATTTTGAAAATACCCCCGTGAGCATAAGACGACTTGGTAATCCTCAACATATTCGCAACTGCGAAAATAACTGTATGCGTTTCCTTGATGGATGTATTATTCAATATTATGTATAAGTTTATTTTGACAGTTTTCTTTTAGCATTTATATTTATTGAGAAAATAAGCATTTCCTTTATGGTGAACATAGCTTTAAATATACAGATAAAATCTGCCATTGTGCATTCCATTTATTAGCAGAAGACGTATTGAGTATGTCAAACATGTATGCTACGGAAAAAGACAACATTTGCCTGATTTCTTCAATATATGACAGTCATTGCCGAGTATACATATGGCTTATCATATATCCAACTTAAACGCGCTGTTCCGGGACAGGTCTTTAATGTTTCTTTAGGTTAAAATACCAGTATTTTTCTTTTGTCCGACGTAGATGTCTAAGCCCACTTTTGAACCCATTAGAGATGCTGATGCCCCATTCAAACTGGGATTAATATCAAAGCTGACCTCTTTGGTAGAAATCAAAGTTTGCATTCATATCGCTATCAAACCAAAACATCTCACCATTTAATGAGGGAACTAACGATGGGTGCAAAGGTCGGCAACAATCAATGAAGGACATTTTAACTTCTGAAAGTATAGTAGAAAACAGCATTCAGAACTCCTTTGCGATGACTGCCTCGCCACTTCCTGCCACCACTGTCACAGTATCTTGTTTGCAGACTTAACTCTTAAAGAATTGCTTGGGCGCCTGTGGCGAAGTGGCAGAGTCGCCGATTTGTACCTACTCTGACTGCTTAGCCTCTCATCGCGGGGGTTCGAATCCTGGTCAGGGCGAAGGATTTCATGTGGGATGGTCTTCAAGTTGAGCCGGGGGTTCTACCCAAACATTGGTCTGGGATCCGCCTCCACCAAATAGCTGAACGTCGTTATAATGATCATAATTGGTCGCTGCGATGTATTTAAAAACAATCAAAACAGATAACGAATTGCATGAAGCTTGATAAGCCTTGTTATAATATAAGAAGTAAAGCTTATATAAGAAGTATATTTTCTAGTATACTTGACATATTTCTTTTAAATTAATCAAGCATGTGCCTATTGAGTATACAGAGACATTGCATAACTGTTTTAAATACATATCGAGAAAATAAAAAGTATTTGCAAACTATATTTTATAGGTTATATACAAATCGCGTTTTACAAAAGTGCACACATTATTTCCAGGGTGGTCAGCGGTATTTAAAAAGTTTCAAAATAAAAATTGACAAAATGCATAATCTTTTGTATTTGGACTTGTAAAGTTTTATCCTCTTAAAATAAAAACGATCGACTAGGGACGATCAATGAATTTTGTTATTAACAACATTGGCAAATATAAGTCAAAGAGATATTATTTTATAATTTGTATTTTTATTGAAAACAAATTGATGTTGAACTTCGATTAAGTTACCATTTAAACTTTACAGTGTATAATGCCTCCACTGCCTTTTGATAAATGTAAATTTGTTTGAATATCAGATAATAATCAATTATAATACATGATTGGCAGGGAGAATGTTTAAGTTTGTCATAATTTATAACCAAACAAAGTGCGTTTCAACTGATTTCATTTAAACACGCAATTTTAGTTGAACGAGTTTATTCTATTTCAAATCATTGAATAGAATATCTGATAACGGATGAATTGACGTGAACAACGTAGTTATATTCTTTATAGGCAAATGTTAAAAAGCATTATAAAAGACAACAACCTTGCTTATAAATAGGAGTAGATGTACTTACATAAGACTTACTTTTCAAACCAACACGATGTCACGGAAACGACGCGACATTGCTGATTGCTAAAATCGATGTCAGTATAATTTGACATTTAAAAATGTCTACTGAACTTGCGTTTTGATGATTTGATGAAATTCAAGCCAAGGGCATTTATTTGTTGTGAGTAATTTTAATCGAGGTATATTTATTGCCATGTATCAGGCGATCAATTTAGTACAAAGTTAAAAGTACTTTAGTACAAATAGGGATCGTACCTTTGCTTCTCCATCGTATTCCATATTTTATTTGCCAGCAGAGAGCAATAGTATTTTACTGCAGTCGGGCTTGTACCTTTAAAATCGACAGATGCTTTAATGTACATATATCTCCCCTGCAAGCAATATTTGGCGTTATAAATAGGCTTGCCATTGTTATATTTATTCTGACAGAAGCTTTGTAACTCCCGACCTCCACGCCATATTTGGAGTAATTAATACATTTAAGATTTTATATTCATTTGGATGAAACGTTTTTGAAACGTTAGGTCAATCACTTGAAATTTGCCATTTCCATATTCATTTTGACGATAACTTTGAAGTATTGTCAATTGGTACATTAAGTGTAACGGGGAAGCCTTAAATGTAGATGCGCAAACGACACGAGGCTCCGATTGTTGCCAATTGCAGCTACATTTCCTGGAGGCTTTTTAATCTAGAATTGAGAAAATATTATCTTTTCAGTTAACAGACGTGTCTGAATAATTATAACTTCCAATTTCCAATAGAAATCAAATTTTACTTTACACATACGGGAGGATTGAGCCGCGAACATTTTCTGTAAAAATAAACTTAAAAAGTCTACAAGAACGCTGAAAATAAAGCAAAAAAAAATCTTTTCCATATAGTATTTTACGGTTTAATTTAATACGTAGTCTCTGTAGATATGATAGAAATATGTTGCGTAATTGTACGTCTTTTACGATTTTAACAAAAAGTTTAAAGCAGCACTTTCAAAAGAACAGTGCATGCACAAGATGAAGTGCATACGCCGTGCATATACAATGTTTACGTTGTTTCCTAAAACACAGTTTAAAAGACGGCTCAGTTTTGTTGGGGTTCCACTTTGCATGTGGAATAAATGTAGCATCGTTAAAATAGTTGATGCAATGATTTATGACATAATTATAAGATACACGTATCAAGAACTATACCAGTGACAATGTATGATGCATATAGCAAGTTACGCAATAGCTAGACCACTGATATGCAAAAGATTCCATTCCACACACAGACACAGACACATAGACACACACACAGACACAAACACAGACACAGACACAGACACACACACACACACACACACACACACACACACACACACACACACACACACACACACACACACACACACACACACACACACACACACACACACACACACACACACACACATGGTGTTATAAAGCGGCATAACTTACATACATTCATTTTATGTCGTATAACATACAGATATGGTGTTTTAAGGTCGTATAAATAATTTACCTGTAGATACTTAGTCGTATATCTTTCATATATTGGGTTTTCTAGGTCGTATTACATACAGACATGGTGTTATAAGGTCGTATACATAATTTTCCGGTATATTATATGTCGTACATCTTACATACATTGGGTTTTCTAGGCCATATAACATACAGACGTGGCGTTGTTAGGTCGTATAAATAATTCACCAGGAGTTATTAAGCTGTTTAACTTACATACATTCTGTTTTCTAGGCCGGATAACAGACAGACCTATACGAGGCCGTAAAACTTGCCGACAAAAGTATTTTGCCGTCGTCCTTACCAACATGAAGTTATCGTGTTGTATAAATTAGCAACACATACTTTTTTAGGCCATATTAAGTGTCGACATTGAATAATTAGACCATATTACTTATCGATACTGAGTAATTAGGCCATATGAATAGCTAACATAAAGTTATTTGAAAGTATACATGGAGTAATTCAGCAGAATGCATCGCCTGCATGGAGTAAATCAGCCGTATGCATTGCCTAGATGGAGTAATTCAGCCGTATACATTGCCTGCATGCAGTAATTCAGACGTATGTATTGCCTGTACGGGTAATTCAGCCGTATGCATTGCCTACATGGAGTAATACAGCCGTATACATTGCCTGCATGCAGTAATTCAGACGTATGTATTGCCTGCATGGGTAATTCAGCCGTATGCATTGCCTACATGGAGTAATACAGCTGTATACATTGCCTACATGGAGAAATTCAGTCGTATGCATTTGCATGCGTGGAGTAATTCAGCCGTATACATTGCATGCATGGAGTAATTCACCAGTATACATTCATGGTGTAATTCAGCCGCATACATTGCCAGCATGGAGTTATTCAACAGTGTACATTGCCTGCATGGAATAATTCAGCAGTGTACATTGCATGCATGGAGTAATTCACCAGTATACATAGACTGGTGTAATTCAGCCGTATACATTGCCAGCATGGAGTAATTCAGCAGTGGACATTGCCTACATGGAGTAAATCAGCCGTATACATCGCCTGCATGGAGAAATTCGGCACTATACATTGCCTACAAGTGCTTCGGTCTTCATGCATCATAAAGTAGCTCCTGCACATTTAAAGAATGTTAGGTTGCCTCTCCTAGCCTCTCTCCATCTCTCTCTCTCTCTCTCTCTCTCTCTCTCTCTCTCTCTCTCTCTCTCTCTCTCTCTCTCTCTACTTTCCCCCATATTGCCTCCTGTTTTTAGATCAAATATAAAAACAAGGGAAGTAACTCTAATGTGTCTTTAAGTTGTATAATAATCTTCACGCGAAAGTCTCTTCTAAAGCATACATAGAAGTCAGTATCATTTCCAATTTTGTTTTATTATTTTATTACTGTACATATTATACGTGTGGATATATCTGTATGAGATATCTGCAAGCTTAAATGTTCGAAAGCCTTTTCCCACTTGATTTCTTTCAAGCACTGCGGACATTAACTGGTCTAGTGTTCAGAAATGAAGACACGATTTTATCTAAATTAATTTATGAAAAATGTTTTTTTAGTGAGTAAAGTTTAGAAATTACAAAGAAAAACAACATATAACAAATAAACTAAGCAAGATAAATTAGTGTTTTACTCAAAATATTCGAAATAAATGTATGTAATGATATCTTTCCCTTATAGGTGGTTTCCGACAATATGCTTATATCTTATACATGTAACAACATCTTGCCCCGGTTCTGGTAAATGTTTGCAATAGCGCTGCATAAACGTAAACTTAAGTTTAAATAAAGCCTGTTTATAACTTTAGCTTAATTGTAAGACAATACAAATCATGAAATATATCGCATTAAATGTATATTATTTCCATATCTATAATATGTACGATGGGAATTTCAGTTAAAATAGATATCGACGTCAGAGCTAATTACCCGGATGTTCATTTCAAATGATCTCAAAAGTAAGTGGTCACGAGGTTTTCTTATAAAAATAGCTAACTGTGCAGCTCGGCTCGAATAGGAAATACCTGTTTACAATGACGAGTGAAGAGTTATGTTTTGATGTTCACTCAGATCTAGGGCACCAATAAACAACATTTTGTGGGACCTTTTCAAGTAACATCGCATATTTTGCTATTTGAGAAAAAATATTTGGTCTAAACTGTGGGATAACATCTTTAACATCCATTATAAAGGCTATTTTAAAATTCTTCTGTTGGGAGTGTCAGATTTTTTAACGAAAAGATATACTCTAAATAACTGCGAAAATAAATGAGATTTTAAACACACAAACCCTATAAAGTATTTTGGTTGAAATTACCAACGTAAATATGTTTACCATGTGCTGTTTTCTTTGTTTTGGGTTTGTCTGTTATATTCTGTAAACTTTGAATATACCCGCCGGCAGGTATGCTTAAGTATCACTTTAAAATTCATATGTCCGTCTGGGGTCTGCCTGATCTACAGTTTACCTTTGAGGGAGAGTGGATTTTCTTAAATTGTCAATGTAAGTATCTCCAAGAAGCTTTGTGATTATTGCATTCTCCAGCCCGCATAAAATTTCATCTATTGCTGGATAGGTATCCAGAGGTGTTCACATCTACACAATGAAATAATGCACACCAGGTGAAACAGGTACGGCGAACCAATCAACTTTCACCATCATCACTCAGCTGGTCGTCAGACCGTACCCAGGACACACGATTTGCACGGAATCTTATTATTACACATCTGTTTTTGGCGGACTTTCATAGTTGGAAAGAAAATGGGCAATGGTGGTTGTGTTTTGAATCGAGATTGGAAAATTGTATTTGAAACGACCTCATCACAAAGACGTATATGCACCTGTAAGTAACATTTTACACCATTCAATATTATTTTAAATCAATCAGGTGTGTGCGTTATTTATTGAAATGAACATTGTACTTATTGACAACCATGGTCATGTTTTATTCAAATTCTGGTTGAAACTTTGCACCTAAACTACAATCAATGGTTTATCTCAACAAGCAGGGTTGTAAGTTAGATTAAAATTTAAAACACATGTTCCCGGCCCTAAAACTTTGTATTATAAACAAGAATAAAAACATTTGGCTTTTTTCTTAATTCAGAAACATGGTTAAAGTTTTGCATGCAAGTACTATCAAGTGTATATGCAATATAACTGCATAAACTTTATATATGTCTTCTTAGAGATTGTACCTTTGAATAGTCATGTTTCATAGTTCCATTCTAAAAATATAACCCTGGTGTTACTTTTCAAAAACGGTGCATTTACTGAGGTTATTCTTTCTTTTGGCCAGTTCTGTATATGATGATTTTGAACTTTTGCTGGTTACATCTGACACATATTAACTGCTTGTGTTATTTATAAAGTTTAATGAAAGTGTCAGATCACCTTTGTTTTCACCGTTGCTATGCAACATTGCATCATTGGTAATTGTAAAACACAGACTTAGTGTTTCTACTTGGCCTGAATCTTAAAAATTGTTTTAGATTGTCCGATATTGTGACCAGCACATGCAAAGCACATTTGATCTTGTTTTAGCACCCTTTGTCTAATATTCTGACGGAAATATTGTGTGAGATATTTTCCGTTTTTAGAGTTGATGTACTCCAGATAAAGCATATTATGTGTAAGCAAGTTGGATATAAATAAGCTGTTTAAAGGTGATATCTGACAGTTTTCCTGTATCAGTTAAAGAAACCTGAATTTTAAGACTGTACAAATTGTGAAATATTGTTTGGGGTGTTACGCTTTACTTTTGGTTACATGAAATATTCTCTAAATTTATGTCTTTTCAAATCTGTAAATATGCACGTTGGTGATTTCTGTTTAAAATAGATATCGCTGTCAGCACGAACTACCCAGGTGAAGACAAAAATCGATTTTAAAAGTATGTGATCAAGTGGTTTTCTTAGTTTAAAAATAGGTAATTGTGCAGTGTGGCTTAGATTGGAAATAAGAGTTTGTAATGTAGAGTTTGTCATTATGCTTCCCTTTTCACATCGATGTAGGACATCAAAAAACAGAATCTCACAGAATCTTTTCAGGTAACAATCGTTTTAGGTTGCATGAGAGTAAAATTATAAATATGGTCCAAACTGTCGTATTCCAACTTTAGTATTTCATTCAAAGATTTTACAATTTAGCAACATGTTAAGAAAGTTGTTAGAATCTCATTTGATTTGATGTATATGGAACACTTCAAGTATGACATGTTTATTGCCAATTTTATCAAGAAGTACTATGTAAAATGTATGTTTCTGTTCTTTGAAAGGAAAGACATAAATGAAAAAGGAAAAGTACCAACAAAAAAGTTGGTTGGTTCAAGTGGTTGGTTTAGTTGGTTGGTTTAGGTGGTTGGTTTAGTTGGTTGGTTTAGTTGGTTGGTTTAGGTGGTTGGTTTAGTTGGTTGGTTTAGGTGGTTGGTTTGGTTGGTTTAGGTGACTGGACAAGGTGATTGGTTGAGTTGGTGGGTTTAGGTTATTGGATAAGGTGGTTGGTTTAGGTGGTTGGTTTCGTTGGTTGATTTAGGTGGTTTGTTTAGTTGGTTTAGGTGGTTGGATAAGGTGGTCGGTTTAGTTGGTTGGTTTTTAGGTGGTTGGTTTAGGTTATTGGAAAAGGTGGTTGGTTTAGTTGGTTGGTTTAGGTGGTTGGTTTAGGTGGCTGGTTAAGGTTGTTGGTTCATGAAGTTGGTTTAGGTGGGTGAATGAGGTGGTTGGTTTAGGTGGTTGGTTATAAGGTGGTTAGTATATGTGGTTGGTTGAGATGGTTGGTTTAGGTGGTTGGATAAGATGGTTGCTTTAGGTGGTTGCTTATAAGGTGGTTGCTTTAGGTGGCTGGTTACAAGGTGGTTGGTTAAGGTGGTTGATTCAAATGTTTTTTTTTAGGTGGTTGGATAATTGGTTTGGTTTAGCTAGTGGATTAGACTAACCGCTTCTTCCATTTTTCTTACAGACTTGCAAGCTCCAGATGACACCTCAGATGAGTCCAGGATGCCGAGATGACCAAGACCCAGTGAACATCTGCAGGATAATACATAAGTAACTGTCTGTATCTGTTTCTATCTTTATACTCTTATATATGTCATTTATTTGTATATCTTTTTTTTATTTTGTTTTATTTTTACCTTTATCTTAACATCTTTACCTTATCATGTCTTACCTTACCTTAGCATACCCTTCCCTAACCCCTGCCCCTCCCCGCCCTACCACCCTGCCCCTGCCCTGCTCTACACTCCTGCCCTGCTCCCCCTCCCCCTGCCCTGCTTCCTGCCCTACCCCCTGCCCGGCCCTGCCCTACCCCCTGCATTTCTCCCTGCCCCCCCCCCCCTGCCCTGCTTCCTGCCCTACCCCCTGCCCGGCCCTGCCCTACCCCCTGCATTTCTCCCTGCCCTAGTCCCCGCCGCCCCCCACCCTACTCTGCCATTCTTCTTGCCCTACCTCCCTGCCCTACCTCCCTGCCCTAGCCCCCGCCGCCCCCCCCCCCCACCCTACTCTGCCATTCTTCTTGCCCTACCTCCCTGCCCTACCTCCCTGCCCTAGCCCCCGCCGCCCCCCCCCCCCCACCCTACTCTGCCATTCCTCTTGCCCTACCTCCCTGCCCTGTCCTTCTTGCTGCCCTACCTCCCTGCCCTACCTCCCTGCCCTAGCCCCCGCCGCCCCCCCCCACCCTACTCTGCCATTCTTCTTGCCCTACCTCCCTGCCCTACCCCCGCCCCCCCCCCACCCTACTCTGCCATTCTTCTTGCCCTACCTCCCTGCCCTGTCCTTCTTGCTGCTCTACCTCCCTGCCCTTTGTTTGTAATAAGATTGTTATAAAATAACATGTTTATAAGAATTTACTAATATCTTTCCTTTAAAATATTTATTTTACTGAAATATAGATAGATGCAAGCCCCAGATGACCAGTCCAAATGAATCGAAGATGACAAGATGACCTGCCGACCAAGACTCGATGACCACCGGATAATAAGTATCGCTTAATCGTAGCTATGTTCTTGTCATTTCATCATAGTAATACATGTTTTAAGAATGTACTAACCGCTGTTTCCATTTTTATGTTGTTTACTTAAGCTATAGATGATGGAAGACCCAGATGACCACCCCAGAGGAGCCGAGGATGCCAATATGACCAACCTACCAAGACCCAATGAACACCTGCAGGATAATAAATAAGTAACTGTATGTGTCTGTTTCCAAATTTCTACTCTTAAATATTCATTCATTAATTCATTAATTCATTCATTCATCTATACATTTACCTTACCTTTACTTTATTTTCACCCTACTTTACCTTTTTACTTGAACTGTTTACCATATTTTACACTTTACTTTTGACCTTACATTTTACCATATTTTACAATACTTTTACCATATAATATACCTTATTTTACATCATATTTTACCTTTTTGCCTTATTTAAAAAAATCTTCTTACCATATTCTACCTTTTTATTTTATTTTATCTTTTTTTACCATATATTACTCAACTTTTACCTTATTTTACATCATTTCACCATACTTTACCTTATTTTTTTTATCTTTTTACTATATATGTTACCTCTTTACCTTATGCTTGTTATATTTTTATCATATTTTACTCTTTTACCTTATTTTACCTTTTTCTTTACCATATTTTTACTTTTTTATCTTATTTGTATCATTTTTAACCTCATTCTACCCTTTTACCTTATTTTACCCTATTTTTTCCTGTTCCCTAATCTTTTTACCTTTTACCATATTTTTACCTTATCTTTTTCCATATTTTAACTTATTTTGTACCATATTTTACCTTTTTTTACCTTTTTCCTTTCCTCTTACCATATTTTACTATTTTACCTTATTTCTTTTATCATTTTACTATATCTTACATCTACCTTATTTTTATATACTTTAACCATATTTATCTGTTTACTTTGTTTTATCTTTTTATCTTGTTTTACCTTTTTACCCTATTTTTATCTTTCACTATATATTACCTCTCATTTTACCATATTTTTACTTTACCTTTTACCATATTTAACCTTATTTTTACCATATCATTATTATTATTTTTATCATATTTTTTCTTTTTACCTTATTTTAATATTTTACCTTATTTTAGCTTTTCCCCCTATTTTTTACCATCATTTACCTTACCTTTTACTATATCTTTACCCTATATTTTACCTTCCCTTTTACCATATTTTACATTACTTTTATCATACTTTACCATATTATTACCATATTTTACCTTTTTAACTTATTTTTTCATCTTTATACCATCTTTTACTCTTTTTACCATATTTTACTCTTTTTTTAACTTAATTTTCTTTTTAACCTTTTTTTTTACCTTTATACGCTTTGTTACCTTTATCCATATTTTACCATCCCATTTACCTTTCTTTTACCTTTTTCTTTACCATATTTTTACTTTTTTATCTTATTTGTATCATTTTTAACCTCATTCTACCCTTTTACCTTATTTTACCCTATTTCTTCCTGTTCCCTATTCTTTTTACCTTTTACCATATTTTTACCTTATCTTTTTCCATATTTTAACTTATTTTGTACCATATTTTACCTTTTATTTTATCTTTTTCCTTTCCTCTTACCATATTTTACTATTTTACCTTATTTCTTTTATCATTTTACTATATTTTACATCTACCTTATTTTTATATACTTTAACCATATTTATCTGTTTACTTTATTTTATCTTTTTACCTTTTTTTACCTGTTTACCCTATTTTTATCTTTCATTATATATTACCTCTCATTTTAACATATTTTTACTTTACCTTTTACCATATTTAACCTTATTTCTACCATATTTACCTTATATTTAACCATATTTTACATCTCTTTTACCAAATTTTACCTTATATTTTTTCTTTTTACCTTATTTTATTATTTTACCTTATTTTACCTTTTCCCCCTATTTTTACCATCATTTACCTTACCTTTTACTATATCTTTACCCTATATTTACCTTCCCTTTTACCATATTTTACATTACTTTTATTATACTTTACCATATTTTTACCATATTTTACCTTTTTAACTTATTTTTTCATCTTTATACCATATTTTACTCTTTTTACCATATTTTACTCTTTTTTAACTTAATTTTCTTTTTAAACTTTTTTTTTACCTTTTTACGCTATTTGTTACCTTTTACCATATTTTACCTTCCCTTTTACCTTTCTTTTACCTTATTTTACCTTTTTCTTATTTGTATCATTTTTAACCTCATTCTATCCTTTTGCCGTATTTTATCCTTTTTCTTTTTACCTGTTCCCTATTTTCTTTTTACCTTTTACCATATTTTTACCTTATCATTTACCATATTTTACCTTTTATTTTATCTTTTTCCTTTCCTCTTACCATAGTTTACTATTTTACCTTATTTCTTTTATCTTTTTATTATATTTTACCTCTACCTTTTTTTTATATACTTTACCTTATTTTTCACCATATATTTTCTGTTTTTTTTCTTTTACTTTTACTATATTTCCCTTACTTTTGACCATATTTTACCTTACTATTACCATATTTTACCTTATTTTTAACCATACTTTATCTTACTTTTCCCATATTTTACTTTACATATTTTTTTACCATATTGTACCTTTTTACCATATTTTATCTTTATACCTTATTTTTTTACAATGTTTACTTTTTTCTTCTATAATTTATTTTAAAATAAAATAGTGGACATGTTCCGAGAATTTACTAATATCTTTCCTTTTAAATATTTATTTTACTGAGATATAGATAGATGCAAGCCCCAGATGACCAGCCCAGACGAATCGACGATGACGGGATGACCAGCCGACCAAGACCCGACGCCCACCAGCCGGATAATAAGTATTTTTTGTAGCTATGTCCTTGTCTTGTCATCATTTTAATATTCATCATTTTAGGTTTGGTATTTGTTGTTTGATTTAAGAATGTACTAACCGCTGTTTCCTTTTATGTTGTTTTCTTAAGCTGTAGATGATGAAGAGCCCAGATGACCACCCAAGACGAGCCAAGGATGCCAAGATGACCAACCGACCAAGACCCAATGAACGCCTACAGGATAATAAATTGGTAACTGTATGTGTCTGTTTTCATCTTTGTACTCTTATATATTTTATTTGTTTATACTTTCAACAAACTTTTTATTTTGTTAATTGTTTAGTTTTTTTTAAGTCATTTAGGTATTTTATTATTTTATTGGTTTTGTTTGTTATTTATAAAGTATTGTGTTGGTTTTGGTTAGTTTGTTAGTTTGGGTGGTTGTTTTCAGGTTGTCAGTTGTGGGGGTTGGTTCAGGTTGTCAGTTGTGGGGGTTGGTTCAGGTTGTCAGTTTGGGTGGTTGGTTCAGGTTGTCAGTTTGGGTGGTTCGTTCAGGGTTGTCAGTTGTGGGGGTTGGTTCAGTTTGTCAGTTGTGGGGGTTGGTTCAGGTTGTCAGTTGTGGGGGTTGGTTCAGGTTGTCAGTTGTGGGGGTTGGTTCAGGTTGTCAGTTGTGGGGGTTGGTTCAGGTTGTCAGTTGTGGGGGTTGGTTCAGGTTGTCAGTTGTGGGGGTTGGTTCAGGTTGTCAGTTGTGGGGGTTGGTTCAGGTTGTCAGTTTGGGTGGTTGGTTCAGGTTGTCAGTTGTGGGGGTTGGTTCAGGTTGTCATGTGTGGGGGTTGGTTCAGGTTGGCAGTTGTGGGGGTTGGTTTAGATTGTCATTTGTGGGGGGTTGGTTCGGGTTGTCAGTTGTGGGGGTTGGTTCAGTTTGTCAGTTGTGGGGGTTTTGGTTTATGTTTTCAGTTTGGGGAGGTTTGTTCTGGTTGTCAGTATTGGGAGGTTTGCTCTGGTTGTCTGTTTTGGGGATTTTTGTTCTAGTTGTCATTTTGTTTTTATTTGTTCTAGTTGTGAGTTTCGGGAGGTTTGTTTCAGTTGTCAGTTTTGGGAGGTTTGTTCTGGTTAGTTAATGTCCTTTTTTGGCTGGTACAGTTATTTTGATAAGCAAGTTTAGTTAATTTTAATTGTTTGATCATATTAATAAATCAAAATTTAAATAGTGAAGATGTATTTAAGAATGTAATTACCACCTTTTCATTTGAATTTATTTTTTAACCTGAGATATAGATGATGATCACCCCCAGACGAACCAACGACGTCAAAATGACGGCCGACCTTAACTGAACACCAACAACGTGAGGGGGCGCCTGTGACATAGTGGAAGAGTCGCCTATTTGTAACTCCTGACTGTTTAGCCTCCCACATCGTAGGTTCGAGTCCCATTTGTTGCAAGGGACTTAATGTGGGAAGGTGTTCCACCTGACATGCGGTGCGCTGGTGTCTTTCACTACCAAAACAGATGGACATTTCTGTAATGGCTAAAAGTTGGTTGCTGTGATGTTTCTCAAAAACAAATGAACATCTGCATGATAATTAGAGTCATTGTGTTAAAATAATTGTCCATATCATAGTATGTCAATTTCCACAGATCATTTTCCATCACTTTGTATTTCAGTCCAACAGTTTCTTGCATAGGTATTTTGTCATTACTTGTCCTTTTCCTACAAAGCTTAAACCTGGCTACAATGAGCGGGAGGGTCCCTCGCGATACCCCTGCCTCTGAGCAGACAATACTGATGTACATCATTGGGATGAATTGTGAAATAACAAGATTTGCATTTAGCCAGGTGGTGAATCTTGTGTCAATAAGTCATAGTTATCTTCCAGTCAGGACATGGTATCATGGATGTTTTAGGGCAGTCAACTAAACGTCATAAATAAATATTTGTCAGTTCATAGTCAGTAAATCATGGATCATTGCATCTATGTTGTCAGCAAGTAATTTAAGCTTAAAGCACGATGTCTTATTTGATCTTAAGTCAAGGACTCATATGGCATGTTGTCTTAGTTGATCTTAAGTCTTGCATCTTTTACATGGTGAGCTTAAGTCATAGACTCTTGTGGCGTGATGTCTTAGTTGACCTTCATGTGTTGACTGTTATGGCATAATGTCTGAGAAACATAAATTGCAAACAGTTTGCACTTTTTTTCTCTGTTTCAGTTTCACTGATCCCGTTTGAGCAATTTTGTGAGTTCCATATGGTTAACAAGTGGTTACACTTATTCTCTTTTAGCACGTTTGTGAGTTTTATATGGCTAACAAACTGTTACAATGGTCATCTTAGAGCAAGTTTGTGAATTTCCTTTAGTCTGTTCGAGCAAGTTCGTGAATTTCCATATGGTTAACAAGCGGTTACACATTCAATTTGTGCAAGTTTGTGAGTTTCATATGGTCAACAAACGGTAACACTGATACTGTTTGAGCAAGTTTGTGACTTTCATATGGTTAACAAGTGGTTATACTGATTCTGTTTGAGTAAGTTTGTGACTTTCATATGGTTAACAAGCGGTTACACATTCAATTTGAGCACGTTTGTGAGTTTCATATGGTCAACAAACGGTAACACTGATACTGTTCGAGCAAGTTTGTGACTTTCATATGGTTAACAAGCGGTTACACATTCAATTTGTGCAAGTTTGTGAGTTTCATATGGCCAACAAACGGTAACACTGATACTGTTTCAGCAAGTTTGTGACTTGCATATGGTTAACAAGTGGTTACACTGATTCTGTTTGAGCAAGTTTGTGGGTTTCATATGGTTAACAAATGGTTACATTGATTCTGTTTGAGCATGTTTGTGAGTTTCATATGGTTAACAAATGGTTACATTGATTCTGTTTTGAGCAAGTTGGTGAGTTTCATAAGGCCAACTAGTGGTTACACGGGTTCTGTTTGAGCAAGTTTGTGAGTTTCATATGGTTAACAAATGGTTACATTGATTCTGTTTGAGCAAGTTTGTGAGTTTCATATGGTTAACAAGTGGTTACACTGAACCCACTTCAGATAGTGAGTTTCATATGGTTAACAAATGGTTACATTGAACCCACTTTAGCAAGTTTGTGAGTTTCATATGGTTAACAAGTGGTTACACTGATTCTGTTTGAGCAAGTTTGTGACTTGCATATGGTTAACAAGTGCTTACACTAACACTGTTTGAGCAAGGTTTAAAGTTTGATATAGTTAACAAGTGGTTACATTGGTTGCTACGTTTGTGGGATGTACATCGGGGGGACCAGGAACCAAAAAGCTTTCAGGTGAAAAAGAAGTCACAACACAAATTAGGAGTGCCATTTAAATCCGTATTTATTAGACATATTACCAGTATCACAACCATCTCTAAGATGAATCTATAACAAATCAAAGAAAAGAATGGTGCCTTCACACTGAAACGTATGTGTAACTTTGATTACTGTGTTAACCAACAACAATTCAAGTTTATAATACAGTGTTTTTACACAAATAGGGTACTTTTAAGAATGTTTACAATTTCTCCTTAAGGATGTATTTTTCTGATTTTCACATACCGGTATATTATGTACAAACAATCCTGAAATCGAAAGAACATACAAAACATGTTGACCTGTTGATGTGACATTTATGTATCCCAGACATGGTCCGGAACCAGGCCAGATTGCATCTCCTCGGAAATTTGCACTTTATATCTCGGCGAGTAAATGTGATTTTACTGTAATTTAAAGACATTTAATGGTTTTAAAATATTCATTTAGAGGTTAAGAACAATACGGATTCCTTATCTTCATTTAAAACAGAACGGCCTGAAAACCAGGACGGGTCATACCAGGACGGCCCATTTTTTAGAAAAGGTATGAGTAGAAATAACAGTAACATTGTTAGGCCGTTATTTGTGTTGTTATATTTTTGTACTGGTAAAGATAGTTTCCATTTGATGTAGACACTGATAAGTCAGTTTAAGACAGCCATCTTTGAAGGCAAAAGCTACTGCAGGGCAAAATCTGGAAATTGGCGCTGTATTAAACTCACCACTTTGTTGTTTTTTTAATTTTCAGTCTTTTTTAATGAATTGTATATCAAATTTGGCAGCTTTTATGAAGTATTTTGAATATCCAAACTATATTTTGGTATTTTAAAAGGTAAAAAATACAACCCCAAAAGATACACTGTTCATTTTGTTTTAAAGCTGAACCAATAATTTTATTAAATTTCTATAGGGCCTGTCTTTCTATATCTATATTTATACCCAGTTTGTTTTGTTGTTTGTTTTTTCGTTTATTTTATATGGAAACATGTGCCTGGGTGGAAAATAAGTCCATTTAAACACCGGGTGATGTTTCTATCAGACCAATCTTTCTATCTCAACCATATACATGTATTCATAAGTAAGAGAGTAAGAGACGTTAACTGAAGATAGAAATGTTTGCCTGGGTGGAAATATAAGCCCATCTATACACGGGATGATGGTTCAAATCCGTCTCTATTATAACTACCTATGATATATCACGATTTCTGAAGATGGAAATATGCACCCGGTTGGGTATCTAAGCTTGTCTATACACGGGCTGATAATCTTTCAGGTCAATATTTCTGTCCGTAACATACGTACGTCTGTAACACACGTACACATAATTCGTTTTCTTAAGATGGAAACATGTGCCCGGAGGAAATATCAACCCCTTTATTCATAGGCTGATGTTTCCTTCAGGCCAATATTTCTGTCTCAACCAAATACGTCTTCTTAAGATTGAAATGTGTGCCTGGGTGAAAGTCCGTCTAAGCACTGTCGGACGTTTCTGTTGTGCCATTTATCTTTACGATATACATGTATACCTAGAATGTTTCACGTTTACTTAAGATGGAAATGTGGGCCCGGGAGGAAATCTCGGGCCATCTATATACGGGTTCATATTTCTATTAAAATTATGCGCATTGGGGACTGAGAGAAATTTAGACACGGTAGAAATATAGACGTGACAACTGAACGGTCCACAAGTAGGGGGTCAAAAAGGCCCATATGTGTGTTGTGATATGTACATGTTTCTTACCGATTTGTTCATATAGCCAGACATGAGATCTTTCCTTAGTCCCCAAAAAGGGAAACTTAGGCTTCTAGAGATCTAGACATAAACTGTATGCTTGTTTTAAGCTTGTGGCTAAAACAACAACAGCCAAACATGGTGTAAACAAGTCAACTGTCAACAGCACTTACTTATGAACTGAAAAAAGGGTTTCCAAAGTGATCTAAAATATTCTACCGTCAAATTCAAATTTAAATAAAATATTTAAAAAATGTATTAATGCTTCGGTACTTATTTAGATGTCAAATTTGTTATAATGGATGCAAGCATAAAAATAGTTTATTTAATTTGTAAGTTAGTGACAAAAGAGTTTTGATGATTATCAAAATATTAGTGGTTAACACTCTGATACCATTATTGCCTAAACAAAATAAAGTCAGATGAATAAGAATAACATTGTACTAATCAAGAATAAATAGCAAGCAAGTGTTTATCTATGACAAAATAGAAAATGGATAACTGTCCATTTTTTTTTTTTACATAAAGAAGTCACTTGCTTATGCAAAAACAGCTCAAATTATTTTACATTAATTAATGAATTCGTCTTTCGACAATGAATCATCGTAACATAAATGATGTAAACTGGTTTGAACTAGTTGAAATGGAAAATATGTATTTAAAAGTGTCTGTGGTTGGTCTTCTGTACTAAACATAACAACACGTTCATCTGCGTCAGAACCAGTGTCGAAGATGAGAAACTGTTGTGGATTGTCTCCCTTTGTTGTTGCCCGGGTCCCTTTAACGACGAAGTCTTGCTTGCGCTGTGGTTCTAATAGATGATGCTTTGATCTTGCCCGTCGCATTGCTCTTTGCATGTGTCTGCACTTAGAAGTGAGGCTTTCATTTCATCGGGAATGGCTGCATTGGTTGCTGTGAAGATCTGGTTTGGAGTACTAAATGTTTTTTTGTTTTTTTTTGTTTCATGCCTTCTCTGTAAATGGCAATTTTAGTATCAGTTGTATCACGTTCGTGATTGTGTGACTTCTTAAGAACTGTAACTTTCATAGTTTTAGTTGTTTGAAGAGTTGCCAGACAAGGAAAAGCATCATCCCTAATAATACATCACCATATTGTTTTGTTATCTCTTTTTTTGCTTCATGTTTCATTGTGTACATGAAACCGTTCAGACAGAGCTTCTGACCACCTCTTTTAGTAGTTAGGGTCTCCATGATACTTTAATAAATATTTTCAAATGGGAAAAAACGGACCTGGCAGCGCAATCGGTAGAGCGTCGGCTCCATGTACTGGAGGCCCCGGGTTCGATCCCGGGCCGCGACATACCAAAGTCCTTAAAAATGGTAGTGGTATAGCTTCCTTGCTAACGCTCAAGCAAATATAAGGGTAGTTCCACGACTGGTTGGCCCTGTGTCAGGATAATGTGACTGAGTGTGGTATTATGCCAGGTGTTCGCGGCATGTTATACACAGTGAAGGCAGCACTATATCTGCTTCAAGTGGACACCGTCTCTAGATAACTGAAATACTGTTGGTGGGACGATAAACCCAATAAACAAACAAACAAACAAATTGGAAAATAAGAAGCTTTTATACAATGCTTTAATAATTTTAGTAGTTTAATATGACAATTAGCATTTTCATTTCATTAACAAAGAACTTCATTTAAAAAGATCAAAGTACTATGGAAACTTTTATTTCTAGAATAAAGAATGGTTAATCAGTGCTTAAGGTGTTTATAAGAAGATCTTACTAAAGGTGTTAATAACAAGATTTTATGTAAGGCCAACATAATTGTGAACAACAAATAAAGGGTTTTTGAAGATGAAACAAACTGTTGTTCTTTGAATCATCTTAAATAAGGCCCACCTGCATATATTTATTATTCCAACATAAGTGTGAACAACAAACACCACTTTATAAAATTTTTGGTCAGATACTTTGAACTATGTTTAAACTGTATTGCTTCTTTATTGCTTTATTTAAAACCATTAGTGAGTGACTTTAGAGTTATATTCATTCCAAGCAGTTATGTTTTCTTCGTATTTATATTGTGTAAATATTATAATCTTGAAAAATCTAGGCCGAACTGTCCGTGGGCCGAACTGTCCTGGTCGAACTCCTAGTCCAGAATGTCCTAGGCCGAAACGTCCATGGGCCGAAACGTCCGCTCACCTTTTATTTATTATTAATGCACAAAATGAGATGTTATCAACTACCACGAAAACCATTTACTTTTATGATAAATGTTTATTTGCAGGAAGAAGACAAACTTCCTTTCAAATAGAAAAAAAAAAAAACTATTGTAAAGTAAAGAAACGATTTACTCCTCCTATAAAAGCTAAAGTCAAAGTAATCTAAACATAATGTTCGGAAACTCTGCCATGTTCATGTTACAGCATACTGACCGTTTTTGTATATTTTTAGATGTAAATGTAGATTATTTGTAATAGTTCCTTAATATTAAGTTGCTGTATCTTTTTTATTACATGAACATCTAAGTTAGTTAGTATAGTATTGTGTGTCTTACTATTTTTTAATAGTTTAAGCTTAATAAAGGAAGTATTGTAATGAAAACACATTTTGTGTCGAATTTTTCTTTCCATGATTACATTACCTTGGTTGTTTCGCAAATCCCCTTATTACAGAATTACTATCGACAGAAACAAGTGATTGAAAGCAGCAAAGATGATAGGAATCCTGCGCGTTTCATCATGTAATTACCGTATAGAAGTGTTTACATTATAGGTCTTAAACATTCTTTCATCTTTTAACGCGAATCGTAGTAACTACATCTATTTTTGAGGCATCTTTATACGTGAAAAACGTTTTTTTTTACGTGAAAAACGTTGTTTTTTTGTTGTTGTTTTTTTGTTGTTGTTTTTTTTTTGGGGGGGGGGGCGTTGTGGGGTGGGGGTGGGGGTGGGCGCTGTACTTGATTCACATCATAATTAGTATAAGAAATAAAGTGGAACGTTTAAAGGACGATGCTATTTTGTATTTAAAAATATTTATACTGTACCCACACGTTTAGAAAGAGAACTTACAATATTAAGTGTCATTGAACATTACTTTACCTGTCATCTGTCATATGCTAGACTATAAAACATGTTTATTGAAATCAGGCGTCCTTTAGACATTTTAATTAACATACCTTTAAAATGCGCGGAGGAAAAAAGGCTAGGACATAATGATACGGTGATTGTGTTGCATCACATAGTGTTCTTCATAATATTATTGCGAACTTTTCCTCTTGTATGTTGAATTTTATTGTCAGCTTTTGTATTGTAGCATTGACTGTTATCTTTGGAAGGGGATATCCGCCTATATTCAATTTCTAATTTGCATATTGCAACACTGCATATGCTTAAATTTGCTATTTGTTTGCACAAACACGTTCGTTTTAACATGTATCTAATTCACATTTCTCGTTTACAATTTTGGAAATTATAAATCTTAAGTCACAATTATCAAGTCATAAATTTTATGTTCGCTTACAATTTACAAGTTACTAATCTCAAAGTCACAAGTCTCAAGTCACAAATTATTAATGTACAAGTTAATAAATGACACATTCAGACGCTAGGTGGCGGCACCACATAAATATAGACGTCACTAAGCTAAAAATAGAACATAATATCATAAGTTATAAATATAAAGGAATCATAAATGATTATTCACAGACAACGTTATTTGGCGTCAAATTGAACGGGATGGGATGGGATTTGTCGGCATTTTTGCCGATACTGTGCAGCGATATGTCTATCATTATAGCACAGGGGCACTTTTGGGATGCCCAGGGACTGAACCCGGCCGGTCTATTATACTGTCACCGACGAGTAAGACGTAATGCTGTCCCCTTAGCCCTTAGCGTTAGAAATTACTACCAACTTTAAAATCTTTGGTTTGACCCGACCTCCCGATTCGCAAGCCGACGCTCTACCAGCTGATCAAATTGAACGCGTTATCTTTTGCTAAAAGTAGTTATTTATGTTTATATTAAAATTCTGCAAGTAATTTTACCATATAAGACTTTGCTTTCTTAAAACTACATTCAACCGAATTTAATATATGCATCGGACGTTTCCTGAAGAACGTACTATCTTATTCGCGTTCAGTTTTTTTACAATGCATTGGAATAGAACTACATCAACTGGGGTACGTGATGTAGTGAGTATGCTTTCCCCAGAGTCAGCTCGGTTGCTAGAGCACCCACCTCAAAGGCAGGAGGTCTTGGGTTCGACCCCAGCCCTCGGTAATGGGATTTTTTCATCTTTTTACAGACGAACGCGGACCAGTTTAAGGAGTACTTCCCCCCCCCACCCCCCTTGCGTCCTAATGTTGAACTGGTGTTATGAAATGTACATTTTACATGAGATATTTGCGCCTCTAGATTTGTAGCTTATAAATTAGATTCTAGAAATGTCAAATGTATTCGTGAATTTTCGCCCCGCGATTTGTACCTTGCAAATTGTATGTGCGGAAAATGTGAAATTGTTCAAATGTAATGTTGAAATGTGAACATTTTAATGTGATGTATTAAAGTTAGGATGTAATAAGATAGCGGTATTTAGCATGCTTAGTGTTGCAATTTACAAATTAACATTTGAAGTGACAAATCCGTGTATTGACAGTTAGAAATAGTAATTCGAATATTGGCGGATATCCCCTTTCATTCCAGTTTAGTAAAACTCTATGTAAGTGTCTGACAGATAGCCTTTTATCAAAACAAATCGAATTTCTGCATATGTTAACCCAGTTTCAAAGTAAAACTTAATATGGCTTTATCTGTCATCGCCAATCTTTGAACCGAATCATGCATGAATAAAACAAGCAATTTGATTGGCTAACTATCTCGTTCACACAACTTACGTATCTCGTTCCCTCGAGTTAGTATCTCGTTCCCACGACTTAACTTACTCGTTCCCACGACTTATTATCTCGTTCCAACGACTTAGTAAGTCGTGGGAACGAGATAAAAAAAGAGTAGTGCATGTCATCTCTGTGCCACCGTACCTGTCTGAATGAATGTTCCTAAATTTTTATTAAAATCTTTAAATGATCACATTATATTCATAATTTGCAGTGTAATTTATGTGTAAGAAATTTTAGGGTTTATTATTATTATAAAGTATTATTATTATTTTTTTTACAGTAATAAATTTGAAAAAAAAAACGTGGGGTTATGGGATGGTTATACAGGACATGGGCATGGGTGGATACAGGACATAAACGTAGGGTTATGTGCATAGTTAAACAAAACATGGACATGGGGGATACAGGACATAAAACGTAGGGTTGTGGGCATGGGTATACAGGACATGGACATGGGGAAATACAGGACATAAACGTGAGGTTATGGGCATGGGGATACAAAACATGGACACGGGGGATAAGTACATAAACGTGGTGTTGTGGGCATGGGTATACAGGACATGGACATGGGTATACAGGGCATGTACATGGGGATACAGGACATAAACGTGAGGTTATGGGCATGGTTATACAGGACATGGACATGGGGACACAGGACATGGACATTGGGGATAAATGACATAAACGTGGGGTTATGGGCATGTGGATACAGGACGTGAACAAAGGAATACATGACATACAGGACAGAAATATTGGGGATACAGCAAACGATAAATTTCTCGGTTCTAAATATAAATTGCATACATTGTGAAATTAGAAACATGCATAACAATTGACTCAGCCGTTTTGCGCTTCTAACTTGATTGTGTTTGTTTGTATTTGTAATACATTTATAAATATTCATTATATATATAACGAGGATTTTGATAAAACTATATTATTCATTCGAATTGTTTATATTCTAGTCAAAAAGTTCCTTATGTGGAGCATTTGGCATATACACAGACCCGTAATTACCAACCATTCTTAAGCCTAAGTCATGAATTGTAAGCCCAACTCACAATTTTCATACGAACAAAAATAAACTTATTTATGATGTTTCATTGTGATTTTAAGTTGCAAAATTAGAAGGTCATGCAAAAATGCAGACATAAATACATAATGAAGTTAATGTGGATTGAAATACATGACCTGAGCTTACTTAAGAATGGTTGGTGAATAATGGCCTTAGTAAAAAAAGATATTAAGAGTCTGGCTGTATTCTTCAGAGAACATGATTCAATATAGGTCATTGTAATTACAGTACACACAGAAACTAGTTAAAGTGAATATAAGCTAGTGTAGTCATTATATATTATTTTAACTGGCATACTGTTGTCAATAAAGGACAACAAAATAGAAATTTTACTTAATTTTTGCGTACAATATATTAGCATGTTCTTCTTCTAAGGCACAACCACTTGTCTTGTAGACACTTTCGGGGCAGAAGACCAAATGGTGTTCCATGCTACACATACAAATTAACTTTTTAGTTGTTGTTTTTAAATAACACAACATTTTAATGCAACTGTAAAATGTTGTTGCTCACTTGTTGTAGACATATCGAAATATTTTGCTCTTTACTTTTTTTAATTGAATACATAAATACCAAGATATTTTAAATTAAGCTTATCAGTAAACTTCATGTTACGTGTATCTAGAAACCAAAATCCCAGACTTATAACATGAAAGCTGGAAATATAGAATAATTATTTATAATATCAAGATGTATATACATTCAATAGGTGGAAGAAGTTACAAAGTGAGAACAGTATTGTTATAAACAGCCAATGGTGATACAAACAGTGCTTAAAGCTTCATATACCTTCAATAAGGAAATGGAAACAAGTTTTTAAAGCAGATGTTAAAGTATGAAAGTGTGGTGAAAGGGGAAGAGATTAAATAAGTGCCGATGACACCAATCGATAATTAGTATTAATGGATGTGCCAATGACAGTATACAAACATTTATAAAAAGCAAAGAGACTAATTACACTCTGCTCAAAAACAAAAGCAAAGAAAGTATACAATAACAAAGATAAGCAAACCTCCACAAACAACTAAAAAAATGGCCACAACACCCACTAACACAAAACTTACTATACCTTCAGCCCTGTACCTACTCTATTACTGTAAATTACGCTAATCTATAACGTATCTGTTTACTAGCTGAATAGAGTATAGTTGACGTCAAGTTTTATACACAATAATTTGGATTTATATAGTTTCTCTTGTACATTCAAGCAATCAAGTAATAAACAGTTAATGAAATGTGTCGTTTTAAATACTTTATTTAAGCGTTTTTGTTCTTTTAACCGTTTCATAATAGATATAAAAGCAATCAAAAGCACTCGTTTCTTTCATGTTTCGTGACTATCTGCACATGTACCAAACATATGCCAACTGGTTTAAGGAAACAACAACAACAAAAATATAGTGCATAATTATACATGTACATGTATAGGCTTCAACCAATGGACGTAATGTTTTGGTGCGATATAACAAACCGCGTACATATCGTTTAATACGGCCATAAAAACTGTTGACATGTAGACATTAGGTCTGAGAAAATACCGGCACCAAGTCGTATGTGTTATCGTCAAAGAGTTGTTAGACAGTAAATGCTATCGACATAGTGCTACTACGCAGTATAAGTTATCAGCATATGATTATATGGCTGTATATGTAATCGACATACATGTAGTGTTACATGTACTACGCAGTACAAGTTATCGGCACAGTGTTATTAGGATGTATATGTAATCGACACACATGTAGTGTAACTACGCAGTTTAAGTTATCGGCACAGTGTTATTAGGTTGTATATGTGATCGACATAGTGGTACTACGCAGTATAAATTTTTGGCATAGCGTCATTAAGTAGTGTGTGTGTTATCGACATACATTTAGTGTTACTACGCAGTACAAGTTATGTGGTCAACATAGAGTTAGATCGTATACATTATGAATATGGCTCTTCAGGCCGAGAAAGTTATGACGTAAGAATTGTTAGATATACACACACACACACACACACACACACACACACACACACACACACACACACACACACACACACACACACACACACACACACACACACACACACACACACACACACACACACACACACACACACACACACACACACACACACACACACACACACACACACACACACACACACACACACACACACACACACACACACACACACACATATATATATATGTCTGCCAGTGGCACTGTTAGAGTTATTTAATTCGATATAAAAGAAGTGACGTACCTTTAATTATTTTGCTATTTTCAAGCTAATAATTAATAAGTCATGAGTAAAATATATAAAAAACACTGTAACTAATTCACCTATCTCTTAACTGTTATCTGTTATTAAGCGCAGACGAATATTGCGGTGAAAAGCTTAAAATAAACTTGAATAATTTAAAGTCGCGAGTTAAGCAATCGCAGTAATGACGATTGTATCTTTAGAGGATTATCCTTTAGTATGCATTGAAATACTAACTTTACAACCTTGGACATCAGCAACTGTATAACGTACATGTATACCCCCGCTACCAAAATTATTACATTTATCATTCAATCTCACTACGACATGTTTGGGAATTCCGTCTGATGTACTCAAAACATGGTTATTAGAACGGACACAAAAGAATTCAATTTAAAAATTATATATATATATATATATATATATATATATATATATATATATATATATATATATATATATATATATATATACACATTTTGTACATGTATAATATTATGGCAAACAGCTTATGTTTTACTAAACGGATACTGTTTTTACTTTCTTAGCAATATTACTTATTAGAATTCATATTTTTGAATTGCAAAATACAGCATCTAAATTAGCATAATTTACAAGAAAATATTTATAAACAAATAATTGCTGAGTGGACGTTGTTTTGTCAATATGAACTAGTTCATATGAATACGCTTTTGGCTGACATTCTGCGCGCCATCTCATAAGTCATCACACGAGTCAATATTGTCTCCTTCTCGATGGAGACATGATGTTTGAAAACAATCGGCAGCATCGGTGTTGCCTCAGTGAAGGTCAAACAACAGCCATATGAATAATGGACATTGGGTTTAGGCGCGGATAAGCAAACACTTGTAGATAATGAGGCATTTTATACTTCATTCAGACGCTAGAACATTATTTTTTGCTGGCACAAAATATAAATACTATATATGTTATTACACTTCGAGACAAAACAATACAATATGAAACATTCTGAGTCTAAGGCTATGTCCAACCATCGGATAGGTCAGATTTAAATTTCGTTATGTAGCCTCGAGCATCAAGTTTTTTTTAGCCTCCGCTCGATTTAATGTGTTAATGCATGGTTGTTGGCATTTGCGCCGATGCGATGCACCATTTATGGAATACATTTGAAATTTATCTTGTTGTAGCAGTGAACAGGTCATTTATAACTATCCTAACAATTCCGATTATTAGAGTTTAGAGTTTCTAATAAATGTTACAGACATCATAGCATTTTAATCTTATACCACGTATATAAGTTTCTGAGTTTGGCAACTTAGAACCACGTGGGTAAATTTGGTAAAATCTTACAGTGCTGTACTCGTTATTCATTGTTGGTTTTTTTTAATTGGGTCAAGAAAAGTTTAGTCTCATTATTACATGAAGCTAATTAGGAAGTATGCAATACCTAATGCGCAGCATATGTCAAACACGTAATACAATGTATTAGATTAGTCGGAGATACTGTCAGCCCGTCTTTGGTCAAAACTACCCATTCTTATCTTGCATCAGATAATGTATAGTATTGTTTTCAGACGAAAGAATTTGTCGCGCGTTCATATTCGAATATAACTTCTATCAATTATTTTAAAGTTTCGGAGAAAAAAGCGCCTTACTATCGAAATATATGAAAAGGGGAATTGGGCGATGTATACAATGATATTTGTGTTCATATTTATATTCTAAGTCCTACGAACTACATTGATAATTTGAATTTATATCTATATTATATTTTCCTACGAACATTTGTTTATAATTATTTGAAACTTAAGCTATAAAACCTCTGTAAGGTACGTTGCATAACATTATCCAAAATTAATAATTGTGTCGATATGATTAAAATAGGAATAGAAACAAATATTTAAAAGCAGAAGATACACAAAAAATAAATCTTAAAAAGCGGTCTGTATCTCTTTGACCTGTCCCCTTCGACATATTCTGTTTGGCGTTTACATCTTGTTTTGAATTGTACATTTCACTTTGTGCTACATTTCGATAGTACATGTTACGTTACGCCAGCACAGTGAAATCATGAAGCGTTACGGTGCGATAAAGTACGATATACCATTTACGTTACGGTTCGTTAAGTTACGTGATAGGCTTATTACACAGGCAAGATTGCGAAAGAAATATTCTCAATACACGATATATATATATAATTAAATATTTATTATAGTATTAGTATCTTCAGTGATATAAATCCACATCCCCTGTATGATATCTACATGTATTTATCTTATTCTGCTATACAACTAAGTCCTTTCATTACTGCCAATCCTTGATATCTATTTAAAGCCAAAACAAGGAACAGGAAACTACAAATATGTCACTATTTTAATTTTTTGAAACGGGTTCTAGATTTATACCATCGTGTAAACATAAAATATGGTTTCCGATTTCCGACTATAATGTGCTTGTGCTTTAACCAAAGACATAAGCTGACTTCAAATATGTTAGCTTTATCGGTCGACTGTTGAACGATGTGACGCACTTATTTGCAATGGGTCGTTGTATCTATTAAAACTTGCCTTGTTAAAACAAAGACGACAACAATTCGTAAAATAAAGCGTCTTGGTCACAGGGTATCGTGACGTACATGATTTATCGTAATCTATACTTTATTGTTTCACTTCCTTATGTAATGAGCAGTACACATGCACAGACATCGGTCAAATTATTATAATAATTAAATCGTTCATATATTTACTAGGAAACAAAACAGAATCCGCAAAAATTATTTGCCCAAACGAAACTCGAACCCACGCGGTGAGAGGCTAAGCGGTCAGAGAAGTTACAAGTCGGCGACTCTACCGCTATGCCACGGGTACCCCTTTCTCTTTCCTAACCTCTTCCATATTAATTCGACGCGATCGCAATTTGACAGGTTTGTATCTTTTTGCCGTTTGTTAAAGCAATATAATTACACACAATTATAGATTATTATATTATTTCTGTTTTTATGTGAACATAATGTAAAAGAAATTTGATGCCAATGTGAATCAAAACGATGTGATAATTTCAACAAAGTGGAGCCATTTGAAGCTCAACAATCTAATAAAGTGTCAAATAACGCTTGTAGGAATGTGTATCATATCTATAAATATGACAGTTATAAACAGTAAAATAATGTAAATTCATTATTGCATAACGTGCGGTAGTGTGAAGATATGAAACTTTCCATGTTTTTTGTTTTTGTTCATATAATTAACTGTGATCATATGGGTCGTAACTTTAAAATCACATTTAAATTGTTTGTGTATAATTAGAATGATTCAACCAAGTATGTGTCTGATGTTAATTTATGATAATGATTTTCATACGTCCGTTTCTACGTTTTAATAAAGGCATAATACAACTATTTATAAATGTTATTTGATAGCAATTTTTCAATATGTATGAATTTTTTTCCACACAAACTCTGTGACAGATGCTTATTTCTATGCTTAACAATGTCACGACTGACTGCCAAAGCAGAGGGACAAGATCTCAACATGAACTATTTAACTTATGAGTACATAATATGCCAATTAGGATTGAAGACTATACAGAAGACAGAATTTGCCTTATATAGTATAAACAATATGTAGCACATCACTAAACTTGAAATGAGTCAATTAAAACACATTGCTTCAGTTAACTTGTACATCTGTTACGGAGAGAATAAAGTTTCTGGCACCAACCCGCAAAAGGTCCCCACAGCCTTGATTATACCTCAGTGCCATGATTTAAAATACAAAAAGCCTAAGCACAACACTCATCACACTGTATCTGGTGTTTTCACGCTTTAATAATATTATTTATTTTGCTAGAACTTTCCAATTTCCAAGAAAGAAGCGCTGTCAAGAATATAATATAGATAAATAAATTCCGATAGCATTTATAAATTTTAGGACCTTCATATCAGTTGCCAGAGCCAGTGATTGCTCAATTCAAGTTTCCTTTCTAATGACCTTTTAAATTTCACTTTTAATCCAATGAACAATTGAAACGTAGGCCTTTGATATCATGTGATGAAATCAAAGTGACACTCTTTGTTATTTTAAACGAACACTAATAAAATTTAAAATATGAGTAAACTCGTTAGAGGCTTGTTACTTTCATTTTACCCGAACATGATTAATGATGTTTAGTAAATTCCAGGCTTAATATCTTATTTACCGAGATTCTCAAAGGAGTTACGCAAATTGTATTCAACACATGATTTGTATGTTCAATTTAATAAGCTTTGTCCAAACGCTACCAAGATGAATCTTATTTTCATCTAGTTAACTGACAAAAAGTTCCATTATAAAAATTTGTAACTTGTGTAAGGCAAAATTATCTTTCAGTAAAAAAATGTCTAAGACTTCATAGTGTCTAACAAGAAATGGTATTAATCATTTCTGATGTATGTACAGAATCAGTCACAGGCAATTGTAAATATGTATGTTGGACAATAACATTAGCTAATAATTTTCAAAACACTTTCAGTTGTTTAAAAACTCTAAAATTGAGAGATGTATTTGTTAAGTATTTATACATGAGTAATTTGACATATATCTGATTGTTTTGAGTCTAGTAAAATTTAAATGTAAATATTCCGGGATACCCTTCAGTAAAAGGAAAGGCATGATTTAAACTACGTTTTATAAACAACAATTGATCTCGTTTATATAGTCAAGTGGTAAGTATTTAACAGATAGGAATTAAATGAAAACAAACAAGCTTTCAAATAACTTAAAAACCTTACAACCTCACCATTATTAGATAAAAAGAAACACCTCAGATAATTATACGTTTGTTTAAGAATTCTGAATTTTTAAACTTGAATATACATCATTTTAAAATTGTTGTCACTTGTGTGTTTTAGTGGTTTTAGATTGATGTCATTTTCGTGAGAGAATATTTTCAAAGCATTGATTGTACATGTATTTACATGTACGTTATCTATAAAAGTACCATTTAAGGAACTTAACTCTATTTATGTTGTTTACCTATTTTAGTTTGGTTTTTACTTTGGGAATATATGGTATCATTTTGTATAAAATATAATTATAAATAATTATAAATCCGTAATTATAAAATAAATATATTAGATTTAATCAATATAAAATTTAAATCTCACATATTTCGAACAAAGTTCAAAAACAGGACGTTTAAGACAAAATATCAACATTCCTAGTTTGTAAAAAGCACTTGTTATGTATGTCTCATAAATTATATTTTATATGAATAACATTTTAAGACAATTGCAACCGCCCGACTTTAAAAAAGTCTATACAACCACCAAACTACATTTCTCAAAAGCTCAATTCTTTCTGTTTGACGAACATAATAATTAAACAAAGTAATAGTTTAAAGTAACAAAGTAATAAAATTTGAATGGCTTGTTTGTGTGGTTTACATAAAACAAGTGTTGACAGTATTGTCTAGAGTTTATGAAATTGCCAAAAATACACGATTATATCTCAGGGTAAAACTATATCAATTCTGAGACAAGCTTTGGGAGGCTGTGACAAATGGACCAAATATTGCACCGACGGACGCTTTATCTGCCAATTCATCAAAGACAAGAGGCCCCGAGTGTTGCCCTTCGCAGTCTGGTTTGCTGGCTATCTGGAGGCTTCACAATTATAATGATTTAGTTGTTCCTGAACAGACGACTGGTTTGAAAATTGCAAACTTATATCAAATGGGAATACAATCGTACTTGAGGCATATTAGAAATGTAAATCGCGTTGCCCTTGGATTAAAATGCAAAAAACATCATTGGAAATGTCAATCTCTTTTTCAGGCCTGTCACAAAAACATAGAAAGGAAAATCTTATTATTTTTTACATTTAACACCACAGAAGATGAACAATAGTAATAGTTGTTTTTATGTAAGTTGCAATAGTGATGAAGCACCAAACCAGTATAAGTACTTTTATAATTAATAATATTATTTTTAGTTGTAGTAACTGTAGTAGAAGTAGGCTTACTTACAATAGTAAAAGTAGTAGCAGCAGGAGTATTAGTAGAAGTTTTAATAGTAGTTGTAAGAGTAGTTTTAGTCGTACATATGTAGTAGAAGTAATGGTAGTAGTAGTAGTACTACATGTACTACTACTACTACTAGTAGTAGTAGTAGTAGTAGTAGTAGTAGTAGTAGAAGAAGTAGTAGTAGTAGTTGTTGTTGTTGTATGAGAGGTTGTTGCATTAGTAGAAGTCTTTGTAGTATAAGAAAAGGGAGCAAATAAAAAAAGAAGAAATAGTAGTAGTAGAATGTACTAGAATGTAGCACACACACTCAATGTTTTGTTGACTATTTACACGATATGTTTCTATAATCGACTCTGTATGAATGCACTTAAAAGACTGACGCACGTTTTTTTGTGTGTTCAATATCGTAATAATAGTAGTATTACACCGCCCGCTTCGAATGCTGATTTTAATACAATACACCTTTATGTGTGGTTAAAAGTGTTAAAATACTTTTTTTTTATTTCAAAAGCTCCATTTAACTTGATAAAGATATACAAGTACCACCCAGTCGGATATTTTGCAATTGGCCGTTCCAAGGAGGTGACTTTGGTTAATATATTTTTCCTCTCGTCATAGAGCCTTTATCACTTTACTTGTTAACTCAAAGACTATAAACATCATACAAGACAGCAGGCAAATAAATCCTAAATAAAGAGCATTTTAAATGGCGTTTATCCCCATTCATTCTATGCCGTAATATAATCAGTTTTATTACAATATCTTTAAACTAATATATCTTAGCTATTTCTGCTTTCTGCGAGGCCTTAGAACGAACATAAAATGCTTTCGACCATGTTATGAAACACAAGCACACTAGTCACTATCATACCTTAAACTGTCGTATTTGGGAAAAACTTTAAGAAGAAAAAAAAAAGAAACCGACATTTTAAATAAATCTTATATATATGGTTGTTGTTGTTTCAGTGTGTTATGCTTTTTTTGTTACATAAGCCGATGTGCAAGAAATTTAGTAGATCATAGCTTTGTTCAATCAATTGCTTCTTTCATTTGAAATGAATCCTGTGTCTTAAAATATTTTAATTAAAAAACAACAATAACAACAAAACAGCCGTTAATACCTTTTCGGGACTTTGTGATCATCTTGCACATATATATGACGCACACAATCACAAGTTATATTTATTATTTATTTATATTTGTTTATTTATTTTATATAAAATGTCGCGATATCGCTTCTTTTTTAACTTCTTAGCAAAAATGAACAATGAAGTATAGCTGATTAACCGATGATAGTCTTTACAAAATATGCAACGTTGTCGAGGCTTTAATTGATAAAACCGTATTAGTATATCATATTTTCAAACCAAGAACCTAGATATCTTTAGATTATTCATTTTCTGACACTTAAAATTAACTCCTATAAAATACTGTTAAATTTATCTGGTAAAAAGATCTACTGTTTAAAATAAAAACAGCAAAATGCAAAATGCAAAGAAGTTACTGTTATTAAACTTACAAGTAAAGTTTGCCACAAGCAAAGCCTCTTATTAACGGTTTAAAATTCCATACTGCATTCACTACACTCATTGTTTGTTTAATAAGGAAGAGAATACTTGGTTTCAACAAAATCATAAATAATGATTTTGTAAGTTGTTGGTCTATTTGTTTATGAAAGAAATCGATTGTTAATGAATAAGTAAGAGTGTCGTAGCAGAAAGAGATAACGTTTTTGTATCAATTATATGCTATCTGATTCAACTCCATATGACGAAAAACATTGTCTGCAATGGTAGCAGAAAACAATACGCAGATATGTACACGCCCTTTGTTTAAAAGTCTTTAAATAGCAGAATTTCTTTTTTCAGAATTTCCTAGTAGGTCAAAAGAGAGGTTAGACAGCTATGCCGAATTGTTAGCACAGGGAACGATTTCATATGGTTGTACATGTATTTGTCTCGATGAGGTTCTTGCAATTAATACGAGTCGAAATGAGAATATCAACAAAAACAAAATTATATATAGAATGGATTTCAATTTTTAATAAATTTTATTATAAAATAAACGATAAAAGCATATCTCGGATACATAAATCAGGTTAGAAAAATAATGCCGAGAGATTTCATTCATTAAATTTATATCACACTACCCAATACATATAAACCGAAATTCATTTAGATAAGATGGTTAGACAGTTACTATAAAGCTCAAGCTTTTATTGTTTAGACTTTTTAATATTTTAATTATGTCTCGACTCAGTGTTCCAAAACTGTCACATTTAAAAGTAAAATGTAATCTATTCCAGAGATTGATTAAGTAAAATATATGTGGGAGTTCGTTCTCACAAAACCTTGTGATGCCTATGTTTAAGAGGAAACAAACGTTTTATCGCGAAGACTCTGAAAACAAAAACTTAGATTAACGTTATAATTCTACTATTTTTTACAAATGTATTCACTCGTCGTTACAGTTGGTGTATGCTTCATGCTTTCCTGATCATTATTGAAAATGTCTTTGTATATATTGTACAAAAACGCTGACACGTTATCAAAAACTTTTTCTAAGCATAACGATTGTATTGCAGTGTGGACAAAATAAGTGTTTCGTTTGCTCTGAGAACCTTTGGCCTCTTCCCTGTTTACTGATGGCGCTTTATTTAAAACCGGAATGCCTCTCTTAAAGTATCTAATAATTTGTCGAGTCGGTGGCACTTTATATCATCATGCACACAAGAACGCGTAATATTAAATAGGCGGTCGTCCAATTTAATAATTAATATAACCATCAATGCTCTTTTCTCATTTATAAAAAAAGTAAAAATATAATTAAATAATGGTACATGCTGTTTTAAACAGCCTGAATAATCGATGAACTGACGATGGCAAGCTACTCGTTTCAGATTGATTTTAGGACTTTAACATGAAATGCGAGAACTGTCTACAACTAGAACTATTTTTTATTTGTTAGATATGGATAATTTCCATCCATATCATCTAATAAATTAATCACACAGATGTCGAAGTTACAGCTTTTTTCCACTTATTTTAAAAAGGTGTAAACACAACAGTCTCTTTCCATGTCATATTAGTAAAATGTCATTTTAGTCCGTAGCTCAGTAAAACGTTGCTTAAAATGTTCAACGTTAATACATTTTTTGAAGGCGTGTATAATATTATATTGGGTGTTCGACATGCACCCACTTATTCAAAGCTGTAATTCGCTAGATTTAGAGAGCTTTAAAGATCTTAAAGTCTTATGTACATGTGCGTGATGTAATAATAGGCATTAAATATTGATATCATTATACGATCGACATGCACACTAAACGCTGCTTGCGCCTTTGGAGCTGTCATTCTTTCAGTTTAGACTGCTTTCGGTGTCAAAAAAGGAGTCCTTCGTCTATTGACACCAGCGAAGGTGTTTCTATCAGAATTGAGTTATGAGCGCAAGCTAAAAAACTGTGGTTTTATTGTGTGTGTGTAGTTATGTTTGTTGTTGTTTTTGTTGTTGTTGTTTTTGTGTGTCAAATGATATGTCTTTAGTTAGTTGTTGTGTTTTTTTCCATTATGTAACATTGTACATATAGAGTCTTGTACTTTAAACCGCCTTGGGTCTTTTACTACTTATAACAGCTAAAAATCAAATCTGGCAGCGCCCATGAAAGTTTGTAAATATGTAAAGAGAGCAATTGTTTGTGTAAAACTCTTAAAAAAGACAATTTGCCGAAACTTTGAGTGTGAGCGTTTTTAGGAAAGAAAATTATGTTAAGCAAGTTTTTATGAATATACGTATCACTTATGCACTGAGTCGGATAACATATTTTATCGTAGCACAAGGTTTTACAAAGATTTTGTATTTTTATCCTTCGTGGCAGCATTCTAGATTAAATAAAATAGGATTACTTTACTGCTTTTGTTATTTGTTGTAGTGCTTTATTGTAAAATTATTCGAAAAGCATTTTAGCGTCTATCAGGATATAATAGAAGTTCTACAACACAATCCACAAGAGAGATGGGGTGTTAAAAAGATAGAAAAAAGTAGTTCAGTATATATAAAGAAGTTCATACATACAAGGATTAACTGCCACTTAAGGGATTGCTTAAAAGAGAACATGTATATCTACTCGCATTAATACATGTGTCGAAATACATCGACATTTGTCCCATAGGTATATATAACTGCTTAAACTTACAAGTGGAAACCGAAATCAGTTTTCCCAATTCGATTCAATTCTTAAAAAGGAAAAAAAAGGAAATGCAATTTTCGGTTGGACACATTTTTGGTTGTTTTTTAAATTTATTTGAGAAAAGTCTCCTTTTCAAAATTAATTATTATTAAGAATAGGGACATGACAAACTTTAAGCCGAATTCAATGAGAATAGGATGAAACTAGCAGGTTCTTTTGATCAATATAAACTATTTCTGTCTACAGTTACCGTAAGGAAACCACGTACGTAAACATCAATTGTAAACAACTCTTTGTCTGGGTATCTTGTTTCAATGTAATAAAAAACATATTTTAAATGAGAACGATACATGTATACTTAACTCAGAGACCCATACGGAAGGTAAAATCCAAAGAAAGAAATATTCTAGCAAAGTCAATCTGTTTTGTAATGTGGATGTGGATTTCCGTTTTCAGAATGTCTTTGGTAAGGAACTATGTCATCTTCTAATTAAACTCATGAATTCGAAATATCATCTTGAAGTCCAAATCTCTGCAAGGAAAAACCTATCGATTTTGCTGTCACAAAATAAAACTTTTCAAAACTCCTTTTTTTAGATAAAATATCATAATTGTGTCAAATACACTACAAGCCCATTATTTGTGCAACTGCCATGTCGCTTTCCATTTGTCATATCTTTTGTTAGTGTATTCATGGGAATTATTGTGTTAAACGGTTGAGCATTTCAAAATTCCTTAAAGCAAATATGTCACAACTGGTCAATCTTAGTAGCAAGGCATGTACATGAATAGATTTTGTTTTTGTTTTATTTTATTTTCTGAATAATTCAATCTTACCAAAATTGCCGAGTATAGTCTATGATTAACATATGCACAGTGATATCTTATAGTGGAACAATTTGCAAGAATACACGTATAACTTCCTGGTTCAAAATTACAAATTATATTACGCTTTTTTTATTTCTTCGCTGTTTGCTTTATGAAATTAATTTCGTATTGGGGTTCTCAATTTGCAATAAAACTTAAGATTTAATTTGTGTCTTTTAAAAGTTTAATTCGGGAAAATGCCCTCTACGGCAACGCTTTATTTGCTCAAAACATTTGTGTGTCTTCCCTGTTAGTTGGTTTGTGTACCTTTGTACAGAAAATAGTTCACAGGAAAATAAGAGCAAGATCTGAACAATGAACGGTTATTACACTGTAGAATGTATCATCATCGGGCAAATCAAAGGAAACATTAATTTAAACACCCACGCATAACTCAGCAATTAACTTAGAATGATAACATCTCAACTAAACCATTTATTTTAATTTTGGTTTTAGTGATTTTATGCTTTTATGTAGTGAAAACAAACTGCATCATGCCATGAGATGATTTGAACGTTGATATTTTGACATTTTCATATACAACTCTATCTGCAGCTAAATGCAATGCAAATACCACGTCAAGAAATAAACACATTCATTTTCTTTAACTTTAAAAAAATGGTTCAAAGCGCTAAAGTAAGTTTATTTAAAACATATTTTCTGGTCAGGTTTCCACAGTAAACCCATATATTTTCAGCACCTGACGTCATGTAAAAACCGTATACTCGACTTACGTTTATTAATATATACCTATGTTTAACGTCAATAATTCTAAAAATTTCGATTAATGTCATTCCGACGAAACATTTTTGCCTAACATGGTTTCGTAAGTAACTAATTTAGTTTAACCAAACTGCATCGAAAAGAAATGCTGACCTCATGTCGAATGTTTACACATTTGTTTGCTTTTTGTATGCTATTGTATGTACCCCTAAAACAGAAGTAAACAATAATAAGTATTTATTGAACTTATACCTATCATTCTTAATTTTATTATAAAAATATATTATAAATCATTATTATATACTGTTCTGGCCAAGTTCGACAATACTGCTTTGTCTTCCTTATATTTATTTGCTCAGATGGCATATTTCAACCATTTTACAGTAAGTTATGGCATTTCAAAAGAAAATTGAAATGTTTCGCTTAATGATAATAGTACAAATTGAAAGCAAAAAATAACAAAACAACAACAACAACAACAACAACAAAACACCCTCCCCCCCAAAAAAAACACACACACAAAAAACAACAACAAAAAAAAAAACAACAACAAAACAAACAACAACAACAAAAAACCAATAGACAAAAACAGAAATAAATTTAAAAAAACAACTTCAATTCGATTGTGTTTTAGACGGAACATACCTTTTGAACTGATCCAGAAACCTTTAATTCTGTTTGGTTTGTGAATGATTACAAGACTCGCTAAACAATCCTTGCTTTTATTTAATGAGGTACACAGCTGTTGTTTTGTTTCAATATGCCCATGTTTTGGAATGGTAACAGTCACAAACATCTGCAGCTTGTTTTGGCAAACAAATTAGTGATGTTGATCTCCTGTCAAACCTGTTCTCAACTAAAATGGGTTTCTCCGTTTTGCATCAAAAACATACTAGATTTTATTATAAGTTATTTATGGAACTGGTTTTGCTTTCTGTTTGTGCACCATATTTAAAACCTTTAAGAGATGCAACTTTTAGTTGTTAACTACCTCTTGATGGTACAATCAGTTAGTGTTCCTAGACTTAAATGAAAACAACAATAAAACATAACACTTACTAAAATATATACATGTAGCTTTACCTTTACGGAATATTAAAGCGTGAGATTTTCAGAGCTTTGCATCTTCCATAGATTAAAGACAATTACAGTTTATGCTATATGCTATATATCCCTAAATGAATAAAATCACGTTCAAAAACGCGTTTTGATAATGTAAAAGTAAACAAAACTTGCTTGGGCATGAAATAATTTATTGTATTATTATAATATTTATTATCTTAGAAATCCTAATGCAAACAACTTTTTTTCCATTGCGATATGTTCAACCTCTGCGATAGACCTGAGCGAGATTAACGGATTAAGGCGTAACCGTCATGATATAGATATCTTTTATTACCTCCAAATATTGGACAGCATAATGTATATGTACAATACAAGAACAATATAATACATTATTTAAATAGAACTACAATTTACACACTACAATGCGTTACATTGAAAATGTTACGTGATAATAATAAAAAAAGGCAAAAAAAGCATTATACATTGTTATAACAAAACAATTAAATCAACTTACAAATAGACAATAGGCATAGCTTTGCGCATAGAGTCAAGACAGTAAACTCATAACAGAAAAAAGTTCATATGAGTGTGTATTTACTTACTTGCTTGGGCATGAAATAGTTTATTGTATTTTTATAATATTTATTATCTTAGAAATCCTAATGCAAACAACTTTTTTCCATTGCGATATGTTCAACCTCTGCGATAGACCTGAGCGAGATTAACGGATTAAGGCGTAACCGTCATGATACGTCATCGTGATATATCATACTTTTAGTTCAATAACAAGTAAAATATATGATAAAAGAGAGAACAGCTTACTTAAAACCATAAAACCTTCCCGGTACAATATAATTGGTATAAAATAGTCAAAACATGTTTCTGGCACTGTAGACTGATAAAACACCTGTGATTGATTACTCTTTCGGCTAAATAAAAATATAATAAGCGTTTTTTGAAGTCAGTCAAACTGTTAAATATTTATATTGAAAGCTGGATATAAAGATTGTGCCAGTCAAAATGTAAGAACATACATTTAAGCGGTATTTTGTGTCTCACGAAATCGATTGACCGGAATCCTATACAAAATTACCGTGTTCCTTCAAAAAAACAAGCAAATTTTAGATTCTTTTCTATCCTTTTTATTGTCGTTTCCCTATTTTCCCAATGAATAACATATTTACATTTTCTAATAGATACATTTATATTATTCCATAATGTGTCAATTTTGTAAGCCCTATCTTTTATGCTTGTTCACATCATTGAAATGTTACAGTTTATAAAACAATATCATAAAATAGCAAATTCCAATTAGCTTTTGAAGATTAATAAAGTACAAATGTATGACAAAGCCCTATGACGATTTCAATACATACGAAACCTGCTTGTTAAATGAGTAAATGTTTTTGAATTTCATCTAACTGACAGTAATGGGACTCATGCATAGAGTTGATTTAAATTACAAACATCATCAAAGGAGTCTTATTATGAAAGACAATTTGAATGAAACTAATTTTGTAGCTTGAAAGATTACATACGCCTACATGTAACCTGAAGTGGCTACACCTACATTGAAGTGATTTAATACACCAACATTGAAGTGATTTAATACATCTATGTTGAAGTGGTTTAATACACCTATATTGAAGTGGTTAATACACCTACATTGAAGTGGTTAATACGCCTACATTGAAGTGATTTAATACACTAACATTGAAGTGATTTAATACATCTATATTGAAGTGGTTTAATACATCTATATTGAAGTGGTTAATACGCCTACATTGAAGTGGTTAATACGCCTACATTGAAGTGATTTAATACACTAACATTGAAGTGATTTAATACATCTATATTGAAGTGGTTTAATACATCTATATTGAAGTGGTTAATACGCCTACATTGAAGTGGTTAATACGCCTACATTGAAGTGGTTAATACACCAACATTGAAGTGATTTAATACACCAACATTGAAGTGATTTAATACATCTATATTGAAGTGGTTAATACACCTACATTGAAGTGGTTAATACACCTACATTGAAGTGGTTAATACACCTACATTGAAGTGGTTAATACACCTACATTGAAGTGGTTAATACGCCTATATTGAAGTGGTTAATACACCTACATTGAAGTGGTTAATACACCTACATTGAAGTGGTTAATACGCCTACATTGAAGTGGTTAATACACCTACATTGAAGTGGTTAATACACCTACATTGAAGTGATTTAATACATCTATATTGAAGTGGTTAATACGCCTACATTGAAGTGGTTAATACACCTACATTGAAGTGGTTAATACGCCTACATTGAAGTGATTTAATACACCAACATTGAAGTGATTTAATACATCTATATTGAAGTGGTTAATACACCTACATTGAAGTGATTTAATACATCTATATTGAAGTGGTTAATACGCCTACATTGAAGTGGTTAATACACCTACATTGAAGTGGTTAATACGCCTACATTGAAGTGGTTAATACACCTACATTGAAGTGGTTAATACGCCTACATTGAAGTGGTTAATACACCTACATTGAAGTGATTTAATACACCAACATTGAAGTGATTTAATACATCTATATTGAAGTGGTTAATACACCTACATTGAAGTGATTTAATACATCTATATTGAAGTGGTTAATACGCCTACATTGAAGTGGTTAATACACCTACATTGAAGTGGTTAATACGCCTACATTGAAGTGGTTAATACACCTACATTGAAGTGGTTAATACGCCTACATTGAAGTGGTTAATACACCTACATTGAAGTGGTTAATACACCAACATTGAAGTGATTTAATACATCTATATTGAAGTGGTTAATACGCCTACATTGAAGTGGTTAATACACCTACATTGAAGTGGTTAATACACCAACATTGAAGTGATTTAATACATCTATATTGAAGTGGTTAATACGCCTACATTGAAGTGGTTAATACACCAACATTGAAGTGATTTAATACACCAACATTGAAGTGATTTAATACATCTATATTGAAGTGGTTTAATACATCTATATTGAAGTGGTTAATACACCTATATTGAAGTGGTTAATACATCTACATTGAAGTGGTTAATACGCCTACATTGAAGTGGTTAATACACCTACATTGAAGTGATTTAATACACTAACATTGAAGTGATTTAATACATCTATATTGAAGTGATTTAATACACCTATATTGAAGTGGTTAATACGCCTACATTGAAGTGGTTAATACGCCTACATTGAAGTGATTTAATACACTAACCTTGAAGTGATTTAATAAATCTATATTGAAGTGGTTTAATACATCTATATTGAAGTGGTTAATACGCCTACATTGAAGTGGTTAATACACCTACATTGAAGTGATTTAATACACTAACATTGAAGTGATTTAATACATCTATATTGAAGTGGTTTAATACACCTATATTGAAGAGTTAATACGCCTACATTAAAGTGATTTAATACACATAGATTTAAGTGATTAAAGTACCTACCTTGAAGTGGTTAGTACACCTACACTGACGTTGTTTAATACGCCTTCATTGAAGTGTTTAATATGACCAATAGTAATTTGAACACTGTTTACTTGTATTCAAGATGATATTTAAAACAATGTAACTGTAAGTCTAAATAAGCCTTATAATCATTATTTCATATACTGGTGTTTTTGTATATGTTGCAGAGAAAATAACACCAAAATGTGTAAGTGCTGATCCTGCCACCGCGTGAGTTTTCGGGACGAAGGACTTCCATCTGATCTGCGGTGTGCGGTGGTTCTACACAGACAGGTGCCTGGGGTCTTCCTCCACCAAAACAGACGTCGTTATAATGACCATAATAGGTCGCTGCGATGTATTCCAAAATCAAAAACAAAACAACACTCCTATATAAGCAACAGCAAGGTATATTAGTATAATGACCTGAAACGTAGTGGGTGTGGGGAAACAAAACATAAACAAATTAGTTTCCTCTTTAGATCACTTTTGCCGGTAAATAAAGGCCGACTAGGGTGTGGCTTTTTATGTGTTTTCCCAAGAAGGTAATTTTGCCTGATGCAAACGTGTATTTAAAAGTATACTTTACTACCTATAATGAAGTAAGTTGTTGACAGTTTTAGCATTAGAACACTGCAACCATTTAATTAGGTTAGTCTAATTACTAGAATCATGGAGTTTTTTTTTAGAAAACGTTGTTACAGAGTCAAGTGTTTTATTTCACCATTGGCATTTATGGCTGTGTTAATCTGTGACACTGTTATCCACAGACCAAAACAGAGAGCTACAGTATTTTTATCACAAGACACAACATTAAGCGGACAAGAACAAGCTTTCGGAAATAACTGTGTCTGGCGCCTTCATAAAATGTTAAAACTTTAAAATATATGTTATCTCTAATGTTGTTAGTCTAAACAGAGTATCAAAATGATATACACGCAACATATAAACATAATAAATGTCACCATGCATTCATGTAGATGACAGATCTAAAACGTATGAAAATGTTTAATAATTTTAGACCGAAAATATATATAAAATATCGTTTTTATAGATTTTGTAAGTCCAAGTTAAACTACATACTTTTTTACATTTCATACAATTATACTACGTTGTACAGGATAAAAAGTGAAGGCAAGCGAAGTTTAACAGGCGAGATGTGCACTAAGCGTGTATAGCACGTTGTCGCATAGTGTGACGTAATCAACAGAAAGTTATTTAAGAAAACTGTAATGGAGGGATATTGTTAACCGAGTCGGATTGTAAGTGTACGTATATTTTCTTATTTTAATTACCTTTTTACATCGCAGTTACATCACATCCCATTGTTTAATTGGGTAAGTCTAAGTACTTAAATTATGGAGTCTACTTAAGAGTAGTTTTAGAAACAATTTTTGGTCACTGTTGGCATGTATTAATCTGTTGTATTTTATCAACAGAAAGACATTCAGCCGATCTACAAGTGTTCGCATAACATAACTATGAAGCGGATAAGAAACACATATTTGGAAACAACTATGTATGGTGCCTTCATGAATGACATAACTTTTTAATGACTGCTATGTCCGCTGCTGTAAGTCCAAAAAGAGTATATCAAAATTATATACGCAACATATAGACATTAGTGACGACCATCTGCAAACAAGTAGATGATGTCAGACCTTAAATTTATTTTACTTTATCTGCTTCTTAAGTACTAGTTTTTTTAATGTTTGATAATTATAGATGGTAAAAAATATAATCTATATGTAAAAAAATGCGGTCGTTTCTCATAGACTTAAAAATGTTATACTTAGCAATTTCAATTACATACATATTATTTTTCGTACAAGTATATATTCGGACGAAAGTAAAAGACAGCTTAGTTAAATGGCGATGCGTGCAGTAAGCTTCGAAAGCACGTTGTCGTATAGTGCGATGTAAACAACAGGCAATAAAACTGAATGTCATTTTAGAGAACTGTTATAGCGGGACATCGTTAACCAGGTTGGTTTGTCAATGTACCTAGAGTGTGTTATCATTTTAATTACCTTTTTTTAATGTATATCTATCGAATAATAATTCGACTTAAATTTCTATAATACGTTCATTAGTCAACGGAATGTCCCTCACAGGGCTGATATGCGAGAACTGACGTTTGATGCTATAACAGAACACGTGTTTATCTTTTTACATTGCATGGGGACACAGTTCTTATTATTTGATACAGAAGGTGGTCAATCGATTGATTATTTAACCAATGAAACCTCAGTCGAGAATTTATTAAGTACGTGAAGTTCATGAGTTTAACTTTATACTGATATAATTTATATCTATTTATTTATTCATTAAGAAAGCACAACGTTGAAGATATTCCCATGCGGTATACACAAATGAAAGTTTTAATCAATCATACTGAATAAAATGAAACACATATTCAAACGTGTAAAAAGGAATAAGTACACGTTTGTAAATGAAGACAAATATATGAGAGTGTATTTACAATGCAATCGGTACAGTGGTCCACAAAACACTTTTTTAATCATTGAAACATTACATGGAGAAACAAATTTTTAAAAACCTCATACAAAATCGTTCTTTTTTCTTAGAATGTTTCAGAGTAACAAATTTGGTTGAAACAATATTTCGTTTTAGAAACTTCAGATTGCATGAATCACCAGCGAAATATGATGATATTCCGTTTCTTCTCCTCTGAATAAGTGTTGAATCGCGGCCCCTAGAGCGGTTACACATTCAATGTCTTAACAAGATATGCATGCTAACTGCTTGATAAATGAAGAACCTTATTAGTTTAAACACTCTTGTTCTTACATTTTAAAAAGTCACCCCCTCCAATGTCAACTTTCTCACCATACCGAACAGCGAACAGAAATAATATATGTACTTTGTGAAGTAGATAGTCTAACCACACTTTCAAAACGTGTTTACACATTTGAGCTTGCAACGGTGTGTATAATATTCGAACTGTAACTTTTATTAAGTATTAAATATAAATATTAAAACGAATAAATATTAAAACGAAAAATATGAAAGTGTTGTTCATCACAAAATATGTATTCAATCGATATGTCTTTGCATTCTATAGAGTCTCCTAAGGGAAACTGCATTTAGCAACTTAAATATTATCCATTTACAGTGTATATGAATATATAAGTTAAGAAGCATTGACAGCTTCTTTATTCATATTGATTTTGTATCTTAAGCCAAATAAATAAGGGTATATATTCGACGTTTATTTTTCTATATGTCCTAAACACAAACAATCTTTGGTTATTATTTGACGAATTGACGAATCAAAATGTTAATATCAACTCTTATGCAACCTTGAATTTTTTAACAGCATTAGCATTACAATTATTTCTATATGGTTCCATTCCATTCCATAGCTTTTGGTGTATGCAACTCTGAAATCGAATTATGTTTTGTAAAAAATGCTTTCCGGTAGACTGCTTCATTAACCCCCAGAAGAAAGGTATATATTTCAAACAACCTATGGCAGGGAGCCATTATTGAAAATTATAATAGAAATCCTTGACTTGCGGTGCCGCTTCTCTTTCATCTCAGCTAATTACATCCTCGTCTTTGTATATTGTTGTTTTTTATGAAATTTAAAGAATATGTCAAGAAAATATTTTTGCACGGCTTTTATTACTGAATTGTTTATTTATTCTTTATGCGATCGCTAAAACAAGCATATAGTTGAAATAATAAAAGTACGAAGACGTGTTCTGCGAGAAAAATTACAAAAGGAACAATCCGACATCTGAAGGGCATTTTAGAGAAAATTTAAGTGAAATTGAGCGTTATCACAGTGTTGCAATCGTTTTAAATATCTTTAATGTGAATATTGATACACAAATGTTACAGGAGAAGGGCCATGAGATGTCCAATGCCTATTTGTGTCAGATCATTTCACAATGTTATTGAACTTCATTCACAACTGATAGTGTAGCTTCAAATTAAAACGAAGCCGCAACGTAGTTACATTATTCAAAATTGCAGGACATTTTTCTGAAAAGACAATAACTTACAGCATATACTACAAACCTTAATTGATTGATTTACAGCTTTATTTTCACAACTGAAATGTCTTTGTTGCGCATAGGATCCCATGGCATACGATTAGCCTTTATATGCATCTATCGTTTTCTCTCTCAAATTTATTAGATATTCATAAATTATAGTCGCAGCACTGAAGTAGCCTTGTATAATCGAGCCTAGTTCGTGGTTAGTGGATATAAAGTTAACACACGGATAACACGAATTAAAATGACAAACTTAATTTGCTTTCTGAACATTTAAAACTACAAATTACTGATTTCATCACATTCAATTTCATGTGGTGCATAATGCATGACCTTATCTGCAAGTAATGTTCCAATTAACAAAATGCTGCAAAACGCCTGTAACTAAAATAATTGCATATCAAAATTTTCAATTGAGAAAATCGTGTTTATTTGGGTTGTATGTTTGGAACATTATGGTTCTTTTAAATATTCTTCACTTTTTCTAGTGAGTGGACTTTTTTAAAGACTGATTTTATTTAACTTTCTCTTTGCTTAGCATGTTATCTGATATAAGATAACAGTATGATTTGAGAAATCAATTGAACTTTAATTAGATTTGCCAAGCATACCTTATTCTTTTTTGTGTGTATTTTTTTGTCGGCATACGTCAACATTTTTTACAATGTTACATTTTGTATAATTTCACTTACTTATACTCCTTTTCGCTTGTTTATGACCATCCCTTTTCTCTAAATTACAGTCATATTTTAAACTTGCAAATAAAAACTTGTTTATTTTCAATATATAGTTTTACTGACCTGGTTAATGTGATATGTCAGTATATTGTTTAAAGTACAAAGAGCCATTCGCGATTCTCATTTCAACACAGAACTCTTGAAATTGTGATTCTATCAAAGTCACCAACGTTCATTTCCTCAGTCTGTTCACATTTTTCCTCGACAAATAATAACGACAAGCATTTACTGCTAATGAGGTTACACATTTTGTTATTTTCTTAGTGACATTTCACCTAAAAGTTACCAAATGATCATTAGACACACTAATAAACTGTCGATTTCTTTTACCAGACATCATTTTGTAGCAATAGTGCACGTACAAAGAACACGACCGTTAGTTTTATGTTCTCGGTGCTCATGTGAAACATTCGCTGGTCAATATCACTTTAAATTGACTCACTCATAACCAGCGCTCGACCAAAAAATATAAGTCGTTGCAAATCCTCGACAAATCAAAAGTAGATATTTGCAGAGGAAAACAGATATGCTTTAAAGTATCTTAGTATAAAGAAAAGCATGGTAAAGTTGTTCAGGTTTTGTTTTCATGTTTTATAATGCGTAAATTCTGCCTTCATTGTCATCTCAATAATACCCTTAGGACTGTACAGGGAGGGACTTTTCTTAACGTAGAGCAACTGTAATGCAATAGCTCCTATTGAAGAGTATCAAAATTAGTGTTAAATGCTTCTAATGTTGGGGTTAAGGGTTCGAATCCCGGTATAGGCATGCTCGGTCAACTTTTTTTTCTGCTGTTTCACTTTGACATTTTTTTTTCTGAATTCCTCTACCAGATGGAGAATAAAACATGTGAAGTTTTGAATTGTTATTTTGTTAATGAATTAAATGGAATGATTTGTGCAAATTTTTACCTGATATATTGTCTAATGCTATAATATTGGTTCCAAACGATAATAAATAGCAAAACACTTTTCCTAAGGAGGATATAACATAATATTTGTAGTTCTATTATTTCTTAAAAGGGAGACACCTTAAATACCAATTTAAGAAGAAAATTATCCACAAATCCAAACTGGATGGAGGATTTTCTTAAAAATTGGCTTACACACCATCATTAAAGTTTACAACACATTAGTTTTGCTAATTTGCAAATTCTATAAATTGTCTATTACACTTGCATTACTTTAAGAAGTGATTTGCTGAATTTGGAATTTCCTCATAGGCCATTTTAAGGCCTGTTGCAAGCACGACTCTCATTGTATAGGCCTCACACTTCTATTCAAATTGAAATAGAGAACGATCGACAGTGTTTACATACTCTGTTAATCCAAAAAGCTTGTTTTAACTTTAGAACACGGAATTTATTTGCATTTACCTTTTATTAAAAAACCCAGCCTATTGCTATCCAATATTTTCGCAAAAACAGAAGCAAGTGTTTTACTTTCTGAAAGTAACCTAAACACATTTTCTCAAAATGACAAATAAATCCCATCCAGCCGTCAACTAAAGATACTACCATGTACATAAACATGCAAACGTGCTGTGTTTTTTTTTCCAAAAAGACATGCCAATGTTCATTTTCTATCTACTAAATCTGATGATAAAATTAAACGAAATGTGTCAACTGTTTAGTAACTTACGTACAATAAACTTGTTACTGTGTTTTTCCACAAGTTAATAGTGTTCATATTTTAGTGTTATTGTAATAAACTAATAATCTAATGAAATACAAATAACATGTAAACATTCATCAAACGGATTTTACTCTCTTAAACTTACAATGTGTTGGTTTGAGCTAGAGAGACATCCAAGAACCAAAATATTCTTGTTACCTTAATAACCGTAAAATAAGCAGATCAAGAACATGTATACTATTATATCATGCTTTAATGTATGGTATTTTACAGCAGTTGAAAGCAAATTGTTCTCTGGCATCATTAACGTGTGACAGCTAGCACGACACATGCCATTATTAAGCGTGATTATCAGCGAAATGTGATTAATCCGGAATTCTTTATATTTGCCATCATGTCAAAACAACATATTCTTTCGATCATTAGAGAAAGTCAAATAACTTCTAATATCGTTAAGGGACAAATCCCTCCATGAAAATTAATGAGCATGATAGAATTGGCAGGTTTATATTTTCATTTACTTTGAATTTATTTTCTAATTTCGTCTTATTTTTCTAAAGATTCGAGTGAAATATTAAGTCCCTTGTCAAAGTTTGCAATATTTTTATGCACGTTAAATAAGGTAATTATAATGAAAGGAAGAAAACTAACACGTATGAAGTTCATTAGCATTGAACATATACATGTACATTTGATGCGTTCAGGAATGGTGATTATACTTTGCAGTGCAGTCCCTAGATGTATAAACAAGGTTCCAAAAATGTACATTTAAACACGGTTATATGCATACATGCAGGTATATAAACTTAAAATCATTACGTACATGCTATAAGAACCTAGTAAACTAATTTAACATGCATTTTCATTAGAATTCCCCCAGATTAAATGTACATGTATTCAAGGGTATGTTTGGTCGTGTGCTCATAAACAATGGTGCTCTTGAAAGGCTAATATAAACCCCACAGATACTGCAATCTTTCAATAGAAATTGTTTTTGTTCTGAATTCTACCACAAAACAATTATGTCCTTAATTTTATTTCAGCAAAGAGAAAATAATAGATTTAGTAGGACCGGGTACATAAAAAAGAAAGTGTACTAGAATTGAAAAAGGACATCTTAAAAGTGATACAATTTGCATGCTCTTTGTCTAGTTTGTTAATAACGTAACTATTTTGAATGGCTCCATAAGTTTAATTATACAAACTAATTCATTTTTCTTATAACCAGCATTACAAAATTTAAATAGAAAACACTACTGAATACATGTACTCGAAAGTAAGTGTGCTATTTTACACCGGACCTGGTAGCGCAATCGCGAAAGCGTCGGCTCCAGGAATAGGAAGGCCCCGGGTTAGGTCATACATGAACCAAAGTCTTAAAAATGGTAGTAGTATAGCTTCCCTGCTTACGCTCAAGCAGACATAATGGTAGTTCCACGACCGGTTAGCTTGGTGTCAGGATAATGTGACAGGGTGTGATAGCATGACATGTTATACACAATGACGGCACTATATCTGCTTCAAGTGGACACTGTCTCCAGATAAATGACATTCTGTTGGTGGGACGATAACCCAATAAATAAACTATTTTAATTATATTCCATAAAGTTTATAAACGAAATGAACTATGTGTCATCCCTATAGTATGTATTAGTAAAAAAAACAATATTGACTTTTTTCCCCAAAGGTAAAATATCAGGATTTATTATATTATGTTAATCTGTAAAGTTTATCCTGAATCTCCACTAGCCGATTAAACACTGTTGTAAAAGCAATTTTAAAAATATTTATATGCACTTACTATCAAACAATCCCCAAAGAGAACAATTAGAAAAGAAGTCTTGCTATTTAGCGTTACAGACAGAGAGTACATTAATCCCTTTATCACAATAGCAAGGTGTGTTTGGCTAGGGACTTCCGTACCTTGATCTGTCGCTACCCTTCATTACTACATAATAGAATTATCGTACATGACAAATGCATACTGTTTCAGCAAGTTGGCTGAAACTAATAAATTTCTGAATACTTCTTAAGCCATTAAAGGTAATTCAATTATATTCACCTCGAACCGTGACTGATTTTATTAATATGATCAGTAAACCGTTGCTTTAGTATGAAAACTCTCAAATATGTGTCAGCTTTAGTAAAATAAAGACGAAAAATCACATATTGAACGCAAGAAATAATTGTATTTCCTTAATATAGGAAATACATTTATTTGTTAGGTTTCATACATCCCAATAAGTCTCTATGTTGGTTCAGAGGCGCAGTTATAACGCTGAGCGTAGACTTGAAAGAGCATTCACAAATCATCTAATACAAACTTCCCGTAAGAGAAAATGACATATGCATGAAAATCATGTCAAACAAAGCCTACTTGATATGGTCAATATTTTAAACACTTATACATGCACATCATTGTAATAGAAACACTTCGAAAATATATATGATCATGAATCAGAGCGTTTCAAAAGAAGCTAGTAGATGTAAAGGGTTTACTTTCACTTCGCTCGCGTTATTAATATAAATATATATGTGTATCTGATTTATGAATAAAAGTCTAAATAAAGGAATACTAATCATAGAATTTTACTGTTATTCTGGATAATTTTGGACATCTGAAATTCATAAGGTTTTTTTATCTCAAACATATGTTTCTGCAAAAGACCAATAAATACAATAGTATGCATGAATGCCATCTTTGATTCCTTTTATTCGCAAACGATGGAACACAGATTAAATAATAATTTCCTTCTTTTAAATAATAAGATATTTATATTTTTCATAAATTATAAGCATTGACCTTTAAAAACTTTTCTTTGGCGCTTAACTGTCACTTTCTAAAGACAAAACTGAAATTGATTTACTTTTAAAACCATAAATTTCCATTTATTTTCAATATCTTTGGCGTGCACTGTTGAATATATATACCATATCATAGTATAATCCAAAGTCACGTTCATGCAGGTGACATATATTGTGATCCATGCGTTTGTAAATTCTGTTATTTTCAATCACCGCATATATTCTGTAAATGTGTCAATGTTGGATTATTTGTGCTTATTATTATTAAGATTATGGTAATAGAAATATTACTAGCTTTGAATCTCCTTTTAAAACATAACACACAATCATAGATGCTGTAGTTGTCCAAATACTGTTACAGTACATAAAGTATCTGTAACATAACACGTAGGAAATGGCTGACATGTTTATTCCGAATCGTCGCTTAGATCATTGAACAACAAAATTCAATACGTGCCGCTTGTGCACCTGCAAATAATAAAATGGAGAATGTTGAAATAAGCTTTTTTATGTTACAGTGTTGATGTATATAATCATGTATACACAAATATAACACGCGAATCATATGTTACATGCTCTGCGTCCAACAACAAGCATGTTATGAAACTCACAATCTGGTTTGACGAACATGTTTGAACGAGATTTTCATATGTTTGATTTAGATTATAAAATGTCCATACCATAATAGTCTCATTTTACAGAACGCTCATGGAATTTTTAGATGTTATTAAATTATTTGTTTTAAATTTGTGACATTTAAGTCATGTTTACAGTGATACCGATATCAGGATTCCCAAGCACGGTTAACTCAATGGTCACGTAAATTTCGATACTGCAGTAATTTGTGCAAAACGTAACCGTTGAAAGGAGTGTGGCTCACTACATGTTAAGTCCTGTCCACCAGAAAAGTACAAAAAGAAAGCATTAATTATCCTCTCAAAACTTCTGATGAACGGCGAGTTCATAATACAGTGCTTTTCTGTTAAGATCTTAAAAATTGCCAATGATACTATATATACAGGCATATATCTTAACAGAACTGCTCCAAGATCAGCTGGAACACTTTTTCATGTGAGTTTATCCTCCGATATTATCAGGATTTGTGTCTTAAAACAAACATGTTAATAATTTCTTCAGTTCATCACATATATTTTAAGGTGTAAATCCAACCTGTAAAATCGTATTATCAGAAATATTATTCAAGATTATTAAAAATAAATACTGCACAGCAGAGAAACGCTTTGTACAATTCATACTATTAGTCTGATTTAGGAACTATCTTTAATTCGTGTATATCGGATTCATATTGTGTGTAATTAACGAGAAAGCAACATATAGTAGGACTTTGATCACATTAACGACGCTCTGGTCATCTTTAAACATACTTATGCAGCAGTGTGTACAACATTCACGTTGCTTTTTCTCCTTTCCTAACAATACATAACGATGAAACGTACATCAATATTTATGCCTACCTGCAGTTTTGTTATTTTTACCATATAACTATAGCATATTCATATATTTTCCTTTCAGCAACTTAAACGGCGACTCATTCGTCTCATTTTCATATTCTCTCAGAAATGTTGTTAAATATCACAATTATAGAATCAAAAACAATTATTTATTTTGTATCTGTGTATTATCAACATATAGTCCTTATATTAAAATAAATTTAATGTTATTCCATTATGACTTGTTCAGTTCCAATGTTAAAAAATATATGATGTAGTTCCTTTATAACATATAATTAAACAGAGGCTTCACATCGACGGTTTAAGAAAATCTTGGATATAAACAGTTTGATATTTCCATTAGTGCCTAGGGTTTAGTTTTACTTTTTTAATTTTCCAGACAATTTTTCTGCTCATGTGTTCTGTTTAAATTGTTAACACAAAATGTAATTCAAGGGTCCTATTGAAAAGGAATCTTAGTTATTTTCTTCTTAAATTAAGACGTTTTTATAAATCTTGAAATATTTTCTACATTTCATTTCTTAAATAATTTACTCAAAGAAATTTACAAATTTAAGTTCATATTTATTTAACTTGAGAAAAAAGAAGATTTTTTATGAATTCTACCCCATTAATTTTAGTATATATTTCTAAACTTAAGCTGTAAAAAGCTAAATACATTTTCAAATAGTGAGTGTGCGTGATTGTGTGTCTATTATTATATTCTAGACAGTCAATAGGTTCATTTGAACATAACGTTCCTTTATCATATCGTCTAAAGACATTCTATTAATGTTGCTTTTGCATATGTGAATAAACATTGGAAGTAGTTGTCAAAACTCATATTATTAATAGCCATTAATAACAGTACATCTCTCAAACACAGACACTCGTGATGGAATCGCGTTTCTATTCTCTTTTCCGTTCTTGCAGACGTGGAAAAGTGACAACCACGTAAGATAAACATTGTGATGTCTATGTTTACAGTAGCCTCGCTTGACACTTCCTATTTGTTTACGAGATAGACAGACTACCGATATGCATCACGATCTACTAGGGGGATTGCATACAATTGAATTGAGATTCCACTCTGTGTGTGTGTGTGCGTGCGTACGTGCGCATATTCGTGTTTGCGTGTGTGTTTGTCTGTTTGCGCGTGAAAGTTGGGGTAAGAAATTATTAGTGTGTTTGCGTGCTTTTGTGTGTGTGGTGCTGTGTGTAAGGCTGTGTTTGTGTGTGTGCATGTGTGTGCTGCTGTGTGTGTGCGTGCGTGTATGTGCGTATGCATGCGTGTGTGTGCGGCTGTGTGTGTATGCTTTCGTACATGTGTGTTTGCGTGGGCGCATGTGCGTGTGATAGTCTGTGCGGATGTATGTGTGTAAGTGCATGTGTGTGCGTGTATGTGTTAAAATAAAGATGTGTTTATATCGCCAAGTTCTCTCCTACTCGCAGGTCCTGACGACGCATTAGCTAAGAGTAATCAACAGACAGAAGTCTCAGCACAGTCATTATATGTGTGCATATATGACACTAACAATATTAAATCCACTTTGAATCTATTTCGCTTAAAGATACGGCAGCAAATATTTCAAAAGCCATTAAAGACGATAGCGTCCCGAAAATGACATCATATCGGCTTGAGGGCGGAAATTGACTGATTTCTCAAATGGCTTTCTGGATGCGACATGGAATGGATATTTTATTAGTCTACATAATCTCCGATACTCATTTACTGCAAGTATTTTTTCTATCAATTTATTGATCGTTGTTTAGAAATATAAGTTTAAATATTTTTTTGTAACGTCTCAGACATTAACTCAATTATCCATTCGATAAATGATGATGATGATGATGATGATGATGATGATTATGATGATAATAATAATAATAATAATAATAATAATAATAATAATAATAATAATAATAATAATAATAATTTTTATTATTATTATTTTTTTATTATTATTATAAACAAGAAATGTCATTGTAAACAGACATATGCCCCCGAAGTCATGTCCAGTAAAACAAATTTTGTAATTGTCATGGAGGTATTTGAGTTATTAAAAAGACAATAGCATTAAATTTATGTGTATGACAATACTGAATGTTTTACCTCCTATCTTTTGTTTTCAATAGGCAAAAACATCAGATAAAAATAAAATAAAAAAAAGACTGTCTTGTGCACGACATATTGTCTTCTCGTGTTTTACATTTCTGCCAGGTAATTTCAAAATCCCAGAAATGACAGAGTTACTAAGCAGACGCGACCACCAGTGCACTACCAAGGATTAATACTTTGACCTGTAAGTGTGACCTTGACCTTCGAGAAACCGACCTGGATCTCATGCGCGACACGTCGTCTCCACGAGTTTGATATTTCTTCTTAGTTATTTAAAAATCCATGAAGGAATGACGGAGTTATTGAGCGGACAAAATATCTGACAGACAGACGGACAGACTGGCGGACGGTTCGACTACTATATGCCCACCTTCGGGGGTGGCCCACCTTCGGGGGTGGGGGTGGGGGGGGAGGGGAGTTTAGGGCATAATAAAAATAAATAAAAAATAAAAGGAATGGACTTTTACACACTAAAAACATGTTTCTGAAGTAAATAATAATGACTAATAATGTCATAATGAATGAAACTATAAAACATGCTGTGCAGAGTTATAGCCCTTTGTAAGTACAATATTCATATATTGTTCAGCCAAATATTCATGTAACTACACAAATTACAACATGCAACAGTACTTAGCTGATATACGTTGTACGTAGAACTGCATATTAAAGTCAGGAAATTACTTCAAAAATCGTTTCCGAAAATATTCATGAGAAGACAACGGCGAAAAAAACTGCAATTAAATATGTTATGTTTTGTTTTATTTTTCTGATAAAGAAATCTGTTTCGATTCGAGAAGGTTTGTGAAAATAAGTGACATTTCTGTGTGCAGACAAATAGAATTTTCACAAACTAAACGGCGAGACATTGGGAATTAAATAAAACTAAATATATATTTATGTAGACGACTGAGACTTGGCAACAAATGCTAGTCTTACATGTACATGTAGCTGCAGTGTATATTTTCTGTCACACATTCTTTTACATACAAACACATGGGTATTCTGATCTTTGTGCTTTCGCATTTCGCATTTACTTTAAGCATAAGATTATGCAGTAACTTAACCTTTTTTGTAAACGTTACTAAATTAAAATGATGCTGGAATTAAAATGCGGTCTTAGTGTTTTTATTAAACTGTCAATTCGGAGTTATCTCAAAAGTATTCAAATGGTATTTTTATGAATGTTGTTAGATCAGCGACTGAACTAAATTGACCACAACAGTATTCAATATTTCTGAAGACAATGTGATAAATATTATGCCTGGTGTCAAGTCTGCTTAATACAATTATAGTTACTGTCATGTGATGTAAAGAAATACGTTTGATTAGAGCCGCTCTGGAGACCGATGGCCCTTATGGAATGCATTTTTATGGGAGGAAAGTGTTGCTGGCAAAAACAATAAATTCTGTGAGACCTTTTTAAGAGAAGAAATCTAGTATTCCGTTGTTTTTTTCCGTTGTAGCTTGCAACAATAATGTGTAGTTATTGTACAAAAGTATTTATATTTGCAGCTGTTTGGTGAAGTGTTGTTTAACAAAAAAACAAACAAAACAAAAAACGAGTGTACCGAGTTCAGCAATTCACTTTGTATTTTCTGGAACCTACAAATGGCCACTCGGCTTCTTCTTTAAGTTTTGAAATAAGAGAAAGATGAAGATAATTTTGCCTCAATTCAAATTAAAGTCTCCCTTCTGTGTATGATAAAATTGCTATCTCATTGATTCAGATTGCTTATCAATTGATAACCGTTAACGTTGTATGACGATATAACGACTCTCTTCATCGTCACTGAATTTACAACAGTACACTAAGACGTGACTAGTTATGCCAGCCTGGGCTTCCATCGGACCTTCATTTACGTACTTTATTTATTGTCTTGCTTATTACAGTTTAATATTGCCACGCAATAGCATGGGTCAAATTTGGACGCAATGCTTCCATTAATAAAAGAATAAGAAACCTGATATGCCAAAAGTCGATCGTGGACGTATAAATGTATGTTTTTCAGTAACTTATCTTCGTTGAGTAAAAAGTAAAATTATTTCTGATAACAAAGTAATTACGATTTTAAGATTTGCTTCATTCCTCATTCAAGTTAAAACGGTGCCCATCTTTATCTGACACAAATGCCATGTCATGAAGTTTTTGGCACAAGCATAACACTTGACAAAAACAAACGAGCAAACGATGCAAATAAGTGAAGGGAATGCATTAAGTGACGTGGAACTTTAATTGTTAATGGTGATTGATTGATTAATACGATACGATTGGAGGTATTTGATTGTTATACAGTCATATATTACTGACTGTGAGAGCAGTTAATGTTTTTTAACATGGCAAACGACAAACTTCTAATATTAGTAACAGTAGTAGCAACAAAATTGGTTGTGGTAGTTTGAGTGGTAGAATTAGTAGAAGTAGTAGTATAAGTAGTAGTAGTAGTAGTAGTAGAAGTATAAGTATAAGTAGTAGTAGTAGTAGAAATAGAAGAAAAGAAGTAGTAGTAGTAGTAGTAGTAGTAGTAGTAGAAGGAGTAGTAGTCGAAAATGTAGTAGTAGTAAGAGAAGTAATAGTGGTAATAGTAGTAGTAGTAATAGTAGTAATTGTAGTAGTAGACGTAGTAGTGATAGTAGTAGTAGTAATAGTAAAGTAGTAGTAGAAGCAGTAGTAGAAGTAGTTGTTGTAGTAGTAGTAATAGTACATATTAGTAGTTGTAGTAGTAATAGTAGCAGAACAGTAGTAGTAGTGATGGCGGTGGTCGTCGTCGTAGTAGTAGTTATAATAGTAGTGGTGGTTATAGCAGTAGTAACAGAAGTAATAGAAGTTGCAATAGAAGTAGTAAAAGTTGTAGTAGTGGTGGTAGTTGTTGTTGTAGACGTAGTAGTGGTAGTAGTAGTAGTAGTAGTAGAAGTAGTAGTAGTAGTAGCAGTAGTAGTAGTAGTAGTAGTAGTAGTAGTAGTGGTGGTAGTAGTAGTAGTAGCAGTAGTAGTTGTAGTAGCAGTAGTGCTTGTCGATATAGAAGTAATAGAAATTGTTATTAAATAATAATAGAATTCGTTATGAAATACTAGGACTTATTGTAGTTTTGTCAGGTTTTTACTGCATGTTAAACCATTTGATGCATCACAAATATAATTGATGCTTCTATATTCTAGTCCCGGAATAACTTGACGACTGTTTGTACACGTAAGACAGAAAACTATAAACACATACTTAACCCATGTTCGTGGCATGCTACATTGTCATTTTAAAATAATCACCAATATCGCTTTTTATGAATGTATTTTCAGAAATCCTATTTCTGGCAATATAATGGCTAAGTGCGACATGGTTATAAATATTATAGATATCATAACTTCTTTATGCGTATGCAAATACATTTTCTATATATCAACAACGTTTCTGGTATGGCAAAGAAATGTTTGACGTGCGACAAATGTACATCGATAATGTCTCACAATACATTTCAGGAAATTATAAATAAGGTCATAAAATATATATTGTCTACCAATACAAGCGTCACATGATAATGGACCTGTCAGCTAGTATGTTAAAAGAGTCGTAAACGTGCTATTTGCATTAAATATCGGCAACCAGACTCCGACTAATGTCCGAATCAGATGTAAACTGGGTCATTACAGTTCTTATCACTCCGGTGTTTAACAACTTATTAATCAGGGCTGAAAATAATTATGCAATAAACTATTAAAACATATGTTTATTTCTTGTAAGGAACCCGGAAAATTTCTTTATTATGACATTATGACAAGCCGTGGTAAAATCCAATGTAGTTCGTGAAATAGGCCATTGTATCAAAAGATTTACGTTAAGCTTTCCTCCCTAACGTAGATGACCACGCCCATTGATCACCTCTGTCCATGTCGCAGGCCCTGGCATCTTTGCTCCACTAAAAGTGTACGTTTTCAGGTTTTTGACGACACTGCTAGAATGGAAAGTAGTACCGACACTGCTAGCTTGAACAGTCGCACAGACACTGCTAGCATTGACAAAAGTACCGACACTGCTAGTATGGGCAGCAGGACCGACACTGCCAGCATTGACAGCCGCACAGACACTGCTAGCATGGACAGCATTACAGACAGTGCCTGCATGGACAGCAGCATAGACACTGCTAGCATGGACAGCCGTACAGATACTGCTAGCATTGACAGCCGCACAGACACTGCTAGCATTGACAGCATTACAGACAATACTTGCATGGACAGCAGCATAGACAATGCTAGCATAGACAGCAGTACCGACAATGCTTGCATTGACAGCAGTACAGACCATGCTAGCATGGGCAGCAGGACCGATACTGCTAGCATGGACAGCCGCACAGACACTGCTAGAATGGACAGCATTACAGACACTGCTAGCATTAACAAAAGTACCGACACTGCTAGTATCGACAGCAGGATCGACACTGCTAGCAAGGACAGCCGCACAGACACTGCTAGCATGGACAGGTGGACCGACACTGCTAGCAAGGACAACCGCACAGACACTGCTAGCATTGACAAAAGTACCGACACTGCTAGTATGGACAGCAACACATACACTGCTAGCATTGACAGTCGCACAGACACTGCTAGCATGGACAGCATTACATACAATGCTTGCATGGACAGCAGCATAGATAATGCTAGCATTGACAGCCGCACATACACTGCTAGCATTGACAGCCGCACAGACACTGCTAGCATGGACAGCATTACAGACAATACTTGCATGGACAGCAGCATAGACACTGCTAGCATGGACAGCATTACAGACAATGCTTGCATAGACAGCAGCATAGACACTGCTAGCATAGACAGCAGTACCGACAATGCTTGCATCGACAGCAGTACAGACAATGCTAGCATAGACAGCAGGACCGACACTGCTAGCATGGACAGCCGCACAGACACTGCTAGCATGGACAGCATTACAGACACTGCTAGCATTGACAAAAGTACCGCCACTGCTAGTATGGACAGCAGAACCGACACTGCTAGCAAGGACAGCCGCACAGACACTGCTAGCATGGACAGCATTACAGACAATGCTTGCATAGACAGCAGCATAGACACTGCTAGCATAGACAGCAGTACCGACACTGCTAGCATGGACAGCCGCACAGACACTGCTAGCATGGACAGCCGCACAGACACTGCTAGCATGGACAGCATTACAGACACTGCTAGCATTGACAAAAGTACCGACACTGCTAGTATGGACAGCAGAACCGACACTGCTAGCAAGGACAGCCGCACAGACACTGCTAGCATTGACAGGTGGACCGACACTGCTAGCATTGACAGGTGGACCGACACTGCTAGCAAGGACAGCCGCACAGACACTGCTAGCATTGACAAAAGTACCGACACTGCTAGCATGGACAGCAGCACATACACTGCTAGCATGGACAGCCCCACATATACTGGTAACATCTAGATCCGCACAGACAGTGCTAGCATGGACAGCATTACAGACAATGCTTGCATTGACAGCCGCACAGACACTGCTAGCATGGACAGGTTTCGGCAGGTTTACTATAATTAAAAGTTACAAATATTGACTTTATCTCGGATTCTTTTTATCTTACATTTTAACAGTGTCACATTACTAATAAAAGGAACTCGTTTCATACGTGAATTGAAAATTAATACGACAAAACGACTGTTTACATGCATTGTTAACTATGACTTACATTGTCTTCATTATTCTTACTATTGCCTCTTCAGGTGCCTGGGACTGATCGATTAAAGTCGCTGATTTGTAACACCCCCGCTCTTCACCGTGCGAGTTCGAGTCTCGGTCGGGACGATAACTTTCATGAGTGGATATAGAGCCGCTGGCTCTAACCAGACCTAAGTCAGGGATCTTCCTCCACCGGTGATAAGCTGGACGTCATCTGTATGACCACAATTGTGTCGGAGCCTTGTTAAAAAGCAAAAATACTATTGTCTTTCCGTTACAGCTTCGCCTAGCGCCCTTATTTTCCGAAGTACGTCGAACGGGCCTTATTCGACTGTATGTAAATATGAAAAGTATCAGATAACGGGTACATTTTATCATATCCTAACTAGATTGTGAAGGTGGAACTCACAACGCTCTTATCATATTGGGTGAAATCAAAATTTATTAAATAAAGATTATTCTTCCTACTTCTTAGACGTTGACAATTGAGCACATTGTGCTGCTGATGGGTAGGAACCACTCTTTTCTATATGTTTAAATGGGCAAGAATATTTTAGCAAAACTTTAGTCTATTTTTGAGGTGATATAAATTTTCACCATGTATCATTTAGAATGCATCAAAAGCTCCGTCCTTTTTTCCCCACGTGATATCAGTATAAAAGCCGACCTCAACTGTTAATATCATTGCCTTCAATTTCACCGTGCACGTATCTTTATCGGCGTTTATGAAAGTCAAAGGCGTATGCATCGGATGGTTCTGTTACTTAAGATTACTTTGAAACGTTGTAACTTCGGTAACTATATGTAACGTGCATCTGAATTATATTTAATATTGCTAATGTCTTTCGTTTTGGCCAACGTTTTTCATAGACTGTACGCGTAACTGGTTTTTTCTTTGTTACTTAGCAGCATTTCCATTCTCATTGCCATTCATCTACCGTATAGAGGTTTATTTCCTTTCCGTTCTATTCCCGCGTTTTCCGCGACCAGAATGAAATCCGCTGAAATTTAACCAGCGGACATTTATCTTTGAAAATCCTGTAACTTAAGATCCTAGGTAAAGTTGTCGTTTGTACTGAATACCAACCACAATATAGATAACCATTACAACTTTGGTCTTATTACTATCTTATGTAGAATTACTTTTTATAAATATTCTTATTACAACTTAATGTGGTAAATTATATACAAAACAATTTAATTTATTTTCATTATTGTCCCATGTTTTTTTCCGTAGCTTATAATAGTTATAAAGGGAGTCCCTCTAGGGAAAGAGATATTACGTTTCAATTAAATGTGTTTTGTTACCTTTAGAGATGACGAGGATGTGAATACTATTGTCTTGTGACTTCTCAAAATTTAATATGCGTTGCTGTACTAATAGGAACCTGTAAAATCATCGTATTTTGAACGTATACTTTAGCTTAAAGTCTTCTGTTTGCATATTTATTTGTATTTACGCATAACATTCTGACAAAATCTTCAAACTTTATTTCCTTTCGTACCCGTCACTTTTTAAACAATATAAGTTGTGTTTTTTTAATTTTCAATTTATGAAATCACAAGGACATATGACTGCTTATTTGTGAATCAATGTTTACTCTCCTTTTTGTGGGAATCCGTGGTCTAGAGGTTAAGACGTTGGACTTCGGATCGGCGGTTCCCGGGTTCATACATCCAAACTGAGTGCGTGACGTTGGTCCTTGAGCAAGACTATTTATTACACATTACTGCATATTACTCAGTATCTGAGTACTGGTCCTAGCCAGGAAGTGTGCAGTCGAGAGGGATTAATACATGTATAAGTTGAAAAAAAAAACTTGCTTCCCAAAAGACTATGAATAGATTTGAAGTAATCCTCTCTTTGTTATTCTCCACTGAAATTAGTTTTTAAGTGAGTTTTTAACTAACCCTATTTCCGATCATTTCAGAATAATCTAAAGTTAAGAAGAGATTGTGGCATGGTTATAGATTGGTATGATTTGGATGTGTATGTAATTTTGTAATTGATAGGTTCATGTATAGCACTTGGATTCATCGGTAATGTAGCGTGTGATTTATGCTTACTATCAACCGCTTTGAAACACATTGCTTCTTCCATCTTAGTATGTTTTGCGAAATACCATGCAAAAGTTTTATTCTGAAAAAAACAACAACAACAACAACATCGTATTTTGAAACACCATTTCACAGAAACATAGATGATTTGACCTGGCGTAACTGAATCACGAATGTTTAGACATAGACATCGAGTCTACACTTACTGACACACTTTCATCACTACGTAAATGTTTATTTCTGAAAATAATTTTCTTTCCGCTCTATTTAACAAAACACGTCGGCTGATTCAAGGTTATTTAAATCATAAATATACGTCAGGAATTTTTATACGATAAATACCCTTGAACTTAGGAATATTCTTTCTGAACAGTACATGTCTCTAGATCTTCACCATAACACCTTAATCGAGTAAATGTCTGATAAGATTGCATAAATCTTATCATTGAATGTGTTCTCAAGGAATTGCGTATTGACAATATCGCGAAGTCTTTGATGTACCGCCTTTAACATGCTTCTTTATAACAATTAGACTGTCGCGGAGTAATTGTACCATTCAATTGTATTGATTGGATACCTTTGATAATTTTATTCTTCCGAAAATAATATGCCTAGGAAACTAATACTGAATGATTTAGGGTACAGCTCTGGCATTTCAATTAAGATAACTTCAAATTACTCGCAGCTTTGTTATTTCAATAATTTGCCAGTGAAGCAGTATCTTTTTAATACTGTTTTACATGTTAAGATTTTAAAACAATGATAACGTCAATATTTGTTACTTTTAGGATAATTGTAGTAAACACGCCAATTAAGAAGCTTGCAGAAGTACTGACTAGTCGTATATATTCTTGTCAGGTGAAATTAGTGTCGGGTTATTTGATCTTATAATTATTCATTTGTTTTCTCTCTACTGATTAGAAATTCAACACTAATGAGATTATTTGCGATGTAAGAATATTTTTTCCTTATTTCACGAAGGTCGTTAAGACGGATGCTTAAATTATAATTTTAAAGTAAGAATTGAAGTACTTTTCTGATGATCGACAAGTTATCAAATAAAAGAACTCGAAAACATGTTTTATGACCTTTTTTTTTATTGCAACAGCGTTCCTTTTTTCTAATGGCAAGTCTGGGAATATAATATAGTTAAAGTAGCATTTACATATAAGAGAAAATTGTATAGTGTGAAATCAGAAACATGTTTTAAACTCTCTCGTAATGGTAGCTTTTTATTTACAGTATGCCACTATGACCCAAGATTCATTAATATTCGATATTTAAGATGAGAAAGAATTAACTAACAGCGTGAAACATAAACTAAAAATCGTGCTAAATCTTCTTCTTTCAGGCAAAAGGTACAAACCATATTAATAAAAGATTCTTCATAAAATATTGTAGATAATGTTTAGCAGATTTTAATCTAGACCTGACTAAAAGAAATATACCGTATTTATTTAAGCATGACCATTTCGTGGTTAGCAGAAGAGGTTTAAAGTTAATACTTGTTCAACACTAAAAGAAAAATCCTTCACCTACTCTATTCTCATGGCAACAAGCATGTTTGCACATTTATGAAGATTGCTACATCATTTACGAAATTATCCTGTCATTTTTCATTGGTGGAAGTTAAAAGGCGGTTATTTAAATAATTTATGCAGATTGACCCACTTTTTTGTTTGATGTGTAATGTTAGGTTACGGTGATAAATTTACTATCAACGTATTAAAAGTTGTATTTACACACACTAACTTCAACGATTATACAGGATGTCAAACGTCTCAAAAATCTAGAGCTCACACCATTTGTTATTACATGAATGAGTGTAATATGTTCCAGTTACAGGTTCGGATGTGAACTTTAGACCAGCCAGAAAGGACGGTACTTTAGGTTAAGTGTCTAGATTTTTACAATTAATGTTAATTATGCTTTCTTTATAAAATCAATGCATTAAAGTCATGCCATGCTGCATACAGATATAGTATAAAAACAAAAGTAATAAGAATTTTCATTCTCCTAGTTACTGTCTTTTATCTTGTAGCAGATTAGGAAAAGTTCCAATAATTCTAATTGGTTTTTATAGATGGCGTGGATATTGTTTTTTACCAAGTGGTCAATACAGTTTACTGCCAAAAAATGAAGATATATACACACGAAAAGATAGATACTATTGTCCTTTTTTGTTTGCAATATTTGTTTGAATCTCTATTTTTAAATATTTACAGGGAATGATGCAGAGAAACATTCACTAAAGCTCATTAATATTTAAAACACTGGCGCCACATAGCTTTGCGCTGGCGTTCCTTTCCATCGGTAAGACAGCATTGTAGTGTTAAGTCAATAGAAATCGAAAATTGTCGACCAATCCTATAAAAAACAACTGTTTAAATGGTTTGAAATATCAAAATACGACAGGTCGTTGCTACGTGTATTAGTAGATACTTTAGAACGTTTAAGTTAGAAAACGTTTCGATTTTTTATGTAAAATCATTTACTTGTCAGCCTTGTAAGGCATGGCTCCATCTAATGGGATTAGTGCATTTCCCTAAAATATAAATTGTTGATATTATAAAAGATGCATAGTATCTCTTTTCTCTTTAAATGTTTGGAACTGTTTACACTTGTTTGTAAAATTTGTAAAACTTTATACAACATATTTATAACATGAATTTAATAGGTCAGTCTTTATTTGAACATCTTTAAATACCTAGATATCTAGCTGGCTGATTGCGGTACTGATAACTCTTTATAAAGAAAGTCCGTTTGTCTCTAGGCAAAATATGATTAAATTAAACAGCAATGTTAAAATGACAGTTCTGAATTTACGCAATATAGCACATGACAACGTTTCATGCAATAATGATGCAAAAACTTACCTTTATTTAAGTATAGAAAACAGTTTAACATTATTAAGTTAACCAATATATATATATATATATATATATACCTGATGTATAAACCCATTTTATTTAAATTCGTGTTTATTTTATAACTATCCTAATTCTTCGACATAACAATACCTATTCAGTGAGAGTCTTGGGAGTTACAAGTAGACAGTTGTTTCAGTCTATTACCATTATCTCCAACAATGCCTGCATTATTGATTATAATTTCCTGTTAAACTTAAAACATAATGTCAAACGGTGAAATATATTATACAACTTTTTTACTAGGTCAAACCTCTTGAGGCCTCTTTAATGTTTTAACTTAGCTTTTTAGTCAAGGGAGGCCCCTAACTATATAATAATCAAAAAGGTGTGTAATGCCATTTACAAAATGTGGTTTAAGAGAAATAGGCGTTGTATTTTTCGCTGTTATCTGATATTATTTGCATGATTTGCTTTCCCCAAATCCAAACATCGTTTAAGCCCATTGTGGTACAATCAAGCACGGCAAGCACTTGATCAAAGCAGCCTTGGCAAAAATAAATAGCGTTTACACAAGACTGGTGCATAGAACTACATGTTCACATTTAATTCACGTACGCACTTATGTGCGTTATTTTTAAACCCAATAGTGTGGCGAATATCCACCCATTTTCTGTTTTTAATGCTATGATGAGTTGCAAATTGTAGCCAATCTTTTGAAGAACAGCACATTTATGTGCAATTAAGTAAATAAATTGATTTATGTAATAAACATCGACTTTGGTTTAAGAACAATAAGATTTAAACAAAACAAAAAAAATAAAATAAAAAGTTGAACAGATATGACTTAGTTGCTTTAATACTTCTGTTCAGCTCTGCCACTACAAGTGTTTGTCATGCAGTTTTAATACAGATGAATGCCATTGGTATTGTCTAAATTATAGATCTTCACCCACTTGAACAATTTATGGACAATACAAATAAATAACTTATTAAATACTTGGTGTAAATAATAAGTTTGCCTTAACAGATACAAAACTTCTCCATCCGGATATATCATTAGCACATATTTAACTTTAGCAGCAGTATTTTAAGATGGATTTTGAAAATACAAAAATAGGAACGAAAGACGTTGAAAGGTAGATGAGACAAATATAACTACATATTTTTGTTGCCACAACTAAGCAACATGATGACTGGGTCAAGAATATTTTTATAATCCTATTATTTATACTAACAGAAATAAAACATTTCAGGCAAAATAATACTGGTGATCGCAAAATTATTTGCTTACCATTAAATAGAAGGCACGTGTTCACAGATGTTACAGACCTCCTACCCCAGCCTGCCTAAATCATAAACAAAGGTATCAACAGGATTCCTTTATTGAAACATACATGTACCTCATAAAAATAACGGTGTAAAGTTTCTGTAACGGATAATGGAATGACATCCGAATAATAAAAAATATGGGGTATAACATAAATGTCTCCCATTAATTGTTATAAAGCCAGTAAAACATAACTATCAAAATGCTATTATAAACCGTCTACAGTGATACTTTATACGAATGTTACTTGGGATGGTAATAGCTTTTGATACCGCATTATGATCTGCATTTAATTTTTTATCCGGTGGTAATGGCTTAAGTTTGGCATAAAAATCGTCTTTAAAATTAGATGACGGATTCCCTTATGTCAACAGAAGAGAAAGTTAGTAGAATTAAGTTACATTGCTTTCTGTACTTACAATATTTAAATATCTTTCGTTTATTTCTCACTTGCTGAAAAAAAATAGTTATCTACAAATATAACATTACTATTATCACATATGTATTGTTGAGTACAAGTAAAAGCAAAAAAAGATCTGAGCATATTCGGTCTTTTGCTTATATGAGACTCACTAATAAGAGGGCAGGTGTGAAGATCTGTTTTTATGACTAACAATACAATACGGCGCATGGAACACAAGGGATAGATGGTCGTCACCAAGAAAAACGAATCACATTCTGACAAACTTTATTATAGCTTGTCTAGATACTAAGATGTAAGGCAAAAAAAATCCGGCATCGAGACAAGTTATACGTTTTTATCCCCCATAAATCCAGAAATAATACCCTTCGGAAAAGGACTATAGGGTTAAGACTGCTGATATCTATAGTTTTTTTTACCTTGTTTGTGCATATTGCTTAATTATTATTATTATTATTATTATTATTATTATTATCATTATTATTATTATTATTAATGTTATTATTATTAAAATTATTAGAAGTATTATTATTATTATTATTAGTAGTAGTAGTAGTAGTAGTGGTAGTAGTAGTAGTAGCAGCAGTAGTAGTTGTTGTTGTTGTTATTGTAGTAGTAGTAGTAGTAAATAGTAGTAGTAGTAGTGTTAGTAGTATTTAATGTTTCAAATATGTTTGTTTGCTTTTATTATTTTTAACAAGTCTGAAAAAATAGAACGATTACCGTCAATATTGCTCTTATAAGCATACTTACATACTTGTTATTTCGTCAAATAAATGTGCTGACGTTTTCCTCTTTGATAAATGTAGTTGGGTGCTCCACAATTATTTACATTGCGACATTATCTCCTGAAAATATCTGTGTTTAAATCAATTACCGAGCAGTCTACTAATTTATTAACTGATTAATGTTTTCAGGATAAAGCTTGAGGTCTAAGACAAATGCTAACGTAGCTTTGTAGAGGAGGCTCGAAAGTACTTAATTTGTAGAGCTAATTGGGTGATATGTTATGTCAGGGTGTTATCGGGCAATGATGGGAACGTGTGGTTTGACAGATGAAGCTCATCAAACATATTCCAGAAACTAAGCGGACATTTTCACAATTCCCATGTCACTTGATGTAAATAACAGACGTTCCAGTGTTTAATGTGCGTTGTGACATATATATATATTTATGTTCTCCAAGGTGTAACATGCCATATTTTTTACGACAAAAAAATTGCATTTTTCAAGCAATAAGAAAATTCTTCTGGCAATGATTTTGTCAAAATCTTGTTTTGTATTTTAAAAGTAAATGCATAGTAATTACATTTGTAATTTATACAAATATTACCAAACGGCATTGTTAAACTTAAACTAAGCCGAGAGCTGGAAGGTTAAGACTGCAGCAGATGTCAGAATATATATATATATATATATATATATATATATATATATATATATATATATATATATATATATATATATATATATATATATATATATATATCTTACCATGACCGCTTGAATTGGTTAACCTCCTACCTATGTCAAACCTGGCTTTTTCACATAGCCATTATTAGTAGTAGCAATAATAATAATAACAATAATAATAATAATAATAATAATAATAATAATAATAATAATAATAATAATGTAAATTAAGTTTCCTTTTTGTCAGTATGTGTCTCACATGTTCTCACTTGATAAAACTTTACTCTACAATGACCTAGAATGCATACTCTGTCTATCTAATGGCTGTATACAAATGAAAGTCAAATTAAAATCAACTTAATAAAGCTTTTTCAAACCTAATTGCTGTCTCAGTTTCGAAAATATAAACGGTCATCGATCAACTGTAGCTTTACTATAATTCCGTACAGGCATGGTCATATCTTTTGTAGTGCTTGAATGAACTTAAAGTAAAAAATTAAAAAAGTGTACTCCAGTTAGTAAAGAAAGTAACGTTTCAACATTATAGCCAATCAAAACGAAGGTGGCGTTAAAAATGTATATGCTATAAATGTTTCTTTTCCTGCGAATTTCTGGATAGTTTTTTTTTGGATTTAAATCATAGGTTATGTTTGTGAAAAACGAGAATTTATACTCCAGTTGTTTATCTTGAGCATTTTTCTTTGCCTTTCTAAAAAGGTTATGATGGGTACTTTTACTTATATGGCTAAATTGTTGGTCTATACGGGGCGGTTTGCAGGCAAATCATCGCACTAATGTCATTTATAGTATGAATATATGTTTATAAAGTCACCGAACGTAATTACAATAAGTTAAATTTAAGCTGGCAAAGAAATTTCTCCAGTTTCCCTTTTTAGTCCCAAAGGTAAACTGACAAAATACTTTCTACTTCGGATTATGACACCGATGTGGATGACTGAAATATTTCATGAAGCGAATAGATAATTGCGTCTCTTCTGAGGATGGTAGTTTGTATACTTTATTTAAGAACACATAAATAGTCTTTTAAAATGATTTAATTGCAAAAGTGCATCGCACTAATAAGGTAATATAAAGTGATATAAAGTAATATAAAGACAGTCTTAAAAGCTTGCTGTAGTTTTCAGTATGTATGCCATCAACTTGCCAGTTCTGATTGGGCATTGCAATGGATATGATAAAACAGTAAAACGAAGGCGAGGACAAGGAAAGTCGGATTGACTCAAATAGCCATATGCTATTTTTAGTTTAATTAATTCGAATATATGTATGTTTTATATAAATCTTTATGTGACACAGAACGTCATTGCTCATTAGTATAAATGAATTTCTGGGAAAAACAAGCTTTTATATAGAGATTCGAAGTAACATTCCCAAGTAACATTCGTATAAAGTCTCATTGGTTAAGATGTCTTTATTTCAAAAGTAGAGGAAATTAATATACCTGGTATACATAATACATATAAAATAAATAAAAAATAACTGTTGTATATCTTCAGTAATATGGATAATTTCTCATATGTACTGATCGTAAAAAAGGTGACATAAAGTTATTAGTAGGAGTCAAATCGGCAGAGCGCTGGTTTTGTGAGATAAACTTCTACAGTGCTTGTGTTATTGTCGCATCTATATTATTAAGCTTACGCTGAAAAGTCTGCTGAATAGAAAATGTGATTTGAACACTAAAATAGCAGTTGTTATAAACTGTAGAAAGGTTTACTTAAAATTTAATAACAAGGGGAAGAAATCAAATCAAAGGTGTATTGAAACAAAAAAGCAAAATAAGGAAACGTATCGCACGGGTTTGCGACAATTATAATTATTAAATCAATCGCAATAATCGAGGTTCGAACTAAAATCGCCACTAACAAGAATAACATGTACAAGAGCATGCGCTTTCATTACCATGAGCTTGACAATAATGTTTTCTTTAAGTAAAACACATTCTGGCAAAGACTTATTTTCACCTGGACTATTGAATTTGAGAAAGGTCATCCAAGTCTCACTCAATACTGCTGATTTATAGATTTTTAATGTATTTTTAGTAAGCTGTATCTTAAAAAAACAAAGAATCAAAACAGATGGGAACATCTGAATTTTAAATCTGGTTAAATGCATACGTGAGTTATTCTGTAAATGCAATAACAAACGCTTTTCAGTCTTGGAGATGTTCTACTTATCCCTTTTACATTTATTTTGCGTGCATTTTTATGTCTTTCCTAGCAATAAAAAACGGATACGTGTATCTATCTTCAGTGGTGTATGAATACTTTATACACTATCAAAACATGAACAAACATAACAACTAACGGTTTTATCGGTTACTGTTTACAATATACGGTGACCTCGCTGCATCCACCATAAGGTGGGTTTTGTCTACACACTTAACAATCATGAGCCTAGAATGCTCTCGAGTTTTATGCTCTGTTGGACCTTCATAAACGTAATTATTTTCTTGCTTATTTAAACCATGACTAATCATAGACAAAATATAAATACTAGAAGCGTCCATTCCTAAAGAGTATGAAAACATTAAAACTAGCACAAATCAAAGTATACACAAACATTTGGTTAATCAGTATGTGAATACTCGCATCTGTACCTTAGGAATAGTACTTAGCGTGTGCTTAGAAGATAATCAGAATACATATGTTCATGTGATTTTTAAACTTGTGTAGCTCTTTTTGTTGAATGTTGAACATAATATAGAAGCATAGTCTAAATTTAGGGGCAGTTTTATGGCTGATCGTTGCACTCTCAGAAAAATGGAAGCAAGTTCAGATTTCTCAGGAAATCATTTCATGACATTTGAATAGAAACAGCTCTGTATTTGTATAAACAAATCGTCTCCGGAAAGCTAGAAAAGTAGGTAGGTGGCACTATATATTCAGCAGAAAATGGCATGCTCAAATTTTCAGGAGCGAACCAAGACTTAATTGACAATATTTCAAAACGATATCTTTATTTATGATCCTTTTTGTTCTGTTCACCCTATTTATGGTAAGATAATGGCTGATGGTAATAATGTCATAGGAGCTTATTTAGTTTATTCATAGCCAAGTGCATATTATTCATTTTCCATATATGTATTTTAGAGTCCCTAATGTTTTTTTCCTCTATATAATAAACTAGAAACACATCTATTTATGGCGTGCGCCATATTTAAATCTATTGTGTCTTACATGTAACTTACAAAACAATGTTGCTAAATTATTCACATCTTTGGTTACATTTACCACCTTTACGAATGTGTCTGTCAGATAGAAGATTGAAGGAAGTTGTAAAATCGTCAGCCAAACCTACAGTCTGCCAGGCTATTGATACATGTATCCTGGACATAATAGTTAAATATTTTTGCCTCATTTTTAGACGGTCATATTTTGATGTATAGCAAATTTCATATTTTTTTGTCTTTGGTGTAAGTATCGGTGGTTGACATGGTTATACTACTATATCTAACTATGTAAAATATATTATTTTTGTGGACATCACATAAAGACGTATTTCTAATTTAATCAATGCGTGGTTACGCAATTCAATACACTGTGTAAAATGTCAAAACATACACATGTTTGTCTTCATTACGTAGGTGGCCACGTTCATTGTCCATCAACGTCAAAACAAACATACACATGTTGTCCTTTATTACGTAGGTGGCCACGTTCATTGTCCATCAACGTCAAAACAAAGATACATATGTTGTCCTTCATTACGTAGGTGGTTACGTTCATTGTCCATCAACGTCAAAACAAAGATACACATGTTGTCCTTCATTACGTAGGTGGCCACGTTCATTGTCCATCAACGTCAAAACAAACATACACATGTTGTCCTTTATTACGTAGGTGGCCACGTTCATTGTCCATCAACGTCAAAACAAACATACACATGTTGTCCTTCATTACGTAGGTGGTTACGTTCATTGTCCATCAACGTCAAAACAAAGATACACATGTTGTCCTTCATTACGTAGGTGGCCACGTTCATTGTCCATCAACGTCAAAACAAACATACACATGTTGTCCTTCATTACGTAGTTGGCCACGTTCATTGTCCATCAACGTCAAAACAAACATACACATGTTGTCCTTCATTACGTAGTTGGCCACCTTCATTGTACAGCTTTGTCAATCTGCCCTCGGCACTTTTGGTTCGCTTGCCGCGCTATGCTTGGTAGTTATAGATTGTATTGACATATCAGTTTGAAATGATGGGAAAGTCACGACTTCATTAAGTTTTTTAGCATTTGTAATTCTGGCCTATTTCGGATGCATGTGCTATCAGATGATCGTTTTCTGCAGGATTTCAAACAACTGTCAAAATTATTTTTCTCCGTCACATGGTTATGATGATATTGTTTCCACACGCATCAGTTGCATGGTTTTGTAAAGAATGTTAAGCTTTACAATGTATTTCTATCACTAACTTTATAATTGGCATATCTTTGGAAACGATAATCCCACACGCTTACTAAAGCTATCTTGAAAAGAACTGTTTTGGAGTTTGAGTGAAAAGTAATGCTGAATGAAGAGTAATGTTTATTCCGTAACCTAAATTTGACCTTCAGGCCCCGTCCATGTATAATGTATAAATGATACCGTCGTGTACATGTATAACAGTTTATTTACATGTTATAATCAATTTATTACCGTTTACGCTTAATGTCGGTAACTCGACTGTCTCTATCGGGAGGCGGCTGTGCTTACCAAAGTGGACGAGGACAAGAATAGCTAGGTCGAGGACGATCTGCAATCGTTGTCCCATAGGCCCTTCATTAACGCACTTTATTTATTGTCTTGCCTACCGCAGTCTAAATGCTGGTATTAGCACAGGTCACATTGAGACGTAATGCTGTCATTAATAAAGCTATGAGAAAACATACACCGACTTGTTCAAAGCTAATCATGGATATACATTTGGTGTTCTTACGATCTCTGCTTCGCCGACCAGCAATCTAGATACATTCAGACTGTGGTAAAATAACTACTTAGGAATTAGAATAAGGTCCCGTCTTTTTCAACCAAGTCGGTGGCACGTAATTATGATATATTTTTCAAATCCAACAAATATATGTATTGATTTATTTCCAGACATCTGGAAAGGTAATTTTTCTTCAGCGTTTCATAATTCCCATGTTTTATGTGTTCAAGGTAATGTCCTTCTTAGAATGGAAATGAAATGAAGCAGTCAGTGGATGGACGTGCGACAAATTTAAATCGATGATGACTTACAATACTCTATGTCTCATTACAAACAAGGTCCTTTAATGTATATAATCTACCAATACCGTGACACATAAAATGACCTATCAGTTGGTATGTTAAAATGGTCGAAAACGTGCTTTTTCCTTAAATTTTGGCAACCAGTCTCCAGCCGATCCCTAAGACCAAAACAAATGAGGAAGTATTGACGTTAAGTAAATGACCGTCCTTAATAATGATTCTTATCAATCCAGTGTGTGTCCTTTCATAGTTTTATTTATCAATAAGAATATATAAGACAAGGTCCAATGAGCGTTGCAAAATATACAAAAATTAAAAAGACACAGGACCAAGGTATCCACATGCACGCAAAATTTAAATGTGAAAACAAATCTGTGATGAATCATTAACAATAAGAGAAAACCCGACAGTTACCGCCTTGGAACGGTCAGTCGGCAAAATGGACCGACTGGGGTGCTTAAACCGGTGTTACAGATCTGTAACCTCGCACTTCCTGATGGGTTTCTCGAATGCAAGCAATGATAAGAAAACTGATGCATTTGAAGTGTCCAAGCGCTGACGTTTTGTTTGACAAGTTATGATGAAAGCAGCGACGTCATTGAAAAATAATGCCGACATAGTGTTTAGAAGAAAGATAGCTATTATTTCGATTAGAAAACCTACAGAAAACGTTAATAGTAAATAAAATTAATTTTTCGAATAAAAAAAAATGGCCAGAGAAAAGTCAATTGTTGTAGCATCCTGTTCATGCGGAGATGGAATTGAGGAACCAAAGTGCAATGTCCATCAAAGGAAATACACGTAACAATCCTTATAGGATGAATTAAATGACAACATAGATTACATACACGGGAATATTTTTTACGACGGCCACACTGCACAAGTAACGTTGTTGTGATCATGAATAAGAATATATAAGACAAAGTCCTATGAGCATTGCAACATAAACAAAAATTGAAAAAACACAGGACCAAGGTATCTATATGCACACCAAATGTAAATGTGAGAACAAATCTGTGATTAGTCATTTAATAATAACAGCAAACCAGACGGTTAACGCCTTGGAACGGTCAGTCGGCAATATGGACTGGATGTGTTAATACAATTGATAATCTTCCTTATGCGACGGCAAAAATCCAATATAATTCATGCAATCTGTCATCGTAGCAAAGACACCCGTGTGTTTTTCCTTTACGAAGATCAAACATGTCGCCAGTTATTTTAGTTTCGTCTATCTAGCAGGACTCGGCGTCTTTTGTTTCACCCAAACTCTTACGTTTGAAGCTCCTCACTGGTTGGTTCCTGATGTATATGTACCTACTGCCAGTGTCAATGTCCATTTTCTTTAGGAAAATACTTTGGAAGTCGTTCCCAAAGACACTTTATGTCTGGTTAAACACCTTTTTTAACTGAATGTCTCTTTTGACCAAAATCATCTTTGTAGTGGCCCAACTATCTCTTTAACAAAGCTAATAATTCCGCTAATGATTTATTTTTAAAGTTCTTATGAGATTTAGATCTTATTACAGTTAGATCTTTTGTAAAATCAATGGTGAACGTCTTCTAGAATTGGTTTCTTTTATCTTTGTGGCACTCATAAGCAACGAATATTTTTGTGCTGACGTCAGCAGATAATTATTATAAATATGCATGTGAAATACAGCCCTATTTCATATTTCAGGTGAACCAATGATTAACAAAATACTTCAAACCCGGTTTTGGTCCTTTCACTAATACTGTACTTCATTACACACAATACTGTAACTTATTCACTTAAAATGTACTTCGCTTTTTGTCACTTCGACAGATATAACAATAAGAATTAGGAGCAAACTTGTGTCACATATTGCATACTCATATATGTGTTTAGACTTCGCTGATTATGTAAAAGTTCTTTTAACAAGAATTGCTAACATTAAAGAACTGCGAGCTACTAGTTGATTTCTTACATGAAATTACAATCTATATTGGTTGTTATGAGCAAGTGTCAACTGGATAAAACACACATTTAGTAAGGTTATATTTCAATCATTTCAAGTAAGACTTAAAAATATATGGAAATAATGAAAACGACGACCTTATTACCGTATTTTTTGGTGACCAAAGTGTAAATATGACGATTTTTTTTAAGTGACCCAATTCCGAAATGTCGAGGTGGTCAGTTTCCGATGTTCTGGAAAATGTCATGCAATGAAAAAGTTTATGATGTACAAATTTAGTTTTAGCGGGATGTTGCACTTAATAATTTGGCCCCAAGTCTAGACTACCCGACATTTGGTACTACTTTACACTTTAAGACTATAGCCGGGAAACGGAAAAAGCAATCCTCCAGCGCATGTTAGATGTAATTGAAGTGTTTAATATCGCCACGAATATCATTTTCTTCAGATGTAAGCAATACAAATATACTAAAGCAACTGTCTCAATAACTAGTAGAACCACTTTATATTTAAAGTGAAACAAAACGAGACACAGAATTAAACTGTAAAAAAGTTATTATTCATGGCTTATTTTTTATCTTATTTTTCAATTGTTTTGTGTATCCGTTGGGGGATTTCCCTTGCTATTTTTGTTTTAGAAGTTTGAGCATTTTTCGACTGTATGTAAATGTGAAGATTACCAGAAAAGCTTTTGATTGTAACTAGATTGTGAAGTAAGATTCTCCGAAACCTTTTAAGGACATACGGCACACTAGAGAAATATCTGTATTGATGGACGATAAGGCATTTTGAAGAGGTTGGAGAGCTGCTTGAGCATTCGGCGTTAATGGACATACGTCGGAGCAGTTTCTTTCCATACAGTTTACATACGGCCAAAACGGTGAAGAAACTCATAAATATTTAAAGAAATGTTACGATGTTGGTGAGTACGTAAGAAAGTTATGAGTATGCAAATAACCGCTATAAAAATGATACTTAAACCTTAACTTGCAACGAAAATGTTCATTACATTACTCGTCCGGCAAGATACAATAATGATGTAAGCATTAAATGATGTTTCCTCCCACTGCTATGACGATGACGACTGAATACATACATGTAATACATAATGATGGCCAATTTATTTTCAACTAAATCTGTAGCTCATTTAGCGAGGCTATATAAATATTCACGAGTATATCACCTTGAACATGTCAGCCTTTCCCTCCTCTTAATATGCTTTCTCATTATATCAGCATCAAAAGGAATATATGATAAAGTCATATGAGCATTGCAACATATGCACACATTTGAAAAGGCACAGGACAAAGGTATTTCACATGCAAGCCATGTGAAAAGTTAGAACAAATTTGTGATGAGTCATTTAATGAAAAGTGCAAACCCGACAGTTATCGCCTTTGAACGGTCCGTCGGCAATATGGGCCTACCGGGGTGCTTAAGCCGGTTTTACAGAGCTCTAACCTCGCCTTTCCTGATAGGTTTCTCAAATGCAAACAATGAAAAAAAACCCCGGTCTATTTGAATACAAAACGTCCTAGTGCTGATGTTTTCTTTGATAAGTCTTGACGAAAGTAGTGACGTCATTGAAAATTAGTGTCCGCATAGTGTTTAGAAAAGAAAGGGGTAGAAAAACTACTCAAAAATGGTTGATAATAAGTAAAATTAACCTTGAAAATCAAGAAAAAAAGATGACCAGAGAAGAATAAGTGGTTGCCGACCTCAGCGGGTACTGTTTATTAAAAGTACCGTCGCCGCGGTTGTGATACTACAAAAATATCCACTTCAGTCTGACAAGGATCTGTGTATGGATACAATTATCTTTTTTGGTGAAGCTATGAATGAGGATTTCAATTAACGTAAGATGAGTTCCAATTTTTTTAATATGTTTCATATTGCTTATCATTTGCATATTATTGTAATAACTGATTGTGAAATTATTAAAGTCTGATGTGTGTGTTGTATGTAGGCAATGTCTGGGTCAGATTAAAGCTCTTGAGCTAAAGGTTGATGGTATAGCGCTTGATATACATGTATACATGAATTATGCAAACTTTGTTATCTGAACAAATTGTCATTACGTAACTGAATCAAACTGTTTGGAAATAGGCACAATGCCAACATTTTAATATTATTATACCACTGTAAAATACCACTGTAAATGTGTGTTGTTTTTATTTTGTGCATAGATGTTAAAACAGATGTCAAAGCCCATTTAACAAAACAATTGTATGCTGTACTTTTTCTAAATCATGGACACACGGCAGGAAAGTTTTTTCGGCATAAAACCCTCGGTGGAATGCATATTCCGAAATATACGTGTATCAGGATTATCACAAAATACCCTTTATCGTGTCAGTTTTCTGATAAGAGTGCATAAATCTTATTAATGAACGTGTTGTGTCAGCAAGGAATTACGTATTGACAACATCACGAGGTCTTTGATGTACCGCCTTTAACATACTCCTTTATAACCATTAGACTGTCGCGGAGTAATTGTACCATTCTTTCCATGTATTGATTGGAAGCCTTTGATCATTGTATTCTTCCGAAAATAATATGCCTAGGAAACTAATACTGAATGATTTAAGATACGTCTTTGGCATTTGCAATTATGATAACCACAAATTATTCGCGGTTTTTCATTTCAATAATTTGCTAGTGAAGCAGTTACCTTTTTTAAGAGGTATCCGAAAATTTTGTTCATTTCTATTCTCAAATAGTCAAATAAGTCAGTGTTACATGAAAAAGGTACTGCAAAATTCTATTTATTAATGCCATATATAAGCGTCAACAGTGAAGCATAACTATGCACTCGTCAGTGCACTCATGTATTTCCTATCTCAGTTACGCTGCAGAGATAGCTATTTTTAAACTGAGAACTACCTCGTGACAACTCACTTTTGAGATCGCTTTGTATCTTCATCCAGGTAGTCCTAGGAAGTCAATGACTATTTACTATCGAGACTAATGTCTATTACTATCGAGCCTGTCTATATAGATTTGTAAAGCATGAACATTTACAGCGATTGAGCAATTTGTAGTTTCTTACAAAAATTGTCTCTTCTTACACTAAAGCATAAGTTATGCATACATTTCCAGAAACCGTGTTAAAACTTTTTTACGTGCGTTTGATATAGATAAACTGTCGGACACCACCTTTTGTGATGTGCAAGTTTACATTTAAATAATAATAATAATTTATGTAAATGTCACCTTTATCAGAATAATTGCCCTTAACCCCACCTCCACCCCATTCACAAACATGCAGGAATACTGACTAATCGAATGTATGATGTCAGGTAAAATTAGTGTTGAAATATTTCATCTCCTAATGATCCATTTGTTTTCTCTCACTGATTGGAAATTCACCACTAATGAGAATATGTGTGATAATAGAATATTTTCCTATTTTACAAGTCCGTATAATGGGTGCTTTAAAAGATGAGTGTTAAGTTAGAATCGTGCTTTATTGTCGTTTATATATTGTAAAATCGATTTATATTTTTTTTCTAAATACAAGGCTTGAAATACACAATAGTTTTATGAACAAAAATTTTAGGTACTTTTTATTAATGAGTTGAAAGAAAAATGTATAATGTGAAATCATAAATTCTCAGACTCTCCTCTTATGGCCGCTAATCATTAAAAATAAAGAGTATGCACCGTATGTCATCATGATGTATATTTTATGGTGAGAAAGAATTAATGGCATGGTAGATGAACGATGTTTATGCCCAGGAGTCAGATAAAATATCCATGTGTTTAAAATTAGCGTTAATAAATATCTTGATATGGAAGTCCATGGAATTTAGATAACAGAGATTACTTTTCTGTCTTTATACTTATGAAATTCAAATTTTCAACATTTCGACATGATTGTAAAAATATCATAAATGCACAAATCATCCAACCAAATACAGAAGACTAGTCTGACAGTACAACAGTTTATATTTTTATTATATATTATTATTTAAACAAAGGCAAACAAGGTAAATGTTAAAGTGACAAAACACAAAGAGACGACACACACACACACACACACACACACACACACACACACAGACACACACACACACACACAAACAGAGAGAGAGAGAGAGAGAGAGAGAGAGAGAGAGAGAGAGAGAGAGAGAGAGAGAAGAAAAAAAGCAGTTACCGCCTTGGTACGTTCGGTGGGCAAAAGGACCGACTGGGGTGCGTAAACCTTGTTTGTGGACCCGTCCCACCTCGCGCGTCCTGAAGGTTTTTTCTATCAAACAAACGGTGTAAATATAAAAATATCCCATCAATGTGACACAACTAACATTAAGCCCCTTCATATGGAGTTAAACTGATAAGATAAAGCAATATACAGACAAAAATATCTAGTAAAATAATAAACTATCCACTTACGTTTTTTATGGAGGATTACATATCTTGGTACATAAATGTCTCCCATGAATCATTACAAAGTCAGTCAAATGTGACTAGTAGCTATCAAAATGCTATTATAAACCGTCTACAGTGATACCTTATATGCCTGTTACTTGGGATAGCAATAGCTTTTGATACCGTTCTCCATTTCATGTTTTATCCGGTTCGGCATAAGGATCCGTCTTTGAAATTAGGCGATGATTTTGCTTATTTCAAAAGAAGAGATATTTAGTAGTCTGAATAAGGATATATGACAAAGTCCTATGAGCATTGCAATATATACCAAAATTTGAAAAAGGAACAGGACAAAGGTATTCACATGCAAGCTAAATGTAAAAAGAAAAAAATCTGTGATGAATCATTAAACAAAAAGAGCAAACCCGACGGTTGACGCCTTGGAACGGTACTTACCCTGATTTCGGTTCTTACAATATTTAAATATCTTTTATTTGTAACTTATTGAAATAGTGTTATTAGGTCTCTAAAATATATAACGTTATCTATATACTTTATTCTGCTGAGTATAGTAAAGTAAAAGAAACGTCTGAGCACAATAAATGTATTGCGGTATAATACATTACTAATAAGATGGCAGAAACACTTTTTTCGTCAGATTTTCTCTACGATAAATCTCTCTGTTATTTACACTGCGAACTCCTTTCCCGAAAATGTCTGTGATGAAATCAATAACGGAACATTCTACTCAATTAGATAAATGTTTTCTGTATCAAGCTTGAGGTCTAAGAAAAGAAATCACCATAGCTTTGTAGAGAAGGTTCGAAAGTATTTAATTTATAAAGTTAATTGTGTGTTAAGTCCGATTTTTCTTCGGGCAATGACGAGAACGTGTGGTTTGACAAATGAAGCTCGTTAAGCATGTACCAGAAACTAGGGAAATGCTCTCACATTTCTTATTCACCTGGTGTAAATTACAGACGTTCCGGTGTTCTAAGCGCATTGCGTCGTACAGATGTTATCCAAGATGTATTATGCCGTATTATTGACTACAATTATTTATTTTTTGTCGAGCTGATAAGAAGATGTATTTCTTTTGACAAAACTTTTATAAGCATGTGTCGAATTTGTATATTTTAATGGTAAACGCTAAGTAATCAGTTTATACAAACATTATCAAATTACAAACTCGGTCATTATAAACTATAAAACTCCGATAGTTGTGAATTTAAGACTGCAGTAAGTGTTATGGGTCAGAAGATACGGACAACACACACACACACGTACGCACGCACAAACACACATATACACACACGCACGCACGCGCTCAGGTATTATAAATTGTTATAAATTGTTCTTATTAGTAGTAGTATTAGTAGGAGTAGGAGTAGTTATTAGTATGTTATAGTTAGTAACCTTTAAGTTTGTGTGTGTGGTCAGTCATGTTTTGTCCAGTCATGTGTATCAAGTCTCTGTCCACTGTGTCTTGCCGGTTCTGTGTTGGTTGTGTGGTTTGGTCTGAAGCTGGCTTGGTAGCTTAACTAACAAAATAGTGCATAACGATCTGAAAATACTAACTATTCAGCATGGCTACTTTTCATACACATTTAGTAACTTCACTTTAGGCTAGGTATATGACCATAGAGCATATACTGTTAAAATCTCTATTTTTGATTTTGGTTTGAATACATTTTCTACATTTACTTAGAAGCCACTGCCTGGTTTAAGATTAAAGTTTAAATTTTAAGTCTGAGGTTTGAATTTTGGTTATGTCATGCAATGCTATGGTGTAATCCTAAATAAAGGCAAACTTTGTCAATTGTAAGAAAACGATTTGACCTGCACCGGAGCTGTTATCATTATAATCCGCGGTCAACATAGATTAAAGCATAAAAGCAGGTTTCATCATATGTCTCGCGTGTTTATTCAGTTTATAAGTTTATTTAATAAGTTTATCTTATATAATAATGACAACTGTACTTTTTGCCGACTGACCGTTTCAAGGTAGTAACTGATGGGATTGCACATTTTGATGACCCATTACAAATAAATCCTTAGTTTTGCATTTGGCTTGCATGCGAAAACCTTTATCCTGTGACTTTTCAAATGTTGCAATGCTCATAAGACTTGGCAATATATCCACTAACTAAAGACATAACTCATTGACAGTATAGCAAGTAAAAACGATGGTGTCGTTCTAACTTATGTAAGTAATATGTTTACCCTTCTATTTTCTGAACTATTAATTCTTTCGGATTAAGATCACATGTTATGTTTGTGAAAAACGAGAAATAATGAATTGATATTGCATTTGTCCACCTTTGTCCATTTGTCTTTGCGTTTCCAAAAAAGTTATGATGCGTAATTTCAACTAAGACTAAAGAGCTATATTGATGGTCCATACAAGACGGTTTTCAGGGAGAACCATCGCACCAATGTAATTCCTAATAAAAATTGGTTTATCAAGTCATTTAATGTAGTTCCGGTAAATTAAATTTAAACTGTCAATGAAATGCCTACAAATTCCACAATTTAGTCCCAAAGAAAAATTGCTAAAAGACTTTCGACGTCGGCTTAAGACATCGATTTGATTGACATAAATATTTCATAAAGAAAATACAAAAATTTGAATAGCTTTTTTTTTCTTATTCAAAACATGGGAATATCTATTCAAAATAATCTAATTTCAAACGTCCATCGCACGAATAAAGTAAAAGGTAAAATGAATGAGAAACAGTATTTTGACTTGAGTCAAATATTCTTTCTTGAGATGTCGTTTTAGTATGTGTGTCATCCACTTCACAGTTGTGACTGGGCATTGGCATATTAAAAAGATATACAAATTGATTTGTGTAAAACTTACCTCCAGTATCTGTTAGGAATAAAAGTGACCATAACATTAAATGTTCAGATTCACCCAAACAACCTATATATAAACAATGCTATCTATAATTTATATTTCTTTCACAAAAAATTAAACGACGAATGTCTAAAGCAATATGGATATGTTGCCATGTTATGTCGCAAAATTGGTAACTCTCCTTCTCCCATTGCAGGCATTATAATTACGATCCATTTAAAAGCAATTGCATGTAATTGAAAATTTCAGCATCTTTGTATCTTTTATTCCTAAAAATGCGTATGTTATTGATAGAAACGTAAATAACGAGAAAGCAAAAGTACTTTAAGACTATATATGCAATAAACACATTGCTATATTTAATAGTAAGGTAAAACATATAACCTTTAACGTATAAATGAAAATTAAAAAGAAAAAACAAGTCACAAAAATATAATGTCATTTATTTTATTAATTAGTGTTGTTTTAAAATTTTCTTTCACAATTGATAAAAGAAAAACGACGATGGTAATAGATATCATGTTTTATGTGAGGCAAAATGTATAGTTCCTGTTTTGTTTGTTTATTTTATTATTACATAAACAATATATTCCGGACACTCCTAGTATTATAAATCCTAAAATGTAAAGCTGTTTTAACTTGATATGCAAATATAAATATAAATAAATTGAAATACTATATATATATATATATATATATATATATATATATATATATATATATATATATATATATATATATATATATATATATATATATATATATATATATTATATATATATATATATATATATATATAAAGAATAGGTTATACAATTTGAAAATATATATATACCTCGCCGTGTTATGTTTTTAAGGAATATGTTTTTCCCCTAGATCATTACCTCAGGTGATCATTCATCGATAATATTTGCTCACTACATATCAATAAAGAACTTTATCCTCGAAGAGAATATGTGATATTTCTCGAAGAGGTTAATGGGAACTAACGAAAGGAACTGGGTGACGAGCTAATATTTCTATTTAGTACATCACACCGACACAATGATGCCTATATTGGCGATGTCCAACTAACCTCGGTGGAGGAAGACCCCAAACAATATCTGGATAAAACGTAAAAGGCACACTGCTGGCCACTTGAAAGATATCACAGCATGAATATTCTAGCCACGGCCAAGCCTAGAAACAACGCACTTAGGGGTTGAATAGTTACAAGTGAATTACTCTAACCACTCGGCCACGGGCGCCGTGTTTTCTAATCGCTGTTACATGTAAGGTCAGATATTAAGACATCTTAACATACGTGTAATTTACGCCGCAACAATAATTACATTTTATTGGACTATTAGTTCTAAATAAAGCACATTTTGAGCACAAACTACTCCCCTTTTACCTTGACCATTGTATTATCAAAAGGCCATCCTTATCTCAATCCACACTGTAAAATTAAAAAAGATATAGATTTTTATGATATAGATTTTTATCTAAATCCCTTTAAGCTGTTTCTAAGAAAATTATAGAAGGAAGAGTTTGAAAGTTTGAATCTGGATAAATGTGCGAGTCCTTGTTTACATAACAAATTAACATATGTCTATCACATACCCATTTAACTTTTCTGTATATGCCAAATGGTTCTTAGTAGGGGATTTTTTGTGTATTTGTTCCGTATATTTTGAAGGCGTTTTGTATTTTTCCTTTGCCTTCAAAATCTGCTCCATTGCATTATGAATGACTACTTTTCATACGTTATCGATTATCTTTTATAATATAAGGTGTCACCTCCATATCTACCATAAGCTGAGGTCAATCTACACACATACAATGAGTGATGTTAGAACGGCCTAGAGTTTCATTCCCTTTTGGGCCTTCATTAACGGACATTATTTATTGTCTTGCTTTCTACAGTTCAAAACTGACCCGAATACACATGGACAAAATATAAATTCTATGTACATACATTCTCAACAAAACTAGGCCTGCGCAAAGCAAATAGAAAATAACATTTTATTTAGTGAAAAAGGTTAATACTGCTATTCTTAGCTATGGCGATAGATCTTAACGTGTGATAACAAAAGAATTGAAGTACCCTTTTTTCATGCAATTACTGAATCGTTTAAAGTCCTTTTTGATTTTTTTTTCAGGATTTCTTGTTCCAGGAAATAAATTCGAATAACTGTAGTATTAATGGAAGCTTTGAAGCGAATTGAAACCCAGTTTAGTTTTTTTGTCATGTTTTCACTTCACGATATGTTCTCAGAAATAACACTGTATCTACAATAACTCGTTTCCATATTGGTGGTGTCACGATCTACTCAACAGACATGCATATTCCTATTCTCCTAGTCGGTTCCCTATTTCGTTGACATTATTTCAAGACAATATCGTTATTTATGATTATGCGTTGTCTTCTACCATATTTCTGGCAAGATAATGGCAGAATGCGGAATTTTCATATGGTCTTAAATGTAGATTATCCATTTAAAGCTTTAATATATATTTATATTTAAGTATATATTTGACATTTTCTATGAATCTATTTTCAGGGTCTTTCTAACTAGAACGATATAGAAACAAATGTATTTACGCCAAGTGTACATAAGCTTTCACTTAAAATTGACTTTGGAAGTTGAAAAACAATAGCTTAATCAATGAAATGGGCCCCTTACTTAATATACGGTCATGAATGTGTCTGTGAGCTAACAACTTGGAGAAAGTTGTTAAAAGTTGGGGCATTAAGTCTGGAACTTCAGACTGACAAGCATGTACAATGTAGTACCTTTGACCGGTGAAAGTATAGTACTCTTTTTCAGTTTTTGGACCGTCATTGGGGCTTGTGTCGAATCGCGGTGCCTTTTAAAGAATTATTTTTAATGAAATTTGCCACTATTGTTTTACTTATTAGGTTGCTACTCGGCTTTTCGTAGAAATGACCGATGCGATTCGAGTGGTTATTAGGTGTTGCATGCTTCGTACATGTACCTATTCCACTTCGTACTACGTATATAAGGTATAAATTTAGAACTTCCAAACATGTGGGATAAGAATGTTGTAGTCTTACCTGTTGCCGGTCCTGGTTTTAAAATTGGGGTTCTTTCAATATTGCTTAAATGGGTTCCATAAAAGTTGTTGTTACAGTTTAAATTAAATGAGACATTGAAACTGAGTAGTCCAATAACATGTGATGGCGCATTCACAGGATTGTTCATTCGATTGTTCGATAACTCTTTTCAGCTCACTTTAAGTAAAATTATTTCTATTTCATGTGCGTCAGATACTGTATTTTACAGATGAATAACATAGATTGGACTCCTTTTGATGCTTTGCATTAATGTTTTTCTTGTACAATGACGTGTAGCATCTGTTCTGAGGTTTGTCTTCTGATTATGTATCAGCGCTTAACATGCTTAGACAACTTTAAAATTATTCAAACTACTTCTTGTGGGCAACACAAAAGACATCGTGCATACTTAAAATATGTGGGTAAACAATTTACGTTATACATTAAAAATGTTATAACATTGACACACATGTTGTAGTTCATTACGTCGTTAGCCACGTTGTTTGATTAGCATTGTCAATCCGTCCTCAGAAGCTTTAGTTTTCTGATAAATTACGTTTGACCCATCATGTTTTACAGTTATGAGCCTATGAACTGTTTGAAATAACTGTGTGGCATAATCGCAGGACTTGTATAAGTGCATACAGACAATATACAAGTCGCAAACGGTATAAAATAGCAATTCTATGCCTTTTGTATTGAATATTCTGCCACGTTTGCTTCAATTTGAGATAGACATTAATCTATGAGACAATAGTTTATGACAACTGGGACACACTATGAAATTATAGCCTTTACGGGGAAACAGGACCAAACTGGAAGAAAATTAATCGGCTGATGTAATAGGAACATACAAAGAAGCAGGGCCAATATCTAGTTAATCTATTTGATTTGCTGACTCAGTAACCTGATTGACAGCATGCGCTGCATTTCCCATATTCTTACATCACCCCGTCAATGAAATTCAATCTAACAGCATGTTGCTGTTATTTAAACATAAATGTTTGACATTCCACAGTAAAAGCTATATGTGTCATTAATAAGCTAAATAATAGTAAACCTTTTTTATGGACCTTGGGCTCTGCCAAATATCTGAGCAAATATGAAATCACACAATCTATAGTATTATATTGATACATGTTAACAATAACCATACATTTTAATACACAATTAAGTTTAATAGTGAGTAATTGGTCTATATGTATTTCTTTGTTAAGACAGCTCCTTGGTGCGTAGGGTGCATAAATATAATCAAATACTTCTTTTCGTGGCTATAAATACTTGATTATAAACACATATTACCTCAAAGGCATCGCATGCCTATTAATGGTAAATTAATTATGTGCATCTGTACAATACATTTTTTCCCATATAAATTAAATGAATGAGTATCTCCAAAGAAAAAACAAAATTCGGCTCTCGAAAGTCAGGGAAGACATATTTTAGTGGCATTTTATAGGATTTCTTTTTGTATAAAGAAAGTTGTTTTGTGATTTTAAACCACACAATTTTCATCAGAATTCTACCGTTATGTTAAATGTTATGGAAGTTTAGAATGCCATTTTCATCGTGACATTTTTATTTTAACTCGTTGCACTAATTTGATTTCTGTTTTACTAGAGGTGAATATATAATTATAAAAGTAAGTAGTCGGACGTTTCATAGACAAATAGAACGTTACAGAGCTCATTGTCATTTCGTACCTCATAATAAAACTAAGAAAATATATATATGTAAGTGCAAAGGCAAACTTATTTATTATTATTATTATTATTATTATTATTATTTTATGCTTATACTCATATTTAGAAATGGTTTTGGTACCTGGTTTAAATAACACTGAGGGTCATTATAAAGACATCTAATCCTCATATATATACATATATATTTATTTATTTCAAGACATCCCCATAAACATACAATACAACAAATAATTACGCTACGCCATCACATTTACAATGAAAAATGTTATTATATTAAACCTACACATTGTCAGCATGAAACAGAGCACTGATATTGTCGTCTATGTGGTAAATATTGAACAATGCTGTTGTCTAAAATTAAAAAGATGTTGTCCTTTAGAGCAAACTCATCACTGTTAGGATAAAGTTACACAAACGTTTGCCCATTGGACAGATGGCAGTTTTGTTACAGTGATATTCATTGCATTCTGAGTTAACCGTCCGTGTTGTTTTACATTTGATTTCCTGTAATAACTCTCGTCGTGACATTTCGAATAAACGATGATAGTTTTATGTTGACATGATCTTAGAAAGGGAAGGTTTTGCCTAATAAAAATATTTTATATAATTACGCTGCTCTTTTATCGTTAGGTTTTGTACAGGTGATTTTTACATCCAACATGGTATACTCTGGACACGTTGTTGCTGTATGTTTTACGTGGTTGACAACCGTGCCTTCAATGGACGCATTTGTGCTGCGTCTGTGAATCCGATGCATTTCCATGATCTCGTGGGATTTGGTAAAACCGCACGTCATTTTCCTGAGAACACTCAGAAAGCCATTCCTGAAGGTGGCGTTCATCCAGCAGTAGATAAATGGGTTGTACATACAATTGGACATTGCGAGCCAGTGAGATACAATCCACACCATATTCATGTTCGGTTGGTTATAAATAGCTTTGTTGATATCCCCGGCAATGTTCATGATATGCAGTGGCAACCAGCAGATGGCGTAGATGATAACAACAACCAGCATCATCTTTATAATCTAAAAAAGAAGTCATAACATGGTTGTACATTTGGTATTTATCGCCAAACAAGTTTATGCTCTACCTGTCGCCAATCAGATGCCGGTATTTTACTTTATAATTTGACAATTGGCGGCAGTCTTATTGCTGAAGATTCCACATGAAGGGCTTTCCCGAGAGCGAATATGCTATATTTCCCTAGCAAAGGTAACATACTACCAGCAGATAAGGTGAAAAACGAGAAAATACTTGTGAGGCTACAGTTCATTTGTACATGTACTCGCTGGCGGCCTTTTTATGCCATGAGTAAACATATGTCCCCTTTTATCTAAACGATAACAATTATGACTTTTGAAGAAATTCTTGTTTGGTTTGGGCTTAATGTTGAGGCGGTTAAAACTCTTGAATTGTCAACCACTCTTGACTGTTGACAATGCTTTGCTGTATTCACAATTAAAATTGTTCTAATTTTCACCGAAGATTAATTTAAGGTAATCTACACTATATACCACCATACAGAGGATGAACGGAAATACATCACCTCAAAATGGACGTGTCAACCCCGGAGGTATTCTCCTAAATGTTCTTATACTTATTGATTCAAAAACATTTCGAGTAAATCATGGGACGTCAGTATTGACCTCGATGCTTGAGTGCTCAAAGAAACACACATGTTTTCAACTGAAAAAATTACTTCAACCAACAAGTATTTATTTAACAGTCTGGAAAAGATATATGTACCAGTAAGTTATTTGCACAGATAACTATCAGAAAAGAAAGGTGTTCAGTGCGTTAGTCTTATTCACACGTAGAGAAAAAAGTGATTCGATCTTTAAACTAAAGATATAATCTTATTTAAAAGTACCACGGCTTTGGTCCTTGAAGCTTGCCTTTTTAATTGAACGCTGGTCCTTTTGGTTTATAAGCCAGTCCAACACCAATTATTGTCATAGCAAAATTATATGCAACAGATTTAATTAAAATTGTGATAAAATTCAAAATAAGTCATTATCCTTTAAATTAATTATATTTATAATTTTGTTCACACAGGAATAATTGTACTGAAAAGAAAGCATATTAACTATTGTACATTAACGGATCATAAGCACCATCAATTTTATCGGTATTATGCTATCTAAAGGTCGTCAAATATTTGACTGAATTAGCAAAGTCATAATAACTTCCGGCAGGACTGCTTGCGTATGCTTATCGGATAGTTACTGACGCAATTCGGCGTAAATTGATTCTTTAATCATCCTCTTTTGTTTTGATCAAACCTTTTATGAGGTAAATGGTCGGAAATCGATGCCAGGTTAAGGCCTTAAGATTAGGTCAATATCTAGGGCTTAAAAGTGTAAATCTGATCACAGCTTTCTCAGCATTTCTACTTAAACAAGTCCACGGTTTTTATAAATAAAGAAGGCATTTTAAACGTGTAGTGAATCTGAATGCGGTAAGATATTAGGGACTGTATAAAATACCATTAATATTCATGACTTACTTTTTTCCTTGATTTTGCCATTCTATTGTCTCTCTCTGTGACAGCTTCGCCCGGCGCCCTTTTTATCCACAGTACGAGGATTATTTGACCGTATGTAAATATGAGGATTACCAGAGGAATAAAGTACTGTACTATCAGAATGATAAAATTGTAAATAGATTGTAAAGTTTGGTTCTGCCAGCGTTCCTCGCAGAAATACGGCGCACTGGAGACGTTGATGTATTGATGGACTTCCGACGTGATGGCCGTGGGTAGAGGAATGAGGGCCGAGATAGTCCAAATTACTAATATCACTATGCATGCTTGCCGTTTGGTCATTTTCGGCTTTAATGGATGAATAATGGCTGAGTATCTATCCACACTTATGGCAACGAGAGTGAACGAACTCATGAACACGCTGACTACTTGGAGAAATGTGACGATTGGACAAAGGGTATTTCCAAACGGCCAGGCGTTGGTGATCAAGTTAGCAATAAAAGTAAATGGAATGCAAATTACCGCCATAACAATGTCACTCAAGGCTAAACTTACAATGAAAAAGTTCATAACTGTTCTCATCCGCCTAGATGAAATCACAATGTAACAAATAATTGTGTTGCCCCCTACAGCCAGGACGATGACGATTGAGTACATTGTGATAATGATTGCCTGCTGATAGACGGGAACCACTATGGGTCCATTCGCACTGCTATTACCACTTCCGTTCACAATTATCTGCTCTTCATCCATTATGGCCGTGCTTTGAACGGGGCTATAATCAACTTGAAACGCATCGGAACTCATCACATTCAGCCTGACTACTTTCAGGAAGTACTAAGAATGAATTTATTGTGTAAGCTCGCGTCAAGTTCACGTTTCTTTATATTTGGGCAGACTGTTTCAGGACAGGGAACACAACTTCGATTTCAGCACGCCGTCATTTTCTGAAATGAAGTGAAAATATGAAAAGTAATACATATTTATATAACTAGATTTACCCCATCAATAGATTCAGATGTCGCCGAGTTTTGGGTCTACTGATTTAATCTACAATTTTTGCAAACGCATTTGAGGTTTTTTTCCTTACAACGTTGTCCATGCAATAAATAAAACACAGGCCATTCTTACTATTTCTTACAATAATAGTTTCCTACATGCTCTACTTTTATTTACGTTTCGCCATAAGATACAATGCATAAAATATTTCATATCGTAAAGTGCTGCCGGTAACATTCTTTTTTGAATTATGTATAAATGTTTTGGAGTTGGTGCTGGGATATTGTAGGAACTCACTTTATACATATACCGTGGAGTACTTCGTTCTCATGAATATATGCATGAAGCATTTGATTGGCTCCGTTTCCAAAACGGCACGGGAATTCAGCCAATGAAATGATTACAATTTGTAAACAACAGATGTAGCAGGTTAGTGCAGAAATCTTAGCAATGATAAATAGCTGTTTTAAAACTTACTTCAATTCAAAAAAGAAGAGTATTATATAATGCGCATTTTCATTGGACCACTGGTTGCTATGAATATTCATGAAAACAAACATTTACCCTGGCCACCATGAAGCAGAGCGGTAAGGAAGAACCTGGATTTCAATGACTGTATTGGGCAGGATATAGAAAGGTCGGATACACTGTTACATTTTTAACGTCTGATATTCACTGAAGTAGTACGGATAAACAAACATAGGATAGGCTCATAAGTAAAGTACAGCTGGTATGCAAAGTTCGTAATTCTGATTTACATGTTAGCAATAAATGTTTTTTACTCTGCGTTAATTACTGACTTCTAAACAACGTACGCTGCTGAATCGCGAAAACTCTTCTGAATACTTATATTCCTTTAGCAATATGGATGTTCTTTTATAGTTTTAGCGAAAGGATTATCACAAACAGCTCTAAATGGCGGTTATATAGTGTCTGCTGTCTGCAAGCATAAATCGTATTGAAGAACGTGTTGACTTAACAAGATCCTTAGAAAGGAATTGCGCATAAACAAGGCCGCAGATGTATCGCCATTAATAGGATCCTATATAATCATTAGTTTGTCGCGCGGGAAATATTACACTCTCTTTTATTGATTGGATCCCTTTGATCATTCTCCTTCTAGTCAATATTTTGCTTTCGGAAACTAGTATTGAGTGATTAAAGAAACGGCGCTGACATTTGCATTTCTGATAGCTACAAAGTACTCGCGCCTTAATCATTACACTGATCTGGCAGCGATAAATAAGAGGTTTTGTTCTGTTTTGCAATGTTAGGAAAACTCGTATAAGTACTTTCACAATACATTGCAGTAGACTGTGGCCGCTCGCAAGTGATGACGATTGTAGAATTACGGACGTATGGTATATTATCTTGTCAAAACAAGTGTTAAAACTTTGCATCTGTTAACTTTCTTTTTCGCCTTTTTTTCTCAGGTCGCAAAATCTATTTTTCAAGAGTGTGTTTATGATGTAAGGTTTATCACAGCGTTTAACACCATAAGCCAGTATACTGGTGCTTCCAGCTACTGGTCAACCTCTAAGTTTGTGAGGTAAAAATGTTATCGACCATCGACAAGCATTGGCATGTCTGAGAAACATGGCGCTACCTACTTGTACTTTTAGATGTAATGACTCTATGTAACAAACAATTTGCGGGTAAACAGTACAATGTACCGAATGTGATTTTAAACAATGAGAAAAAAGCAACTATTTACAAATGTACGTCTTAGAAAGAGCTCAAATGGAGCGTCATTTTTAATGTAATTGTCTTTGAATAAACGAATAAATTCAACATGTTAAAACACAGACGCTTTAAATAGTTCAAAATATATTTAGAAATGAATATATATATATATATATATATATATATATATATATATATATATATATATATATATATATATATATATATATATATATATATATACATACACACACAAAACATGCAATAATAAATGTCATCTATGACGCCTTATGAGCCCAAAATACATAGTCAGTGGTTCGATAGGGTGAAATTAGTCGTCTATATTTAGACAAAAGATATAGGTTACTTTTTATAGCAATGGCACAGAATCTTCAGTTTCTTAAATGACGAGAATGTCGTCAGATTTAGAAAGAAGGCAGGTGTGCAGATCTGGCTACCATGACTTACAGCACAAAACTGCCCTTGGACCACAAGGGGTTGTCGATCGTCACCCAGACATACTAAACACATTATGTCAAACAGCTTATCTAGATATATAAATTATAGAAAAATACGTATCTAGAACGAATAATACGGGTTATCCCCTGACAAACAGTGTTGCTGAATCTAGGAAGTTGTTAATTTAAAACGTATTTTATGCACTTATTAATTTTTTGCTGTTTCTATTACATAATTTTTATGGCAAGGTCGAAAAATGTTTAACAATATTGCTTTCAGTATCAAAGACTTTTATTTCTTTCCAATCTCATTACATTTGTTGGGGATTTCCTCGCATTTCTTGTTCACATTACAAGCAGAAATTTATCGAAAGAACCACACTGTGTTAAATAATTGCCGAACCTTCTTCCACATTTAGTTTATTTTTTTCTGAATACAGCTAGGTAGACGGATACAAAGCTAGCAAAAGGTTTGAAGGGAAAAGTATTTACTTTGGTAATAATTTAGCGATCTTTCTCTATGGTGGCAACATGCTGGTTGACAAATGAAGCTAGTTAAGCATGCTCTCAGAAATCCCTTTTCGCTGTATGTAAAATACGGTCCTTGTGTCGCGCGCCCAAGTACACCAAACCATCTTTTAAGGTGACAAGATGTATTTCTACATGTTGTGTTTATGTCTTTTACTTGAAAATTGAGTGAAAAACGAAGTTAAGTAAACATTGAAGTTTCACTGTTAACTGAATCAATGCACATTATTAGTGGGCGTTCTTAGTCCAGTGGTTAAGATCTCAGGGTACCTGTTTCGAGCCCCGAAACTGACCTCGGATAGTATGTTCTTGAGCAAGACTATTTACTGCACACTGCTCCGAGTACTTAGTACCCGAGAGGGATTTTAACAAAAATCTGAAAGAACATATTTTTAATCCACTATATCTCTGGGTGACTCGAAATAATCTTTGTCATCTTTTAAGATGTTACCAGATCAAGTAAAGTCAGAAAGTTGTCAACCGTCTCATATTGAATGTTGCCTCAGCAAAGGAGTTTCGAAAATATAAATTTGAATGCCAAAAGTCTATACAAGTTGCGCCTATGATTACAACTTATTAAAATATTGTTGGAACCAATAAACGAAATCAATGGGATTTATAAAAACTAATGAAAAATACCTTTGAGGTTCACATTTAACAGCTATATTTAAACTAATCTCCCCTACCAAGTCATGTAGTCTTCCGAGGAAACGAGATGCAGATAAACGTGCCAAATCTGCTTCTGTTGTTACAGAGACATATATTTCCATGTCACAAAGAGATTCTAAACCACTTATTAATTCTATATTTGAACAAATTGCAAAGAAGTCGGAGCAATGATATTTAGTACACGTAATAAAACCTAAGGTTGGTACTAATATCTTTATTTGTAGAGAAAGAGACGGGAAGACTTAGCTCTTACCAGCGGTCGTATTAGACATAAAAGACTAACTCACTGATACCATTTGAAAAGAGAAGTTCAATTTGAATGTGTTGCTTACTTACCAGGAACCACTAAGAGTTAACTATATTTTATTACAATGTATTGACACAGACCTTATTCGCTTAAAGTAATTCAATGTCAATAACATGAACGAACTTTTCAGGACAGTGTCCGAATCTAGACCTGTTTGCTTCTTAAATGAGATTGGAATTCGTAATGAGTTGTTTACTTTTGATAAGCCTAGCCTGTTTTTAAATATAATTCACTTTGTTTTAACCTTATATATTTATGTATATTTTTTCTAACGATTTTAAAGTTTACCCTATTGATCAATACTTTATTTACGTTAAACGACATCGTATTCGGCCCCGTGTGACCTATCAAGTGTCGGTGTGCAGTTAAACCCCAAATAAAAAACTACATATTCTCTGTCAAAAGTCGATCGTTAAATGCAGGTTCGTTTAATCACGATTTTCTGGACAAACATGCATTGGTAAAACAAACTATAAATCAGGTTTGAGTAAATGAGAAAATTAATCTTAAAAGTGTCCATGCTTCGTTAAGCAATTCGGTTGCACAGTTTCAAATAAGTTCTATGTTGGGTTGTTTTTTAATATTTTCAGCGAGAACTATTAAATTAATGGCTCCTGCAAGACGGTTTTCAGTGAAAATCATTACACCAATGCCTTTTATAATAAGAAAATCAGTTGATCAAATCATCGAACGTAGTTCCAATAAATTAACTCAATCACTCGATGGAATCCTGCCACTATTCATTCCCCAAAAGTAATCTGACAAAAGTCATTCAACTCTGACTAATGACAACGATGTGAATGTCAGAAATATATCATAGAGCCAACAGATCACTGCAACTGTTCAAAAGCCCTAAAAGCAATAACTCAAGTGACTTCTCTTCTACCACAAAGGCAGACTTAACGTTTTACTAGCTACTTTACTTGAAGGTGAGTAATATCAAAACCCTACCACAAACATGTCAATAACCTTTCATAATGATGTTTTATTAAAAGTGCATCGCAATGACATCAATGCGAAATCAAATGAATATAGAATGATACTACACAATCCAGGAGTGTTGAACCCTAGGAGAGTTCCTTAGTGCGTTTCCATTGCTTCAATTTAAACGTTCATGAACTGTCGGCGATGTCTGCTAACAAAAGCCTTAATAGCCAATCAATGCAGGTGTAAACCTATTGGCGTCCACACTCGATTTACTTGAAATAAAAAACTCGTATGTTCTTTATGGTCCCCTTAGTAAGCATTTTGTAACAAGAAACTGTCTAACGATTACAAGGGAACGGAATTCCATAAATTTTGCCGAACGGGCCATTCTATTAATTCAACAGCGTTGAATGGAAAATAAGACATCTCTCAACAATAAATAACTTGGTTATAATTAATATATGATAATTTGAACAATTAGCGGGGTATCTTCCTTTTATACTTTTATGAATTAAAATAAGCAATTACACACATTTAAACGTTCGGGGTCGTCGGCATAAAGTTTCGGGGGTTTTATTAATAAGTTCATTTAAAAATGGTGAAGGAAATGTAGTAACTTGCTTTATATCTGTAGGTCATAGTGTGACGATGAATATCATGGTCCAATAATCAATTACAATTTTGAAAAGTCATGTTTTTATAATAAAATATGCGATATTACACATGGGTTTTAAGGCAGTAATATTTTGTTTTACATATTTTTTAAAATTATTGTTAATTGTAAAAGGGTAGAGATTCTTCAAAGTTTGCGATGCAATTATTTTGATTTCTATGATGTTCCCGCTTTGATACTTTGGTATAGTATCATTATGTATTTGATTCGAACAAGATCATCTTACATATGTATCGTTAATGAAAGGTCCCTAGCTATTATGGTTGATGTTCAGAAACGGACAACAATTTAAGAAAAGAAGAGACATGATTCGAGCAAAGATATTTGTTTCTGTTTAAACATATGACAAATTTGTAGAACTGATAACAACATTTCACAAAGAATGTTTTGTCCTGACTGTTTTCAAAACTGGACTGAAAAACAACTTAACGATGCGGCATGAAGTCATTTTAATTCTTTCAAGCTTTTATAACATTCAAACGCATGCTTCTTCAATACACCACTTAAAAGCGTTAGTCGTTATTGCCGATTGCTCACCATCTATATTTCAACAAAGATATTATAAACTGCAGGATAACACCAAGACACAGTGTGTAAAACTTAATCTTTCGCAATCAACTGGAAATAATAGGTTTGGAGCAGAGATGGCCATAGTTGATCCGGCTAGTATGGAGATATAACATGTCAATCATTTATCGAGTCTTAGTTTAACTAAGTTCTATTTCCATTTTATATAAAAAAACTATCACAGAAACATCTTCTGTGAAGAAACAGTCATTAAACATACCGCAATACATACTCATTTATTCGAAACAAATACACTGATATGTTCTTTCCATTGCTTGTATTTGAGAAATCCGCCAGGAAGTGCTAGGTTAGAGCTTTTAAACCGGTTTATGAACCCCAGTCGGTCCCATTTGCTGAATCAACGTTTCAAATCAGTAAATTTATCAGAAAACATCGCCACTGTGGACGACAGGGCTGCATATCATATAAGTTAGATCACTACAATCAACCACATAACAGACAGTTACATGTAAAATAAAAACTGAGGCAAACAGATCAGATATACATAAAATTACATAGTTTATAATGAGTTTTCCAAATCATTGCAAACATTGAATTCGACTCTTAGCAAGAATTTCTGTTGATTTTTTTTAAAATTTATAGCATAAGTATAATTTATATTTCCTTTTTGCTAAAAACCTAGGAAAGTACCATTTTCCCAAAATACGTATATGGTATATCTTAAATACCTAGAACATGTGATCGACTTTGTCCAAATGCATCTTTTTTTAAACTAATTTGATTTCTTTCTGCAAGGTTGTGCGAGCATTACCATTAATTTTCATCGTGAAATTAATAGGAATAAGTGTATATATCTATACATAATGGTTTCTTGCAAACATGTTTGTCTCAAAAATGTTCTCACTGAAGTCGTATCTGTCTTGTCCCATTGTGGAAGGTAATGTTTTGAGTGTAATCATTTGTATGAACTAACAGAACTAAAAACGTAAAAATGTATTTATTTTATATTTCTACTTTTTTGGCATTATTTTATTTGCAGTATAGTGTCAATGTAATCAAATTCATGAGATGAAAAATTAAATACCACTACCTGCTCTTTAAATACAGGACTAATCTCATTGTCAATGCATTGCATGCATCAGACGAATTCAATTCTGTCGACAAAACATTCATTAGCACGGTCCTACGTAGCGTTAGAAATGAACGCAGTGTTTAAACATTAAAGAAAATTAAACAAATCTAGAAACCTTATGCACTAATGCTATAAGATATTAAATGTCCAACTTAATTACACAATTTCCAAGTAATTGTTTCTTATTAAGTTGAATGTAGTTTTAAATTCAATTAATTGAAAACAAAGTGTCAAAATTAAAAGTATTTTCTAATGTCAGGGTTGATTTGCATCTTCGGTCACGCAACTATGTGTTGTTATTTTTGTTTTCTCTTTACTGTCAAGGATTTAACTGCAAAAATCACCGTAAAGTGATTATTTAAAACTTGACAACTTCAGAGTTATAAAAATTAAAAACAATCCCCTCATTTTTCACAGAGAGTGTTACGTCAATGCAGACCTATCTTGTAGAAGTTGTAAATGGACAATTAGTTAAACATCAGTCAGCATATGCTGACGTTGTAAATCTAAGGGAGAAAACTTTAAGTTGACAGCTTTTATATACATTTTAGTTAAATTGCTATGCAAGCATACCGTATTGTTATATAATTATATCTGATTCTGTACACTGAGATAAATAATAATACCATATAAATTGTTTTGTTAACCAATAAACATGTATGCTATGTTATGCCTTGTATATACATGCATTCTAATGTCACTTATATCTACTTACCATTTTTCTTATTCTAACATAAAACTTTTCCCAGTAATAATGCTTGTAATTTAAGCTTAACGTTTGGTTTTCTCTTAAGTATGTTATTTAAAAAACTTCATGTATAATTTGATCAGTCTTATACATGTATGAGTAAAAATGAACATGGTGAAATCGAATATAGCATGGGCTGACTAGAGAAGACACTAGCATTTTCTCGTCTCCAAAAAGAGTTTTGCCTTTTGGACATGGAGAATAACAAGAATAACCATGTTGGTGGGCCTCCGCCTATTACTAGAATGATAAATTGCAAATACGCTCATATTTGTAATAAGCGATAATAAATACATATTTTAAATTTAAATCCTGTCTAATTCACTACCATAAACCAACATTAACTGGTTATATATCGTATTTAAATTAAAGCTGGCTCTGAGTTTAAACAAGTCAAAATCCGTGGACCTCAACCACAATGCGCCTGTTCTTCATCTACCATGTCGATTCGACACATCAATTTGAAACAAGAATCCTAAATTCAGGTATAACTAAACCGCTTAATAGCTTTTAAAGTACTTATAGGAAACAAAATATAATTTTAATTCAAATTCCAATTTACCCACTATTTAATGCCATGTTCTAACGTACTTGTTTAATGCAGACTTACCATTACGAACCGACATTTCCATTTTCCGATTTTTTTATCATGATCTATCAATAAAAGACGCTTTGTACATAGTTATTGTAAAAAAATATGGTCTGGAAGCTTAAATGAGGTTAAATTGTAGACAATAAAACCAATGTGAATGGAATTACCTAGGCAACTAGTTAAACTGGGTATTTGGCAAAAAAAATAACATGAATGAAAACTGATATACGATTTCTTTACAGACTAATGTCCTGCGAAGACAGAGTCAACTTTATATCGACAAATCTCCGCTTTGTTTGTATAGCTAAAATGATATGCTCCGAAAACATGAGCTTTAACAAATACAATTATTCATCATTTTCCACATACATGTATGTCATAACTTGTTTAGTTATTTATTTGTACATTTTTATGTAATCTTAGAAATATACCTTCCCTAGACAAATAAAATAAGAAGCATAAATACGGAGACCCTTACAAAACGCAAAAGTAAACAAACGCCTACGCCTACGACAATTCGCTCCTTTATCATTACATGTATATTGTCCTCAAGGGAATCGACATTTGCAACAACAGCATTTACTGGATACTCCCCTCTCCTTAGACCACCAGAGCGCTCTTGTGACCTGTTTGTACAAGTCAGGATAATTAGTATTCGTCACGCATAATCTTTGCTGGAATTATTTCAGGTCAACATCCTGTGAAACCGCTTGTGATTATTAAGACATAGTTATCATCATCTAGAATACCAAGGTTTCACATGCAATATCTGAGTACATTCTAAAACGTCCAAATTAATAATCATGCCATCAATTTTAGGTAATTATCTCCCACTCTTGTTAACAAAAACTAATAAGCGTGTTTACTAATAAATTTAATGTGTTATTTACTTGTACATTTATAAGCTATCATCCCCTAACTTTGTTATGCTTTCATAATATTTGTTGCTTCACTTAAAGTATCTTGTTTACTTTGATATTAAGGGATGTTCGATAAGAAGTAACAACATATGGAACTATTTTAGCCACCGGTGATACAAAATGCAATATTTTTTTTCGAAAAACAACAACAACAACAACAACAACAAACAAACAAACATTATTCACTAATCTTCCTCACTTGTAGGAGCTGACAGTAAATGATTATTGTGAAGACACTAACCAGTTGTAGTGTCCCACGTAATGAGCAAAGAAAAATTAAAGTGATATTAAACAGGTAACGGTACTCGTTTTAGTTTAATGACAGATTTTGTCTTGTATCAGCATTAATTTTTCAGTTCTTTTATGACCGTTTGTATTTAATTCCTTATTCACTGTTATACTTTATTCCCGATGCATGTGATTATTGTTTATGCCATTACTCGATTTTATACTTTTATTTTCACACATTTTTGTCTCTACAACAGAAACTTTAGCTGGAGTTCTATAAAGCAGTTTAAGCACCTATTTGGTCTTTGAGAAGACTGACCGGGCAGTAACTGTCAGTTTTTTTCTTTATGAATATAATGTCTCAAATCAGTGTTTTTGTCAATTTTACATTCAATTTGGTGTCTATGCCTTTGAATTGTGCCTGTTAAACTTTAAACATATATGGTAACTCTCAAAGAATCTGATTACATTTAAAACATGTGTGCGGTTTGCAAATACGAGAGGGTTTATCCTTTGATATAATCACTAATTTTCCACAATATTTGTCAGGTATGTGTGTTTAATAGCTAAATATGTTAACATCTTTATTGCATTCGTGTCTGATTGTAACCAGAAATATAATATTTTATAATATGTTTCTAACATGTACAAAAGTTCTCGGCGCGATATATAATCTGGAAATTAAGTTATAAAAATAATTACGCATTAGAACAGACTTTCTTAACAAAATAACGAGCAAAAAGGAACAAGGAAAAAAGAAAAGTATTATACAACAGAAACTTACTTTATTTTATTTATGTGCTATAGATTTAAAATTAAAACGAATCAACGTGCAAAAAACTAACAATGGTTATATATATATATATATATATATATATATATATATATATATATATATATATATATATATATATATATATATATATATATATATATCACGGCCATATGTCACTTTTTTCCATTTTTGACAGGATATTTTTTAACAATCGTCTATCTTATAAGAAAGTTTACCATATTCAAACAGTAAAAGATATCTGTAATTATTTAACACTTATTTCAATTATTTAAGGGTATTTTTGATAAATTAAGGACCTCCAATATGCATTGTGTGGTTTTTATTAAAAGCAGTATCCTTGTGTTTTTTTCATACACGAAACGCATATAATGTCATATAATTTGTTATTAATTGCTATGAAAAGAACTGGAAAAATTCGAAAGGTGCTAACCGTAAATACCACTTTAAAAATAAATCTGCATCTTGTTCTAGGGTTAGAAATTGAAGAAATAACGTAACCATGTACTATATTGTTGATTGTATATTGTATTTGCTTAACTCGGGTGCTATTAAATAGAGGTAGAATTAACAGAAGAAAATAAACTTACCTGTAAATGCTATCCTTACTGTCAACGAAAGTTGCAGTTACCTTCCATTTGTATTTTATTTCCTCTTAGTTTCTGAGAATTCTTGTTGTTTTTTGTGAGTGTAGCGTTGTATCTAGCAAAGCGTAAATTGCTAAGCGTGCCACGAACGAAACACCTTGGCCTGTTTGTCAGGCGGACTGATAGCGATATTCACTCAGGAAGCCGATACAGCCTCGATCAATGCACGAACATCGCGGAGGATGCAAGAGACGAGATGTAGTTCTTCAACATGACCGATACAAGACAAGATGTTGTCTTCACAGACACGACCATCTGTGTCAATATGGTGTCTTATATTGTTGTTTACATGTACGAAAAACACCTATACATATTACACCTTTTAAATGTTCGACCTGTCAGTGACCAGTCCGTGGGTTCTTGGTACATTCTAACAGGAAGGCGTCCGATACAGACATTTAAATCTTGCTTTGATTCACAACATTTATCTCTGGAGGTATTTTATTTTTCATGAACTCATTTGTTTTTCTTTATGATTCTGATGGCAAAATGCGTTCTACAGAAATAGTCTAAAATGTCGGTTTAATTTGCAATCATTTGATTATTTTTATATATCACCTGACGTCAAACTAATGTCTGGTGTTATAATCAATGGCAACAGAGAAAGTAAAAGCCATCGATAAGTTTACAACACAATATAGCTTATAAAACAAATACGTTACAAACTTAGACAGTATTTATAAACAGATCAATAACATATGTATCTCACATAATGTCAAAGGTGACCCAAGTATTAAAAATTGTCCACTTACTTGATGAAAGACCAAATTCCTTTTAAAATCCAAATCAATGTCCGAAGATGGCGATATTATCATAATAAATCAGTATAATTAAATAAACGCAAGTTGAAATATAACATATAGTCTCACAATGCTGCAATTTTTAAGCACTTGTTATACAAATGTGGTCACAGCTGGTCTTTTAAGTCTTGGAAGTCTTATCAAGTCAAATATAAAATAAGAAAACAAACCCATTTATAGCAGCAGATAAGAATATTAGAAAATGTGCTAGCTGCAGCATCCATTAAAACATTCAAGAATTATTACAAGTTTCTACACATCGATTTCACGTGACGGAGCACATTCTATCAATTGATGACGTGGGCAGTGACGTAAGCTGTGGAATAAATCAAATACTACACGAAGCAACATTGGTTATATGTATATCCACCGGCGCTCAGCAGGTAAGCCGGAATACAAGAATATATGAGAAGACGTTTAAGTTTGTTTTTACCTTTAATGCTAGCCATTTTTATATATGTGATATACCTGCGTCAGATAAAAAAATACATAAATGTTTCGTCCGGATAGAGATCAAAACCACGGTCCGAGGAGTTAACTCACCGAGTTTACTCGCGGAATCTTACTACTCAGTCATAGGTACATTTTTGATGATGCTTTCGTCTGGCTTTCATTTACAATCATATTTTTAAACACACGTTCTTAATATTTAAAAAAAAACTGTTTTACATGTATAGCTTATACTGTCAAAAACTATTTTATCACACGATTTTTAGTTTTCAAATTGATCATTAGGAACATTTTATTATGCGGTTTTTAATTTGATCTTTCTTTTATAAACGTTTGAGCTTTTACTTACTTGACCACGTTTTGCTGCTAATTATTTCTGCTATAAACAAATTGATAACGGAATGTATATCATATTAGAGGTCGAGCAATCTTGTTCCCTCCATGCTTATCTTTGTGACCGAGAAAGGAAATTCTAATTGACAGATCCATTTATACACTTCTGTCACGCAATGAACCTTTAATTAGAAAAAGGCAAATCATATGTTCATACATATATATATATATATCATAAATGACAAAGACATCTGATCTAAAGTGGATGGCATAAAATTGCGTTGTTCATGTAAGTAAATCGCAAAAATAGACATTAAAATGTTATTTAAGATTGAACATTTATTCACGCACAGGTACACACACATACACGCACGCACGCACCCATGTAATTATAGCAATATAATTAAGGATTACGCACCCATAGAAGGCCACGAAGCCGCATTGTAAAATAGCTATACATGTATGATGACGACTCGTATTATTCTGACATATTTCGGGATTATTCGTAAATGACTATTATCAAGTTATCATAAATGTTTATCTTTATACTAAATAATGCATGTTGATATTAATTTTATTAATCGATACAAGATTGGACAAAGAACCAGACCCGATTCAAGGCTTCATACATAAAAGAAAGTGCAACAACGCTCTATGTCACTTAATTTACCCAGCTAATTTTCTTCTGTTTTAGTTATTGTATTAAACTAATGTATTTTCGTGATTATTGCCACCAATAACATAAGTGATAGCATATAATTAAATGACTTGGAAATTAATATCTACGATCACGTCATTTCTAATTATTGTCGTTTATACATGTCGGCAAATAGGTCTTAAACTTCAAAGAAAATGTCAATAAATTACAACGGTAAAATTTGTATTCTGATATCCTTTAAATAGATTTAGTAATTCGTCTGGAAATTCCTGTCAGTATTATGCGATATTCACCGATTATTATAACCCGGCTAAAAATAGTCAACAAATATCCCATTACTTTGATCATTTATAATACAGCCCACCCTTTGCTGTATAATAATTTTGTGCGTCGAAAAAATGTGGCAACCAGAAAGATTAATCATTTATGGATACATCAAACGCGCGCACCAGACTACGCGCATGCTACGCGCATGCTACGTCAGAGGGTCATTTTATTAATAAAATTTACTTAAATGTATACCTTTTCTAATGCATTTGCATATGTATTCATGTTATAAAATAGTTATGCTTTTTCAGCTTCTGACCAAAAATATCGATACATATATGCATTGAAAAATCAGTATTGACCTCGGTTTGCGGCCTAGCTCTGATGTTTTATTTTTTGGTTTATCTAATCTTTTTATTTCTTTAATTAAAAAAAAAGATGAAGAATTGTGGTTGTGCTCGGTTTGGGACTAAGGTGTGGGAATATGGTGACATCTCCTGGTTGGCATTAATTCTGTTCTTAACCCATTCTCGTTTATTGTAAAAGCTTCAAAGTAACAATGTTATTAACAATACGCTAATAAAATACCGTTTTACGAATATGACTATATCCTTATTATATAAAGCTAAGCCACTACTTATAAAGACTGCATTTTAAGTGAAGATCAGACAAAGCAAATAACAAAAACTGCCATCGTGTGTATTTCTAATATTCTGAGGGATATTATTTAACAATTGTCTGCATCCATTCGAACAGGGATAATCTGACATTTCATGTGAATGCAACATAAACTCTCATTTGACCAGACAATATGGTTAATCAATATATCTAGATTAGGAATATGCATTAAAGATGGGTTTATCCACACTGGGAAACTCATAATATTAGACCAGATTTCTAACGACTGACACTCATAAACTGTATATGTACTGGTTACCATCCAGAGGTCTAACGACTTATACTGATATACTGTATCGGTGTGTTTTCAGAAGCGTCCAGGGGTCATATTTATGAAGGATCTTAGTTACTTTTTCTTTAACCAAGATATTTTCTAAAATCTTAAAATTTTTCTTAGATGTAAGAAATTTTCTAAAAATTCCATTCATAAAACAATTTAATCTAAGAAATTTCTAAGCATTTTTTCTAATTTTAAAGAAATTTCTAACTTTAAATAAGAAAAAAATCTAAGACTCTTCATAAATACAACCCCAGTAGTTCTTGCATTACGATCAGGTTTTGTTTTTTATTCGTTATATAAGGATTTGATTGGTTGGAGAGTTATATGTTAAATGACTGAATGCAATTGGTGTTATCTTTCATTGGCAATATAGCTACACACATTTTGTTCTCCTCTAACAGCTAAGCCTCTCACCGCGTAGGTTCTATTCCCGTTCCGGGCGAAGAACTTAATGTGGAAAGGTCTTCCACCTGACTTGCGGTGCGCCGGTTGTTGTACTCAGACATTTGTCTGGGGTCTGCCTCCACCAAATACATGTAGCTGGACGTCGCTATAATGATCATAATTGGTCGCAACGATGCAAATTTAATCTAAATAATAAAAAACATTTTTGAAGATGTTTCTTATTTTACCTAATACGACAGGCGCATTAGCACATTTCACATTTCTTAACACACCTTACGACGAGTAATATCAAATCGTAATATAATAAATTAAATTTAAAACACAATAAATGTGTTTTGTCACAGAAAAAAAAATGTTTAATATTTGGGAACGATCTATGCTAAATGCAGACAAAACAGAGTTTATAAGGGCATGTATATCTGAAAAAAAAACATCATTTAATTGAGGCTATCAAACTTTCAGCTCAAGTCAGCGTAAATTAAAAGGCAACATTTTAATCAATATTTAAACCACTCCTTTAATCGGACCGTTTCTTTGAATTAGGAAATAGGTCGAGTCTTAAGCACAAATACATTTTACTTCAATCCACTTTATAATGCAAAAATGCACAATGTCTCTATAAAATCTTACATGCACAAGTACTAAATAGAGTTGCCAATGCCCGTTAAAGTAACATATTTAGTTGTCATATTGTTGATTTTAGGACAGAGCGTCAATGAAGTATCACTAAATACACCAACTGTATCCATTCTTGTCTCAATTCGAACAAAAGCAATACTGATGGCGGTAAAATTAGGTTTGAGAAATTACGTAGATTGTCTCAGAGAAACTTATTCGCGTATTTCATATTAACAAAATGACGAAAAACAAACAACGCCCACCAAACTACTGTTTAAGTAGAAGTTTTTTTTTCGAACAAGGAGCGCTGCTAATTTATATTTAATTTTGCATTGACTTATGAAGATATGCATGATTATTTGCGCGCTGTCAAGAAAAATACTTTATATTTACGAAGATTTTTATACGTTCCGCGAAACTAAAGAAAAGGCAAACACAACATATGTTTACTTAAACCAGCGTGATGGATTCTTGCTAACTATGTGATCTATGTTGTCATCTAATTCATCCTATCAGGATTGTTACGTATATTTTCTTTTTGACAAAACTTGGACTTAGGTTTATTTTACTTTGTTTGCCTTTGTCTACTGGTAGATAAAATTTAAATATATGTGAAAATTTTAATAAGACCTTTTCTTATTTACCTTTTAATAGTAATTATAGTCAGTTGCTTTTTACGTGCGTTGATACTGTAATTTGTTGTTGTTTTAGGTAGGTGAAAACCGTCATTTATTAAATTACTTGTCTGAATAGGATTTAATAGTTATTTAATTATTTATTTATCCGACAAACTCTGTGACCAATTGGGTCCCCAAAACATAATGTGAAATATATTTAAACCCGAATCTATTACTTTACTCGCATTTCGAAAAAGAAGAGACATAAGCGGTTTTACAAGTCCGCGATACTGTGGCTGCTGATGGCTCAGACTGTAAACTGAGCAGTTCGATGTAAACATTATGGTAATGCCAAGAATTGACATACTTTCTTTAACCGTGTTTCCATTTAAATACATTTTTTTCTGATGTCGGTTCTTAAACGAAGATTTATTCAGTACATCTTGTGCAGAGAAGTCAATGACATATCTAGTCGCCGTAATGTGGCATATTTCAGCTGGAGTTAAAGATTAAGCGCAGATAAACTTGAAATTTGTTGTATCTTGAAATGTACATTAATTGAAGAAACAATACCGATATTTACATATAGTGAGAAAAGTGAAATTAAAAAAAAACACCTCATAGATCACAGGCATAACAATAACAACAACAACAACAACAATAATAATAATAATAATAATAATAATAATAATAATAATAATAATAATAATAATAATAATAATAATTGTAGGTAAATATATATATTTTGCGACTAATCTTAAGAAACATACTGCCACATAATGTTCATCTTACATGTAAATGATGTTAACCATGGCCATCCTTATAGTTGTTTACATAATTTTTAGATATTTTATAGTTTTTATTTATGTGAAAGTCTGAAATTAGATATAAAATGTAAAATTTGAGATCTGTCTGCAAGTTGTATTTATTAAATTTCTAAGTATCATTAATTGCACAAGAAATATAAAACGATCTGCTGACATATACAAAAAGCTACATTTAATTAGCAGCTTTTCAGTTTTATGAGAAGAATGAGTGGAATGCATAATTTATATATTACCATAACAAGTATGCATAAACTACGTCAGACATCGGCATAGCGCCAAACTGCGTGGGCTGCCTCTCAAAACACACAGATACATTGATAACGCTAACACGTGAGAGAGAGAGAGAGAGAGAGAGAGAGAGAGAGAGAGAGAGAGAGAGAGAGAGAGAGAGAGAGAGAGAGAGAGTAGTTACATCGCGGAAGAGAGTAATAAATCGTAATTCAAGATATGAAATATGAAAAGTTAAAATGCAAATGTTAAATTTTAAGTGATCCATTTCTAGACTAAGCCGCTCCACTATAATATTGGCCGGAGTAATCTATCCAATAAAAATGTACGTTACTCAATTATAAATCAATGAGAAAATACAGGTAAGTGTCTTTATGTGACTTTGTTTACAATTAACTTATCCTCATTATCAAACATTTTTCTATAATAAATTATCATAAAAAAGGAATGCATTTATCAGTTGCATATAATGGTTTAAAAAGTATTGGCTGAAATACGCACTATTCGTTTTAATAACAGTTATTTTAATCGTTAATTAAACACGCTGTAACTTTAAGTTAATTTTTAATGCCTTAAATACAAATGGGTATAACGAAATTATAAATTCGCAAATTTAATTGTTAATTTATATAATGTTTAACATTAAATATAATTGTTGTGGTTTTTAAATTGATTACAAATACTGAATTGTATTATATTCAACAGAGACCGACAAACCGTGTCCTGGCAATAAGTATTTCTTGTTTGGAAGCCAGATGTATAAACAGTTTTGTAAGTCTGGTATTGTAGCAAACGCTACAAAGATTCATTAACATTTATGATAATAAAGCATTGATCTGGACATTCTGTTCATAATGAAGAATAAATACCACAAGAGAACGAGTTTGATATGCGTTATGTTTCTTCTACAGATCGATCTACTGCATACTTGTGGTGTAACATTTTTTACAGATACATGTCAACTAAATTATTGAATATAGGAGGCACACTCCTCATAATGAATACCCCAAATAATGAATACTGTTTTGCGTAGTTAGGGTAATGCTCTAACTACGCAATCTGTATTCAAAATAATCAATATGAAGCATATATTGGGTTTTCTAATTTAAATGGAAATACAACAGTAATACATGTAAGTGTCAATTTTTCATAAGCAAATATGAATTCTTAATAAAGAACTAGCAAAATTTAAACTTGGTCTAACATCAATGAAGAAGAAATATATTCGCACTTCTGATTTTATTTACATTTGTCTACTTCAAATATGTACAAACTGAATAAAGTTAAGTTTGCATTGTTCAAAAAATTAAATACAATACATTTATTAAAATTACAATTAAATTTTGATTTGTAAATAAAGGTCAGTAATATTTGCATACTTATTATATATGTGTGTTTGAAATTTGTATCAAAGTATTAAAGCTGTCATAATTTGATGCATTTTTATTAAAACAGAATGTTGCGCGAGCCTTTACAAATTTCAAGACATAACACTGCCAAACTTATTACATTCAAATGATTGCGTATTCGCGTTTCTGAATCGGTTCCATCTTACTCGTTAACGTCTATTCTAGGTCTGTCGATTAGATTATAGTTTTAAGATGCAGGTCTACCATGTTTCATTCTGAGATAGAGGTGTTACAGAAACTGGTAATTCGTTGTAAATACATGTATAAGAGTCGCTTAATTTCTGTGTCATATAAAACAATGTTTGTGTATAAAATAACAATAACGCCTCCTGTTTTCATTGTGTCAGTAAATTATAAATATGTACTTTTGTGTATACAAGTAGACCTGGCATTAAGTCTGTTATCACACAATTGTTTGACCGTGATGCATAATGCCTAATTTCACTACGCATTTGTGGAACTTCCTTTGATTATATCTCTTTCTGTTTATCTGTCTTTTTGTCTGTCTGTGTGTGTGTCTGTCGCTCTGTGCCACTCTCTTTATGTTTCTTTTTCAATAATTTGCTGTATTTGTGTCATTTAGCAACATGTTGTTTTTTTCTACAGACATTTGGCTACTTTTCCCCAATGTCTCAACTCTGGTATTCATTGCTATATAATAATCAATAAACATTTACTTTATCACCTAAACTTATGTACGAAAGGACAACTGTTCGCCGTGTTCTTGTACAACATTTACCATGTAAGTTACAAAACACACATTAAAAGGAGAATGTCTCAAATTATATGAACACTGGGTTTTAATGACGCCAGTGCCCGATAGAAATTGCCCTGTCATATGTGAAGTTATCACATAGGATAAACTTCATCATTCAATGTAATGCCAGACCCTTTATAGATCTTGTTGCGATTCAGGCGATATTGATGAAAGAATGTCTAATATAAAGACATCGCCGGGGTAAAGATGGGTTATTTCTGGTATTAAGTGTCAGTCATTTTGTATGCCATAAAACCTTGCTCGCTGTAATAAAACATTTAAACGATTAAGGTCTGTTGAATCTAACCAATGAAAGTGCAAGAGAATGTACTTAAGCAGTGGATTGGCAAGAAGATAAGCACAAAATACACACGTCATTCATTCACTGTAAAATAACACACCATTAAAGCGTTTGTTGTTAATAAATTCGCGAAACCATATACTATTAAGGAAGTAAAAAACTTAATGTTAGTGTGGGCGTGACAATATTTTTAGGAATTTTTGTAAAATGCACAATACTGCTGTACTCAGTTTATTGCAACGCGCAAAGCTTTTTAGCAAAAAGTACAAACTGACTAACAGTACCTTATATGGCATTCTATCTTACGATGATTAAAGGCGTTGTTATTATCTTATGATTATAGAGTTGTTGTTGTTTTTAGAATATATATATTTTTTTATTTTTTAACTTCTGAATGAACAGAAGCATAAAAAGGAAATAAAATTCAATCTCGACGTTTTATAATCTCGGGCCCTGAATTAATGTACTGTATCGGTTAGATTTATGCTTTGAAATAATCCAGAAACATTAAAAACATAATAACTTCGCAATGCGCACCCAAACATCAGCTAAATAAATCACGAACCAAATATTTGGACAGAGTGTCAATACGCCATCCTAACTACTAGCAACTGTTTCCATACAAGGTCAATATTGGCTTCGTTGTTTTTTTAATTGGAAGATCGCACGTATATTGCCATAGACTGGGGTGTCTGCATTTACTAGTTAGTATTGACTGAAATCACCCCCTCCTCGAATATTAAGATATTACCCGTAACAAGCTATGAGCTTTTACTAAACAGTATTTAAGAAAGAGAGAAATGCAAATCATTTTTTAATTTACACCAATTGATATATTAACATGTGTGTGTATCTTAAAACAATGGAGAGAAAACGTTTAACTTATTACTACTACTACTACCACTACCACTACTACTACATGTACTACTACTACTACTACTACTACTACTACTACTACTACTACTACTACTACTACTACTACTACTTCTACTACCACCACCACCACCACTACTACTACCACCACTACACGTACTGCTACAACCATAATTACATGTACAACTACTTCCTCTACCAGGAACAGCACAGTAACTCTGCCACTGCTTCTACGAAATGATTCGTAAACTATTTTTGAAAGAAAAACTACTCGTTTTGTTTCCCAGACTGTGCTCAACACAATGTCATGTTGACGCATATTTGATAAACCTTCAAATGCAACACGGAATTTACTCCCCAATATGCCTAAAGTGAAGATTTTTTATCATTCAAAACAGTCCTTTTTTATTCAAACAAGAAGCCTGTTAACTGAGAAATCAATAAGTCATTGATTGAAGCCATCTCTCCCGTATTATTAAAGTGCATATTAAGATTTTAAAATGATATTCTAACAAGGCTAGAAACAAGGTAAATTAACAGGAGATTGATAATGTATGAAGACGCTCTTTTTGTGCAGTGAAACGGTAAAAAAATGCTCCACTATTTGAAGAAACGACTTAATTATTATGAGGATTAATCAGGTCAGGAATAAAGGGTTGTTTATTCCTTTAACACACAAATAAATAAGGTCAATATATATGTAGTACTTACTCATTGAGCACGTACTCACTGCCCTTTTGTTCTTCTCTAAGTACAGTGGCATAAAAATATTTACATATAACAACGGTTGGTAAATTGGTCAATTGGCCATACCGCGCTATACGGTAATGATGTTTGTCTAGTGTTGTTTGTGTACCATTTCGTCTTAGTCTTTATTCGTTAAAATATTACAGTTATTGTGCACGTTTATTTGTTTAGTTTACTTCATATATCTATATAGGAAATATGTACTGTTATAGCAACTTTTGTAGTCTCTAAATCCTTGCCAGTGTATGAAAAGTGGTCATCACCAGTACTATATTGATAACATTTTGGCTCTGAATTGAACGGTTTAGAAATATATTCATTCTGACTGTGCAGTTATAAATCGATAAGAACACCAAGTTTATTTTTTTCAATTTTATCTTACCGCCAGATAAGAAACATTTCTTAAGAAAATTTTGTAGAATGGTTGTTTGATTGATGATAAGTTGTAAGGAACATCAATTTGGCGTGTCGATTTTTCCACTCTATTCATCAAATCCTTGTTTTGAATAACTGCTTGAACATTGGTTCGCTTATCCAAGATGATAAAAGTGCAAAATACTTAATTTAAACTTGTTTCTGTTAACAACATGTTGAGAGGATACGATATTTTTTCAGTCTGAAAGCAAATTAAACGTTGATTGAACTTGTCAATAGTATTACATTAAGTATACACAACAATAAAACCTCCAAACAAATCAATATGAATGTATCTTAGCTTGAGATAAATGCACAGTTTATGCATTTTATGACGTTTTGCTTATTCAATTGCGATAAATAATTAAGAAAGTTTCTGATATTATTTTTAAATATGATATGGCATACTAATTTTCAGATATTTAAGCTATACTAAAGCCGTAAACATGTTGATTTTTTTTTCTAAACTGAGCTCTCTGACCTTTAGTTGAACAACTTAACAACCAAATTCAAGGCTGTAAATACTCAAGCAGGTGAAAAAGAAGCAAAGAACAATCTAAAAGTCGCAAAACACGCTTTGTGCTGGTGTTACTCGAACCCCGAACATCTTGCCTGTCGGTTTTCAGGGCAGCAGAATGTTTACTACAGATTTCAACAAAACCTAGGTTAGGATTTTTATGTTTCATCCTAGGCTTATTATTTCAGTTGGATTAAAGTAAAGCCCAAGTAAGAGTCAATTGCAACTACTTTTGTAAGTCGTCTGTGTCATGTACTCGTCTCTTTGATGCCTTTGTAAAGAAAAAAAATGTGCTGTCTGCTGAGTACGAGTTCATTTAAACATTCGTTAAACGAGAATTTGAATATTTAAAATATTTCTGAAATTTCTCCACAATAACTGAATGTTTATATTAACTTTAATAATATTTCCAAAGTATATTATGCATAATTTACAAATGTTAATTTAACAAACAGTAACACAATTTATCATTTATGTCATACTGTTTCCGAGAAATTCGACGAAGCGAGCATTAATGTTAATCACAAATAATACTACAGATTATATAAGAAGTTTTTATAGGACGGTGTATTTATATTGTCGGAGTATAGTATACGTGTAACACAGACAACCAAAATAAAAAAAAATCATTGTAGCTTAACAAAAACACTTATATTCTTTCCGAATTTATACAAAAAATATTTCAGGAAAATAAGAAAAGGTTCTATTAGAATTACAATATGGTAATATTAGAGTTACTAGCTTACACTTCGTTAGATATTGCTTTATTTTAAACGGATGTAAAAATAATATAACGATTGCTGAACTTTTTAATTTACGTTAAAAAACGTAAATTGTTAATCCATGTAACTGAAATGGATATTTTAGAAATGAACGGAACTATGTTGATATAAGTGTGGAAAAATCTGTTTGCCTCCGTACGTTCACTGGGTTACGTTTGAAGTAAAACGAGTTTATACTTTTTTATAGAAATGCTCACACGCAAATGTTCGGCATTTTGTCTCTCAAGAGTTAAAGATAAAAGTTGCTTTCTTAACATGTATGATTATCGCAATTCTTTATGTTTAACTCTTGAAAATGGCAATCTGCTGAAAATTTGAGAGTGAGCATTTTTTTAAAATATATAGTTACATGTAATACAGTTTCCTCTGGAAAAATACAAAAAATGATGAGTTTTCCATTTTGTAGATAATTTAGATACTTAGTTCCAAGCATTTTCATACAAGTGAAACTTGGCTTATACATACAGTTAAATATTGATATTGGAAATATATTAGCAACATAAACGTCAGGTTGCCACAATACGAAACGCATTTATCTGCGTGCATCAGGCTTAGGAATATGTTCAGTCAAACGCGCTGAATTATGTCGTTAGCCATTTGATGATAGATAGGTGGTGGTTTGTTAAGCAGGTTGTCTACGCCGTTTCCATCAGAAAAAGTGCCACACAATCCGATAATTCGTCTGAGTAATTCCAGAATTTTTCATCCCTGTGTCGGCCCAGAAAATGTATATTGATAAGTTGGCACTACAGTAAGACTAATCTATCATTTGCAGTAGAATATGTAAATAAGAAAGGATCTATCAGAATTACCACATATATTTAAATCTAGAAAGTGACACAAGCAAAGAGACGAGACATAACACAAGAAAAGACAAACCAGCAGTTACCGCTTTGGAACGGTCAGTCGGCAAAAAAAACTCCGACTGGGTTGCTTAAACCTGGTTAATGGAGCGCTCCAATCTCGCGCTTCCTGAAGGATTTTTCTATCAAACAGTATAAAAAATATCCCATCAAAGTGAGGCAACTAAAAAAATATCCCATCAAAATGAGACAACTAACAATAAGCATTTGCATCGGGATACACATTGATAAAATGAACTTATTAGAACTGCGAAGTCAAAACTTTTTAAGACATGTATGTTGAATTCAAAGCTATTGATTATCTATAAATTCCACGCTATGTTTAAGATGTATATTTCTATAGAATAAAAGCTTAATTCAACTTTAAATCTGTGCTGCATATATTGATTACTTATCAACAATACGAATGTTTTTCGCCGATTTTAAAACAGCACCAAGCTGTGGCCCATAACTATATAGCCTATGTATGCATTAATGCTGTCTAATAACTTGTAGCACTCCAATCACTGGTCTAAATGCTTTACAGTAATGGGATTTTGGGATTTATTTTGACGCTTAAATAAGACATCGTAAGCAGGCATACTGTAGCTGCACACGTAATAAAACTGTCAGAATAAAATAAGCAAAGTATGATTCTTAGAACAAGAATAAGAAAAGTGCTTCAATAAACATTTAGCATTCTGCTACAGCGAAACAAAAACAATGACAACTCACTAGAAACGACTTCACATGGCTTCAAATTGCACAAAATTCATCTAAAGTTATGTGATACGACACGACAATATATAACACACATTGCGGGTGATATGTATAAAATATATCAAACCTTCGATATTTAATTGACGTATTACCTAAGCGAAATTTGCGGTAGTAACCTTAATTAATCGGTAGTAAAATAAGCTTCTCCCATCTTAAAAAAATCGGCGCAATTGAAAAAACAAACTCTAATCTTTACGTTATCTAATTAACTTCTTAACGCATGTCAAAAACTTTACGATGCCTGTTTATCACTATAACTTAAATATCAGATATAAGATATGTCAAATATAAACTTACTTCTTTGTACATCAAACTAGTTTGTTTGCAGAAAATAGTCGCTTAAAGGTCGATCCCTGTTTGCATTTTGTTCGAATTATAAAACAAAGTAAATGTTCAGCCAAATAATATTTCCTTCAGAGAAAAAATGATGTTTTCTGGTAACCACTATTGATAAATGACAAAGTCTTAGAAAAAGCAACACAGCGTGGCTTTGCAAGAAACTGAGGGATGAAATAGGATTAGCCGGCATTTTTGCCAATACTGTGCAGCGACATTTCTATCATTATAGCGCAGAGGCACTTATGAGGTGCCCAGGGACTGAACCTGGCCGGTCCATTTTACTGACAACGACGATGTCCCTCAGCCCCGAGCGTTAGGATGGAAGCCACAACTACCAACTTTAAAGTCTTTGGTTTGACTCGGCCTGGGTTTCAACCCACGACCTCCCTATCCACAAGAAGTATACTGGTTTAAAGTGAATATGAAATCTTCAGTATACTCACACATAAAGTTCTATGTTTTTTTATTGTAAAATATGGACTGACCTTTTTAATTTATAGATACAAGGTTACAGCAAACAACCAATACCATCAACCATTCATTGTAATAACTGGTATTGTAAACTATTGCATGTAATCTATGCTGTCATTTAATTCATCCTATGAGGATTGTTACGTGTATTTCCTTTGATGGACATTGGGCTTTGGTTCCTAAATTCCATCTTCCGGTGGATTAAGAAAACGTCAGCGCTTGGACATTTTTGTATTCACATAGATCAGTTTTCTTTCATTGATTGCATTTGAGAAACCTATCAGGAAGTGCGAGGTTAGAGCTCTGTAAAACCGGTTTAAGCACCCCAATCGGCCCATATTGCCGACTGACCGTTCCAAGGCGGTAAATACCTTTGTCCTGTGCCTTTTCAGAGTTTGATATATGCTCATAGGACTTTGACATATATTCTTATTAATAACCATATATTATTCTATGATCCACCCTGGAAAGAAGATTCGTTAAAATAAAATTAACAAAGTCAATGTTCGATGAAATATAAAGGAATGGCATGTAAAAAGTATACACGCGTCATAGACTGCAATACTGTATCATAAAAAAGAGGAAATAACAGCATACAGTGTTGCTAGACTATATTAATGTGCCTTTTGTGCAAGGAAGTTGCGAAATTGTCACGACAATGTTCGGTTGTTCAGTTCAATGTGAAAATCTATAAGCTTATTTTTGGTACAGTGTAGACATAATCATCTCAGAAAAAAGAATGTACATAAGGTGTGTTCGGCGCCGTATGACCTGTTAAGTGTCGGTGTGCCGTAAAACCCAAATAAATAAATAAATAAATTAATAAACATTAGGTGTGTTTGTCATTTGGCACTACTTTTAAAACGTTGCTTTGTCGAATAAACTGTAAAATGTATCAATTCGTGGTTTGAAAAGTGTAATAATAATAATAATAATAATGATTATATAAATAATAGTAATAACTAGTTCACATCAGCTTTGTATGCTACATTTAAATCTGGCAATCGAGTATACAAAAGAATACAAGAATATAAATACAAAAACTGTGCATTAGGAAATGTGACTATACATGTGCTGCATATTGACATAAGAATTCACACTTGTTTATGTCAAAATATTAGCGATGCTTGCAAAAACAATGCATAACGAATGTTAATCATATTTAACAATAAGTATATATATATAATGAAATAAGGCAGAAACACAATGAATAAATTTGATGGAAACTAATATATTTTTGTAATATAATAAATTACTGCTGCCCTAAAAAGAACACGATTCCTTTTTGTCATCAGATAAAAATGTAATATAGGTATCTATAACACAATGGTATAATAGTATCGCGTCTGCCTTATATTCAGTTATAAAGAATTTGCATAGCTTTACCCGTAAAGGATGACCCACAAAAACATTATCAGTAGCCTAGACGAACAATGCCATTATAAAAGGTCTATAGAGAGACCTTATATGTGTTGTGCATTGGACATTAATGGTTTTTGATACCCTTCTTCATTGTGCATGTATGCTTTATTGGCTGATCAGCTTTTAAGATAACTTCAGAAATAGACGATAGGGATTCTTTGCTCGGGGGAACGGGAAATACTTAGGATGAACTGACCTTTTTGTAGATACTTTAAATTCTATATAAAACTCTGCATTTAGATTTTGTCTGCTGATAATTTTAATCGTGGCTTTACAAAATGGTAATATAACTCTTTTCAAAAATGACATTATGTTTTGTCTTGGAAAGCAAAAGTCCAGGGCACATAAAACTAAGGTTTTATATGTGACGTGAATACGTGTTCATGACCGGGAATGTATAGGGGTCGTAAAAATGGCAGAAGGAAATATGTGTCTTTCATGACTTTCAAGCCAAATAAGCTCTGACAGGCAGAGTATTTGGCCGTCTTTGTAAATGTTATAAATGGTTTGATGTTTAAAAATAATACAAAAACTATATATAGATAGAAGACAGTGGCCGTAAATAAGAAAAAAGGGAAAACACACCAACTTGTAAAAATGTTTTTTTGTAGAATTCGAGTCCGGAACCTCTTGAATGACAATTCTTGGTTTGCTATTGCTTCTTCATATATGCTTGTTTTATGTAGGTGTATTATAATTGCGACGATCGGTGAATGTTAACGTTTCAACTTACCCTATTGTATGATGAACGTCTGGCTGTATTGTATCGATTGCATTGTTTTACTGGATATATATTTATTTATTCACTTAATGGCCTTATAAACGCATGTGGTTGACGGACGTCACAAATTGCTTACGAAACACGTTCGCTCAAAAGTGCACACTAGCTAAGCTTGAAATAGAATTAGAATTAAAATACAGCCGGCACTAAAACGAGTCGCATGTTTAACGTCAATATGTCTTTTTATACTCTGAGAACAGGAACAAAGTAGTTTTCTAAAATATAAAATATACCTGATATCTGCACATTGATTGAATTACATTATTTAGTTTTACCACATTTAGATTAAGAACATACAGAAAAACTGGAATTGCAATACTGTACTTATAGACTTTTTATTTATGCTCTAAGACATATATATTTTGTTTACTTTTTCCAATCCAGTCATATTTGCCTAAACCTCATATTAAAATTATAGCATGGTGTCCTACATTGCAGGGGCTAGTTCCTTAAATATAATTTAATTCAAGTCAATAACAGGGCATTCTGAGTCATTGAGATTGTTAAGACGTTTTCTTAAATATAAGCTGGAAAAGGGTTAGTACGTGTAAAGAACTTGCGATGTAGATGAGTTTTGAATGATTTTACTCTATGAAGATAATGAAGATAATTTAGGTATATATAAAAGATTCCTCGAGCAATCCTTGGATAATGCAGAGTGACAAATAAAGCTAGTTGAGCATGCGCCCAGAAAATAATAGTACATCTTTAGAATTCCCATTCCGCCACATGTAAATTACATAATTATGCTCTGATGGTTCTAAGTACAACAATTTGAACAAACGTGATCTATCATGTCGTGTTGTTGTCTATAAATATCAAGCTTTTGTCAAAGTGACAAGAGATGTATTTGTTCTGAAAATAATTATCGTATTTTATTGTTTAAAGCATTATTCATATGGTTTTATTCTATTAACACAATTATTTGCAAACTGTAATCGAGCGTAAGACAAACCATACGATATCTTCAAGTTAAAGACACCTTGCCCGTTTCTCTGTCCTTTTGATGACGTTCGTACCTATATTTTACGTATATTGCTATAATACATTATAATTATGTACATATGTACACTATAACAAAATAAACAACTAATGATATTGATTTGGCTTAGCCAATGTGTCATTCAATACACCGCGCTCCCCATAACAGACGGACTTGTATAATTTATTGTTTTATATGTCAATTTTTGTAATAATGTAAAAATACATATAATGTATCCTTTGAAAGCTTAATTTGTATCGTATGAATATGAGATGTTTCTATTTTCGTTTCCGAAACCGACGATGAATAGATACTCATGTCCTCCTTGTATGAAAAGAGTGTAATTTTGCGTCATCGCGCCAGGTTTAACCGTTGTATTGATTATTCCTGCAACACAGTTTGCAAAAAAGATCTAATAGGAAAATCAGTTGATCAAGTCATCGAGCGTATTTCTAATATATTGACATTCAGTGTTGATGAGAATCTGACAGCTTTCAGTCATTCTAAAGGCATTCTGACCAAGACATTTGGCTCTGGCTGTTGGCTTTGGTTACCTATCAATGTGAATGGAAGAAATATGTCATAAACATAAAACGAACAGAACATTGCCATTTTAGCTCTAGAAAGCAATAACTCGTTGACTACAGGTGTTTTTAAAGACACCCTAAACGTTTTATGGGCCGGTTTTTTCGGAGGCAAGATGTTTTGACAAACATGCAAGTTTCCTTTCAGAATAAATGTATACCAAATGTCCACCGCACTGACAAGGCTCGGCCAATATAAATGTTAATTGAAACATACCTTTCAATAGCTAGCTATGGTAGACACAAAGTTTAAAAGGTGCACTCTAGGAATGCCATTACGTAGAGTTTGGTATGATATCAACCTGAAATTCTTGATTGGATAATTACATCTCTTAATGATATACATATTTGATTTGAGAACAATATATCTGTTCTATTTTGCCACATTATTATCCGACACAATCAAACATAAGTATAAAAAGGTTTTGTTGGAAATACACCCAAACGCAAGTCTTGGAAGAACCACATTCAAAACACATGTCAGCTTAAATACTTCCTCAGATGAAAGTTCTCGCCCATACAGGGACTCAAACCAACGACAGGATGGGCTGATGAGTTACATGTCACCGTCTTTAACTTCTCGCCCGCCACACGACAAGAAAGGACAAATGTTTTCCGAACCAATTATAAATTAATATAAACAGAAAATAATATTATATTTTTAAAAGCTCAGGTGTTTAAATTTCATTCTGACAAATAACATAAAAAATGAACATAATATTTTATATTTCTAAAATGAATGACGGATGAAATTTCATCTATCTAAAGAAACGTAGGACAAAGAAGTGTTTAATTTCGCTCTTCCCACAGTCAGTCATTAATATTTTAAGTTATTTTATATAAACATTACATGTAATGTAAATTGTTTCAAAAGTTAAACACACAAACCTACACGTTCATGTATAACACATTACGACACATTATCATGCATGTAATTGCGACACATAATGAGCAGTTAAAGGCGAGATGTAAGACAGAATATGAATCACGACGATATGTGCCGGTAGTTAGCAAATGTCATTGCGTGGTGGTTGAAATTAGAGCAAAGCATAGCCGAGTTATATATACAACCGATGGTATTGTTGTTACGTTTTGTATTTATAGACCTATCTAATCAAACTACTTTGTAAGGTGTGTTGATTTAGTACAATGAATATACTGATTCACGTCTTCAGACAAAAGAGGTTAACAAAGCCGAGGGAGTCTTCGACATACATCTTAAATAATAACCATGTTCTGCCCCACAACTTAACATTCAAGATTCTCGTGAACTACAAAGGCAGACAAAGTTCCCTCTGAAACTTTAGTATTATCAAGTATTAGTTTGTTTATAAAACAAAGTTTTCAGGGGCGATTTAGTCGGCCTTAGAAAATTCACAGATGGAAATCTGTCCACCTATGACAAGTGGTAAAAATGGGTTTCGTCCGGGGATGATTTGGTTCAGTCTATGTGAATGTGTTACGTGTTTTATTCGTTAAACATAAATATAACATGTAAACGCATTGCTGTCTTACGAGAGCTGTTAACATTTCAACATGAACACCAACAAATCGACAAATTATACAAAGCAGTTGTGTGAGGGGCTCGTGTTTTGTTCAGTACACGCCATTTGCTAACGTCATAGAGAATGTATATGGAGAAGTTGTATTCACAGTCGAGCATTTGCGCTAGAAGTAGACGCGTACATTTATACGTATCCGTTGTCCACAAAACATTTACTTTTTAAACTCTCATATACAGGACTGACCGGGCTGCATAGTTTTAAGACGTATTTATTGGATTTGTAGCGGGGAATGATTATCTGTAAAATACAACCTATATTAAAGAAGTACAATTCTATATGTTTAATTCTAAATAGGTAAATAAGAAAAGGTCCTATCAAAATATCCACAGATATTTAAATTTTATCTACCAGTAGACAAAGGCAAACAAGGTAAATGTAAATGTGACAAAAACACAGAGACGAGACATAACACACATAAAGAAAAAACATCAGTTACCGCCTTGGAACGGTCAATCGGCAAAAGGGCCGACTGGGGTGCTTAAACCTGTTTAATTCAGCGTCTTGTTTGTTCTGGAAATATGTAACGCACTATTTTGTACTATCAACACTAAGATGCGGGTCTAAAGTATAAAATCTGTCTATGCATTAATGTTGTTGTACTTGTATTAAATGTCTGAGCAGAGAGTGTTTTAGCAGAGACTGTGAATTATTTTTACACATAAAAATACAAAGCAGCAAAGTTCGACTTTTATGACTTCTTAGAATTAACCACAGAATATTTAACAGTCTTTGTTTCCTTACGTAATCAGTCAAAAGTTCGTGCATACAATTCACAAGAAACAACTTCACATGGTGACAAACTGAACAAAATTAGTCTTCAAATTATGTTACAAGACAGGGTATCAACATTATACAAAATAATAATACAAGAATGTTTGTGGAAAGATGAATTCAATCATTTTAACTTTAGCATATTTTTCGGCAGATAGTTTAACCATCAACATCTTAATTATGTATTACTTTAAGCAAATTTAATTTTGTGAACTTAAGTAAGCGGTAATAAGCATATCAACATAAGGAAATGTTGTGCTGTCGACATAACAGACCCCATTTTAACTTTGATCCGAATGAAGTAATCCCTGGCCTGAAATTGTTACCACATCTATGCTTAAAGTTGATTGTAAACAATGCGGAGAACCATGACCACTAGGACGAATGGAACTGAACAGAGTGACGAATGCTAAGAACTAATAGAACATTTTGATGTAACAATAACTTTTCTTTTTTTTCGAAACATACTTCTAGGTAAACCAAACCAATGTTTTTCCAAAGTAAAATGATGGCCAAAAAGTAAGGCATTGTCAACATTTCTTTAAAAAAACATGATCCACTGTCAACCATCTAGGAAAACTAAACAGTTTTAATTCAAATATAAAATAATGTTTTCCGGTAAAACACTAATGATTATTAAGATATTTTTACAAAAAGCAATTTCGCGTTATAAGCTTTAAATGTATTTGAAGGTTTCGGTATTTTACCACATTTTCTTGTAGTTTCTTTCTTAGGTTTACTGATCGTCAGTTTCATCTCGTCGTAGATGTACACTTGTAGCACTACTTTTTAGATGCAATGTTAAAACCAAACAGCCAGCTTCAACCTTTATCGATTGTATAAAAGGACGACTTGTAATTGCTTGTCTTGTGGAACATTAATCGCCATATATCATTTTATATTTGCGCATCTCGCAGCTCCGACGTTCATTCAGGTCGAGAAAAAACAAGAAAAGGAAGAATTATGTTATAAATATTTGACACTTATTTGTGTCAGACTATTGTATTCGTTTAAGAAAAAAACAACAACAGCATAATACAAGAGAAAGACACAGACACACTGTAATGTAAAATTATTTTAAGACCTGAAGTTGGTTTTATGATAAATACATGAAATGAGGAATTGTTAATAAAATTAATAATAAGCTATAACGAAGGTGATGTTAGAAGAAATATAAAGGACTGAGGTTTAGGAAGTAAACACGCGTAACAGACTGCAAAATTATCTGCAGTCGTACAAAGTAGGAACTAAGAGCTGCCAGTATTATGTGCAATTCTAGTAATAGTTCTGAGAAAATGTTGCAAAATATTGACCCGACACTATTAATGGATAAATATAAGCTTTAATTTATTTTGTACTTTCACGAGACAATCTTCTTACAAGTGATATTTTAGGCATTGCGACTTTTGAGGCATTTTGTTGTGATTGCAGAACTGCGATCTGCCCAAGAAAGTATAAAATGAGTCAATTCTGATATCTTTTTAAAATGCAATTCTGGTATGTTTTTTTTAAATAACAAAACTACTTTAAAGCAGATTTTATATTTACTGTCTATCCCCTTTATTTTGTCGACTATTCGACATCATGCTTGTGTCTCCTGGAGTAACATACGGAATTATGACTTTGCGAGATATTAAGGTCGAATTCTTCTGTCCATTGAACTTGAGGATATATATCGCTAAAAAGTTTCATGACATGCCCGAACCAAAAGTTGGTATTATAAAAGTACAATGTTGAATACTAAGGCCCCAGCCATCTAGTTGTAACGAATTTGAATACATATCTACGCTTTAGAAGCTTCTCTTAAGCAGCAGAAGGAAAACTATGGATACAAACTTCAGCGCATAAAAGCTAACACTATCTCAGAATCTATAGAATCTTGAAATCGTTTGTCAGTAATTATCGGTAAAGTAATAAGATATACATGTTTTATGAGGCTAAAAATTATGAACACACTGTGCCAGGTCGCGATGCAAAATTTAGTTTGCAATTATGGGTCCTCATTTAAATTTAACTAAACATATACTAAGGACAGATAACTGTGCATTTGAAAAATATGTATACATGTTTGCTTAAATTGTATAATATATCGCTGTTATCTTTAGTCATAACATTCGCAATTTAAGCAAATGGTTGAAAGGAAATTAGTTTTTAACATATTCAACGTATTTTACAATATTGGCACCATCACACTTTTAGAATATAACTAATAAAATGATGCAGACAAACACGAGGTAAAGTTAACGAAAACTATTTTATTCAATAATATTTTAATGCATAAAGGAGGACTGGCTTCCTTTTTTTGGTCTCTCGTTTGTTAAATAATGATGTAATAAATCTCTTACGCATAAGGGTCTGCAATATATCAGACTTTTGGAGAATGCACAAAGCTTTTCTCATTAAAGATGAATCCACAAAGATATTAACATTAGACTAGACAATGCTGTTACGAATGGTCTACAGTGGGATCTTATTGTGTGTTATTTCGGATAGTAATTGCTTTTGATAGCCTTCTCTATTGTACATGTATGCTTTAATGGCTGGACAGCTTTTAAGAGAGCCTCAGAAATAGACGATAGCGATACTTCGTCCTGGAGAACCGGAAATAATTAAGTTGAAGTTACCTTGTTATAGATACTTAACTTATATATAAATCTTTGATTTTCAGACCTCTTCGTCCAATAGTGGAATTGTGGATCTACAAAATGGAATGACTACTCTTCTCAAATATGTCATAATGTTTTGTTTTTGAAAGCGAAATTCCAGAGCATATACAACTAAGTTTGCCCTGTGTCGTGAATGTCATCGGGAACGTATGGAGTTTTTAAATGTGGCAGATGGGAATATTTGTCTTTCATAACTTTTATGCTAAATAAAACACTGACAGAGTGATTTGCCTTATTCGTAAAAGTTATAAAGGATTTGATGTTTAAAAGTAATACACACAAAAAATGTTTATAGAGATAGAAGCCCGAAGCTGGTAATATGATAAATGAGAAAGACCGACCAACATGTTACAGACATGCTTGTTTCTGTAGGACCTCTTGTTTGGCAGTAGTTGATGCGTTATTGAGACTGTGTTTTATGTCGTTTTATTATAAATCGAGACGACCGGTGAATTTTAACGTTTTAATCTATAACTTAGCATGTGTTACCACCTGTTTCTTTTGGTCGAAGCTCTAGCTGTTTTATACCAATTTCACTGTTTACCTGGAGTTTTATTTATTTATTTAATGGCTTTTTCAACCCATGTGGTCGACGGATGCCACACATACAAATACGAGACACATTCCGGCAAAGGCTTACACTAGAGAATGTTGAAATAGAACTAGAATAGAAATACATACAGAACAGAGAACGAATCACAAGTTTTAGTCAAACGTTTTTTTATACTCTTATTTGTATCTTGGACAGACCGACACTTAAGAGGTCATGCGGCGCCGAATACGATGAAGTTAAACATAAATAGGGTATAATCAGGTTAGAATTCAAATAGGTGAATAGGAATATAAAAATGTATCAGGTTAAATTAATATGAAATATAATTGAATACAGGTTAGTTTATACTCTTAAGAGTAAGCTTTGAAATTTTAAAAAGTAGTCTTCTCTAACACATTTACCTTATATATGTACATGTTTTAACTTTTACTTCGATAAGATTCAGATTAATAACAAGATAACTTAAAAAAAACTTAAATTGCAATAGTGTTCTTCCAAACTTTGAAATATTTCTCTAATACAGTTTCTTTTTTTTTTATCCTTCCTTTGTTATATTTGCCAAGATTTCATTCAAAATAAATATAGCATGATGTCCTGCTGTTAAATTCAGTGCAAGGACCCGTTTCTCGAATAATATCACAGTGTTCAAGTCAATAACAGGGCATTGTAATTAATTAAGGTTAATTATTTCTCAATTAAAGCTCGAAAAAGGCTTTAAAAAGCTATATTTAGAGGATTTTCTCAGTATTTACTTAATAAAGATAATTGGGTATACATAAAAAGCCTCGAACAATTCTTGGAACATGTCAAGTGACAAATAAAGCCAGTTAATGTTCTGGACCTGTAATGGCGACCTTCCACAATCCTTATAATGATACTTTTTCTTGAATCTGTACTATAAAACACATCGTACGGTGAATTTTTAAGGAAGTTTACCGTTTGTAACTCAAGTTATGTACATTTTTATAAAGTGACCCTTGATTTTCAAAAACACCGTAAATTGTGCTGGAACAAAAAATGAAAAAGTACCTTTTTTCAAATTCTACTGTTCTATATTCAAATTTAAACCAATTTTCCTGTTACACAATCATGTCATGATAAATCAGAACAATAAGATCACACTTTGGCCAAATACTTATAAAAATACAGAACTTTGCATACATGTACCCCCGAGCAAAAATCCGAGTTTTTGGGGTGTGTTTAAAAATTTACTCTATCTATAAAAGCAAATATCTCAAGTTTGAAGCTAGTTAGACACATACAACTAGTTTTAAAATTTTCTGCAGTATGAACTGCCCATCATATGAGATTTTAAAGGCATTTTACCGTTCCTAATAAAATTTACAGAACTTTGCATACATGTACCCCCGAGCAAAAATCCGAGTTTTTTGGGTGTGTTTAAAAATTTATTCTATCTATAAATGCAAATATCTCAAGTTTGAAGCTAGTTAGACACATACAACTAGTTTTAAAATTTTCTGCAATATGAACTGCCCATCATATGAGATTTTAAAGGCATTTTACCGTTCCTAATAAAATTATAAGAATTTGTAAAGGTTACTATAATGAAACTGCAAGAGAATTTATAGCGAAAAATAACGTCAAAATGGTCAATCACCGATTATACTCCTTTATACAAAAAATCACCTACAGTTGGTATAAGTGATGGAAATATGTATGTAAAACTCTGCATTATTACATGAAAACCTTCTCTTTACTGATTTTGGCTGGCTTGAGGGAAATATTTGAAATTAACCACTTTACACGTTTTTCCTAAAAAAATCCGACAGTTTAGGAATAACTGAGTCAAGCACTCTTTTGGTATTAGTGACACTTGGTTGTCCCTCACAATTTTGACCCCTGGACACATTTAAAAGTCCATCCTGGCCATCCGGAGAAAATATCAGACGAAGGTGAGCGAGCATCAAACCATGTCGCTAACTCTAGCGGTTAGCATGCGAAGGCAAATTTAAATCACAAACACAAAATGAAACAGTGCATTTTTCACCTGTACACAGGAAACCAACACAATAGTTATGATCAACTTCAACTTTACATGACTTTGTTGTCGGTAGACTACTATTTTTACAATATCGCCCTCGACGATCACGCTGTCGAGCTCCCGGTTCCCTCATTTTTGAGAAATGGGTAACCCAATGACGTCATGGAAAATCCATATCACGTAATGAAAAACTACTAAAAATAGCAAATACGAAACTTTACGACGAATGCTATTCAAATAAAACCGGATCATACCGAGTGCCGATGTTTACCGAAGTTAGTTACAGGTCCAGAACCTTAAGCATGCGCCCAGAAAATAAATGTACAGAATTCCTATTCCACCACATGTAAATGACAAACGCTCCGACGGTTCTTAGTGCATCAATTTGTACAAACGTTTATTATCAAGTCGTGTTGTTGTCTACAAAAATCAAACCTTTGTCAAACAAGATTTTTTTTTCTAAAATGAATTGTTTTATATTATATTTTAAAGCTTGATAAATATCGTTGTATCTTATTAAGCTTTAGTTGATTCTTGCAAATTGCATTTGAGCCATTGTCAGGCCAACCATTCTATATCTACTTTTTAAATGCTTCGTGACTTTTGTCTGCCCTTTTACATTATTGTAATGCCGCCGCCAACTTATATAATTTTATGTATATCGCTATTTTTTAAGTAAGCACGTATAGGACCAAGAACGCCAATAACAAAGTACACAGCCAAAATAAATAAAATGGCTTAGCCAGAATTGACATTCGCTATACCTTGCACCTCATCAAATACTTGTTATTTTTATTTACAACTCAATTCAATTCTTGTTATTTGATATATGCGGAATGATCTTCTCACTTTGCAAATCATAGGATTTCGATGTTTTCACCTAATTTGATTTTCAATAAACTGGGACTAAGTATACATAGGTAATATGTTAATTAATAAAAAAAACACACACACAAAAAAAAAAATTATACGCGGTATTACGTTCCATTCGGTTTTGCTGCTTGCTTAGTTGATTTTTGTTTGTTTGTTTGTGCGATTGTTGTATTTTTTGTGTGTTTTTCCTAATAAACGCTATATAAATTAAATAAATTTCAAATAAATATTAAAGAGTAAGGCATTTGTAATAATGTGAGACTTAAATCAGTGTACTTTTTGAATATGAATATATGACAAAGTCCTCTGAGAATTGCAACGTATACCAAACCTGAAACCTCACATGGTCTCGTAAAATTATGAGATATTTGTATTTTTGTTTTCGTTAAAGCGAAAAAGTAACATTTATGTCATTGTTATTATGAGTTTTCACGATTTTAGAACTGTTTCTTCCTGGAAACTCACTTGATAAGTCATCGAACCTATTTTTTTTTGTAAATATAAGAAATGTAGGGGTTGATTTAAAAGGAACTCTGACACAGATTTTTGGCTCTGGCTATAAACCTCGACGTGAATGACTGAAATAAAGCATAAAGCGAACCGATTATTGAACATTTTAGCTCTAAAAATCAATGACTCAAGTGATCTAACTTCTTGTACAAAGACAACTTTGAAGCCTTTGAGGCCGGTATACTCAGAGGTTAGTAATATCGTCATTTTTTGGAAAGTACGCTATTTCCCCTTAAGTATAAATGTATAATAAAAGTTCACGGCACTGACAAGGATAGGCCTAAAGAAACAGATTTTAATGCTAGCTGTAGTAGCCCCAAATTTAGAAAAGCTCACTCTAAGACTGTCATCATGTATGATATAAATTTGATATTATTCATTGGGAAATAACATCTTAATAATATAGAGATATTTGATTTCAGCAAAATCTCTTCTAAGTTGTCACATTATTTATCCGACAAATCATTAATATGTATAAACAAGTTCACTGGAAACATACCCAAATGTATGTCTTGTCAGAACCATCGACAAACCGCAGATCAGCTGGAAGATATCTCCTGATAAAAGTTGTACATGGACTCGAACCCACTCAATTGGGGTGGCGGTGGGTGGGTGGTCTGAGGATTTACAAGTCACTGTCTATACATGTTACTGCTTGGTTTGGCCCTCGGTGAGAAAGGGCTAGGAATGGTCCAAAGCAATAATATTTTTGCTTTGTAAATACGAAATAAAAATATTATTCCATTTATATCTTTCTCATACTGTGACGCCGAACGCCATTGCCCATTAATAAACTCAACCTCTTTGAAATGAATGCTTTTCTTAGAAACATTCTAAAAGCTCAGGTGTTAAAATTCCATTATGGCAATTAAATAACAGATTGACATATTATTTATATAAATGAACGGCAGGTGAAATTGCATCTATCTAAAGAAAGAGAAGACAAAGAACTTTGCCAGGTGTTGTCTTATAACTGTTGAAATTCGCTCTTCCCACACAGTCAGTCATGCACTATTTTTAAACTATGTACACTTCATTGGCCCTTACGGATTTCTTTAATTTATAAAATTATTACGTATACGTCTATTACTAACATAATCGAAACCAAGAAGGTAAGTGACAATAAATGCATGTAAAAGTAAACTTTATTTTTTAAGTTATTTTATATTTATTAAATATTTATAATGTTTCAATAGTTTGTTAGAATGTGTTCTGTAAACCACATTGTACACACCGTACTGCACGTTGAAAAACAGCGATATTCACATTATGCTTGGGTTTTGTTGGTTTTGTAAAATTAATTTACTTATTCGTATCTCTAGTATGGGACAGAAAGTGCTTACAAAGTCATTGACAGGCATTTATAACTAATCATGTAGTAGTACCACAACCGTACATTTACGATTTCTGCGCCGTATGACCTATCGGTGTGTCGTAAAACCCCCAAAACGAAAAAAACAACAAAAAAAACAACAAACAGACAACAACAAAAACAAAAAGAAAACACAAAAAGCATACATTTACGATTCGTATGAGAAAAAATGTATCTTTAGACTTCGGTTAATCGTAAATTATGTAGATGATAGTTTCGCAAACATCGGGACCAATATCCATGATTTAATGTTTGAGTTATCTGTTTATTTTTTGTGTGTTTTTGTTATGACAATAAACACACATAGTTTTTTTTATTTGTAAATTAATATTTAAAATTTCGATGAAAATGCAAATACTCTACCGACTAAATACATTTTCTTATTTTTTAATAGTTAAAACAAATTAAAGTTGACCAAATTCAGAACCGCTAGAAAGATTTAACTAAAATGTCCAGTGTAAACCGTATAAATGCACTTTCCTTTGCAACGTTTCAAATATAAACGACTGAAACAAAAGGATAAAACTATCAAACAGTAAGCTTTATTGCTTTCTAATCCCACTTACTTATAATAGCTCAACGTCAGTTAAGACTTTAAAATAAATAAAAGGAAGCATCTGAGATTTGCAAAGATTTTTTAGTATTTTAGTAATGTCCATGGTCTTCATCACATTAAAATACAAAATCTGTTTGCACTTTGTCGTGGTAAATATCATATTTTTATAAGAAAGAGAAAAGTGTTTCTTTGTTTATTGGATTTATCGTCCCACCAACAGTATTTCAGTGAAGCAGAAATAGTGCTGCCTTCACTTGGTATAGGATGCCGTGAATACCTGGCATGACACCACACCCAGTCACATTGTCCTGACTCCGGACCAACCAATTGAGACCCTTATATTTGTTTGAGCGTTAGCTACCATTTTTAACGACTTATAACGGTATGTCGCGACCCGGGATTGAACCCAATTGACCTCCCGTACCTGCAGCAGACGCTCTACGAATTGCGCTACCAGGTCTGATGAAGAAACATTTTATAATTAACATGTTTGAAGTCTCGTTACTTCTTTGTATATCTAAGATGAGAGCATGTTTATGATAATGTAGTGTAAATCCTCCAGTGAATTATGACTGACGACCATCTGGCATAGCTTAATGTTACTAATGACAGCTTGTATTGATTAACCTGGATGTTTATCTTCTTCGTCGACAGGCACCACTATAGCCATTGTATGGTGGCTGTCTCAACAACAATGTCATAATACATGTAGGACCAGGAAATCCTAAGATCATATTTCCAGAAGGACATTCATTTATCAACTTGATAAATGAATAAGTGTCCGCCAACTACAGTTTAATACTGGCATGTATTCGCATTGATCAACTTGGAACATGTTGTTTCTTTTCATCAAAGGATATCCAACATAAAAGGCTTGCCAACAGTTCAACATATACGTATAATTAAGTTGTCTTCATTGTCGTATACCTTTACCCTACAATAGTAGCGCTCTGATTTTTTTTATTAGAAAAAAAAAAGAACTCAGATTTCACGAATTAATCCATTCGAGATAACAGGAGACTGTTTCGGGTTCGTCTGACCCAACACATACCAAGTCATTCAATAAATGCAAAATTCCCCAAAATACATATTCCATATAATTATATAATTATTTATCCATGTTTTTGCTTTCTTACGCTGGAAACAAAGTCTTACATGATAACATCAAAGTTATATATTTTAATGAAGTGAAAGAAAGCGAATAAATCTGAAAGAAATACCTTCAACTAAACGCATTTCATTTGTTTATCTTTTCGAAATGTGCGTCTTTCGGTGATTATAGTTTAAAAAATAATAATATCACACATACATACCACTTAAACATTACAGATGACCAAAGCAAAATCTCATGGGAACGTGATCACTAAGTGCTTTTTAAGATATGCTGCTGATAGTTTATTAAAACTATAAATTTGGAGGTAACTGGTTATTTCTTTGTTCCTTTTAACTATACAATGGCAGAACGAGAATATGCTGCTTAAAGATTAAGTTCACAGATTGTGGCAATGAACGGCTACGCTCAAAGCTTAGCATTTATTATAAGTGCAGGTTGAGCAATCGCGAAAAAGCAAATGATAAAAATGTCTATATATAGCCCATTGTGGACTCATATGGGACTGTACTGAGAAAAAATGAGTCACAGACAATTATTATATGTTAAGCTATAGCATAGCATCGTTGTAATAAACAAAACGTTATTTTCTAAGACCTCAAACATGTGATCAACTGCATGTCGAATCCATCTTCACTCTTACCTGTCTTGTTTTGTGTACACATAAATGTTGTTGTTTTTTTTTTCTTGGCTATTATCATTTGGATTTTCTTTAGGAAGAAAGCCCTTAATTTTCAAGGGACACGTTCTCTCATGTTGCAAGTGAGTGCAATGTTGTGTTATCCACCTAGCTTTAAACATTGTACTGATGGCTCCTGCAAGACGGTTAACAGCGGCAATCATTAAACGAAAGTCTGTCCTAATAGGAAAATCAGCTAATCAAGTCACCGAACGTAGTTCGAATATATTGAAATTCAGCGGTCGATGAGCTTCCATTTATTCTCCAAGGCATTATTTTGTAAATACTGGCCATCGGCTTATTATAAAATATGATGGTACAGATACACAGGCTAAAGGTTTTATATGTATATGTATGTATATATAATGTATGCATTGTCGACATGTCAAATAAAACACGGCGACTATTTGATCACTATTTCGCTAAACTTTTTCTTTTTTTAAAAGAACATTATTTCAATAAATTTGTAAAACATATACAATGAAAATAAAACAATACTGTGTTTACCTTTAAACGAATACCTGTCTTATGTCTCAAAAGTATCTGTATATGACACGCCTATAAAACTTTACTAATATTTTTGTTGTTGTTTTTTATTTTTGCTTTCTTTGTAAAATGAATGTTTGACGTTGCATTAAATACTTCTGCTTTTCGTCTGAATGCGACGTTTTGATTTAATTTGGCTTTAAGCTTTAAATAACATCTGTACATCTATAATTATATAGACATATCCAGCCATAACAGAATGGAAAAGACACCTTTAAAAGCACTGACACATAATGTTTCGTAGGACTTTGATTGACTCGATGTTTTATGCTATTAACTTAATTTGCCGTATGCTGACATTCCTTAAGTACACATTTTTGTCTCTTGGCTTTCCTTTCACTTTGGCAAAAGCTATGAAAAGCTGTGACAAATTGTAAATTTAGGAACAGATAAATAATCTGTTTATACAAAAACCACCCGAGATTCCGAGTTTTGTCTGTCTCTGTCTGGTTTTACAATTGAGGAAAGATTAGCTCAAGGTTGCTAGACATACTGGTTAAATTAAAGGAATTTCTCTAAATTGCATAGTTTGTGGAGATGTAAAAGATTTAGAAAAAAGGTTGATAGAGAGAAGTAAAAGATTTTCTTCTTAAACCAATATCTGACAATTGCATTTGACAACACAAGAATAAAAATATATAACAAAGTCCGTTTAGCAGTTCAACATCTACCGATATTTGAATAGGCACAGAACAAATGTATTAACATGCACGCCAAATATAAAAGTAAGAAAAAATTTGTGATGAGTCATTTTACAAACAGAGCAAATCCGACAGTTACCGCCTTGAAAGTTATGACGAAAGTAATGAGGTTATTGAAAAAAAATGTGGACATAGTGTTTAAAGAAGAGAGAGAGAGATGTATTATTTCGATTAGAAGAACTACATAAAACTTAAGTTTTAAATCAAGAAAAAACCCCAGATGAAAGTAAATGGTTGTAGCATCAAGTTCACGTGAAGGTGGAATTAAGGGAGCAAAGTCCAATGTCCATCAAAGGATATACACGCAACAATCCTTAAAGGATGAATTAAATGACAACATAGATTACATGCGTGGGACGTTTTTACGACCGTCACACTGCACAAGGAACATTCTTGTGATCATGAACAGGAATATATGTCAAAGTCCAATGATCATTGCTAACAACACTTACATTTGAAAAGGCACAGGACAAAGGTGTTCATCTGCAAACCAAATGTAAATGTAAGAAATCTGTGATGGGTCATTTAACAGAAAAAGCAATGTTAAAGCTTGTATTATTAAAATAAAATATTATTAATGAATGAATTATCGGGTGCCATTTAAATACTGTATAATTTGACCTGAATAATTGTTTCAAAATGGCAAAAAAAGCTATTTTTAAAACTTTGAAAACCACGTGACCACTGATTTGATGTTACGTTTATAAAGTCATCCAGGTAGTCCACTCTGACGTCGATATCTATTTTTAGCAGAGACCATTATCGAGCATTTTATACAGTTGAATGCACAGAATACAAAATGAATATACATTTAGAGTGATTTCGCGAAAAGTTTTGTCTAACAATTCAGTTTGTGTTCAAAATCGTATTAGGTAAGACAAAAGTATGGGTTAAAACAAAAAAATTATACCCAAATGCCCCCAAAGCAGTGGTATGATATTGTTACATGTATTTCATAGAGGCAAACTGTCGGGTACCACCTTTAAATCCAAATTCCAGCGCAGTTTTTTAAATATTATATGTTCAAACTAATTACCGACCAAGAAAATGAACAAATGTTTTCAGTAATTACAGGAGAACGTAATCATTCAAAGCGATCGAGAACCTAATGATTATAGATGAGTGTGTTAATGGTGGCGCATATAGGACCTCGCTATATTGCCAATATGTAGCTCCTTCCTACCGATCATATTGAGACAACCCACCATTAAAAAGATTTATGCTCTCTTATCAGACAAGAGACACAATATTGACGTAATTTGTGGCAATTGTGTGATAATTATTAAATATGTTCCATACACGTTCAAGAAAAGCATTGATGCAAAGCATCAAAGGGCGTCGAATATATGTGTTAAAAGACAATACGTTGTCTGACGAACGACAGCGTCGGATATTCGATGAGTCTTTTGACTTAAAGTGAAAATATGATCGCACAATTTGCCTTCTCATGGACATAGGCTGCACTTTTTGTATTGTATATAATATAAATGTATCGAACAATTCATTTAATAACGCAACTTATTTTTAAGATTCTTTTTAATCTTCTGAACGAATAACAGTCTTAAACCCCCCGTATATGTGCATCACTGCTTACAAATGAGAATAAAACCTTCCTGATCCACATCAATCTTCCATGCAGAGTTGTCGTTCGTTCCTCTCTCAGACACCTCTGCAATGGGCTCACGTCAAGATTTTTGACGGAAATTTTAAAGGGTTATTTTAAGGATATTTTCAAATTAAAATAATGCTTCTACATAAAATGAATAAACATCTACTAAAAAGACATATATTGAAGTAAATAATTAAAGATATTTAATTAATTCAAGCGCACTATTTTTGTAAGAATAACATAGTGATATTAATGCGCATTTGTAAATAAACATGGACGTGCTCCAAGAGGCAGTCACGTGGATCGAAAGTAGTCCCGACATTAGGTGAGCCAATAACAGAGGTGAATGTATGAGCCGATGGTAGAGAGTGGATCCACATGGTGTGAAGTAACCAAAATCTTAAGGTTATATACCTGATAAGAAATTGAAGTGGTACAAATATGTAACAGCTAATAACTACTCGCGAAAAATTTGCCATTTCTACGAAATAGAATTGTTCGTATACCGCCGCGAATGACATGAAAACTACATGTACAACAACAGTCCAATGCCAGATGTGTAACGCATTCAGCACAAAAGCGCGGAGAGCAATGAAAGAACATCCATAATCCAGAATGCTGCAGGAATGAGTAAAATATTGCAAGCGCATGTTCGTGATTTAGCTAATTATAGAACATCATACATATTTGTCTTTAGTAGGACAACAAATGAAAACATCAGTTCTTATTAAAAACTTATTTCCATATGTCTATAATGGTCTGTAACTTGCTCTCTCTCTATGTATTGGTCCAGTATTTCCACACGCTTCTTTGTGATTATCTGACATCATGCTAGGCCAAACATGTTCGTGTTAAAGAGGAAAGCAAAAGAAAAACTCAGTTTTAATTAGATTTGGCATTTGCAAATGTAGTTCAAAAAACATATTTAGAAAATAGAAATGGCGTTTGTGTACTGGTTATCATGCGCTGCAAGTCTTCCACCATGGAGTAACTTCACATAAAGTATCAGTCCTGGTAGCGCAAAAAACAGCCGTCACCTCCAGGGAAATGAGGTCCCGGTTTCAAACATTTTTGTATGACGTTACAATGGTGATGAAAAAGTTTCTAAAACTCAAGCAAATAGAACGGTAGGTTTAAGACGGACTTTCACTTATCTGCTTCAAGACGACACCCTAGTTGGATAACTTATAGACTGTTGTGGGAACAAAGCAGAAAATAATCTATTTAATTAAGATTTAAAGAAAACTATGATTATGCTCAATTACCGATGTGTATAACATTTAAACAATGGCATAAAACATTAAATATAGTGTACATTTATTATTAAAGAAGCATTAAAATGTCCCTGGGAGAGTCAATTATAACTATACTTTTACAAAAAGACAGCCAATTCAAGTTTCTGCTTTCTATAGAAAACATGTAAATGGGCAATATATTCCTCGTGCTTACACTTTCATTTTGACTGTCTTTTAATAAGAATGAGAAAATTGATGTCATGATTACATGTAGCCACAATTCTTATATTTTCCTTTCAGAATATGACACTGAGAAAAATAATAGGCGTCGTTGGAACTTGAAATTGATTGTGTTTGCGATATGAACAAGCGTGCAATAAATTAAAATTAAATGAAGCAACTACAACAGAACACAAACTTAAACTTTAGACCCTACTTAATCAGGCCCACATGTGTTGGGTAGTTTTAACGCATTTTAAATTGAATAAAGTTCCGCTCAAATCACGGCCCTGATGGGTGGAAAACTGATTACTGTTAACGGAAATAGTTGTAGCAACATGAATGACCTCATATTGGTTCATGTCCATCAAAAGGCAATAAGTTTAACAATGTACAGAGTCGTCATCGACTTGACTGCAGGTGGGCAACATATGTGATTGCTACATCGTAACTTATTAATATTTAAGGCGATTGCGAACTGTAATGAATATTCTAATTGAAAGGTTAGCTCTGAGCGACATTCTCATATCAGTTTTTTTTTGTATTCCGTCCTCTTTCATTGCTTACTAGATTATCAACCTTTGGTCATTCGGAAATAAACTTTGTCGACCTTTTTCCACTCGTAGCAATAAGTGTGTTTATATCCTCCGTCATTATACATCCTTTAAAGAAGATAACTACCAATCAGCAAGCATGCATAGATACATTGGTCATTTTATTATCCTGACTCTCCAATCTATAGCAACGTCATAATGCCGGAATTCCGTCGATACATAAAACTTCTCCATTGTGCCGTATTTCTAAGAGGAGCGCTGGTAGAACCAAACTTCACTGTATTTACGCCTCCTCTTACTATGGCTAAGACAGGCACCAGACAAAGTTGTCAAGGAGTGTGTCAATAGAATGGCAAAGTCAGGGCCAATTAAATCAAGAATGATAACATATATTGATACAGTCCCTAATACCTTATCGCATTTGTATTCACTTTACTTTTAAAGTGCCTTCCTCATTGTATTGCGAATGTGACTTTGTCTAATTACAAAGGCTGGAAAAGCTGAGAAACGATTTACACATTTAAGGCTAGTAAAATCTCGCCAGGGGACAAACTCATTATTATTCCCTCTCACATTTAACCCGGCGCCCAGTCGGCGTCTTCCATTACTAGACATTAGTCGTCGTGTAAGAATTGTGGCAATATGATCCGACCAATAGCTTCATAAGAAATCTGACGCATGCAAATGGGAGACGATTAAAGCTTTCATTAATGATAACAAATATAAAGTAAATTATATGAGTTTTTTTAACTTTAGTAAGTATATAATCAACCTGTGGAATATATATGGAATGATGTAATGGAAATAAACAGGAAACACTTAGTTTTACGTCATTTTAGTTAAAATATATTTGAATGACGAAAAAGAATAGACACGTGACATTTTGCGTGCCAAAAACATTTACTGTGATGAAAAATCTTTCCTTTTACAGATGTGTGATCGTAAAAAAACATTAAATAACTGCAGTAAGTCTAATTGGCTATTTCCAGCTGATTATTGGTCTTTAAGGAAAAGAACAAAAATAAAAGAAAATCGGTTGCTCTATTTAGTTCTCATGGGGCTTACAGCCTGTTCTCACTAGACACCAATGCAATATTTTCTGTCCAAGGCGCCAGGAACATAATAAATTCTATTTGTGCACTTTACTAATAACCATATTGTATTTTGTTTAACTCCTCAATCTCGCGTTTGCTTTTGTCCCTATCTTGATGAAAACCTTTATGTGGAAGATGCTTTACTGAACTGCAATGCATCTGTTGTTCTCCCAAGACATGTCTGTCTTGGGTCTTCCTCAGTCAGTGAGAATTGAATGTTTCCGATATGACAATACTTTCGACGTTTCAAAAAAAAAAACAAAAAAAAAAACAAACAAAAAAAAACAACAAAAAAACAAACAAGCATTTGGGCATATTTTCGGAACATGACGACAAGTGGCATACATTGTGACAAAATGTACGTCATTTCGATGTATCTATGACCGAAAGCAAAAACATGAATAAATGTTACAAAAATAATGAATATGCAAAATTAATAATTTAAAAGTACTCTCGCTTTTTTCGTTTCAGTACCAAAATGAAAGTGAAAACTCACCAACAAAACATATTCTTGATCCCATTAAGTTAATAAGCGCTTATTAAAACCTGCCAACATTTGCTCATGTTCTGATATTTGCTTCTTATGTCGTGAACATTATGCAATTTGTATATTGAATGCTTAAACGAGACCAAGATTTAGTTGAATATGTTTTAAATGTAATCGTATTCTCGTCGCGAGGACAGCATACGCCGTGGACCGAAGTAGTTACAAACACAATGAGTTAGACGACTTTTTACATTTCCACCACTGTAATTAGAGCAGCCGCTACTTTTATTTAATTATTTGTACGACATCCTTTTATTTTAGAAAAAGTTTGCCCATACTTGCTTGGTACTAGCCACACTCCATATCAGTTTGAAAAGTAAAAGCGTTATTCAAAAGACCTTGGTTTCTGTATCTTCATCGTTTGACTCAATTCATATTATTGAGATATGCAACTACCCTGAAAGCTGGCAAAGATAAGCAGATGTGTATAACTCCTTGCGAAAAATAATATATTAACAAAAGATTCTCCGTATTTTAACAATTCAGAATGTGTCGCTTTCTTTTTGAATTTTAAGAAAAAAACTCTCATTACGACTGTTTACCCCCATTATTAAAAAAAGTCTTACATTTTCTTGCATAAGATAAACAAGATTTCTGGCTTCGATTCAGTAGCGATTTTTTAATTGTTAATCAAAAAGTAAAAAAAACATCCCTAGAGCTGATCCGTATAGAAAGAACATGGCGCATGGATGATGAACAACTGCTACACAACTGTTCAAGACTGATGACAAAAAAGAGTTCCTAACTTGAGGTTAACGTTTTCTGACTGCTGCAATGCTAATAGATCTGCAAGAGACAAGCTTCCAACGTTAAACGAAAATAACAACTGTACGGATTCTAAAAAAAAAAAAAAATGTTGGCTGACAAGTCATTGTGTTTATGGGGCAAATGTATGGTCAGATACAATATATTTAGCTATCCAGTCTATCTTCTCTTGAATTCACATGTAAAAATTATATATTTACATTTGGATCAAGTCAAGCAAAGGTTACATTTGTTCTTTATTCTAGTAAAACTACTCTACAGATACTGAGCATAGATACATACAAAATTTATTTAAACGGCTATCAAAAAAGCAATAAATATTTATATTCCACAATATAATGTCGCCCGCCGGTATCTTATTGCCTTAAATAGGATGACTGTGGGAAAGATTATAAACAACGATTGTTCAGAAAGTATTGAGTATGTCATTTATGCACGGTACTTGCCTGGAAAATAATATTTAGATGCTGAGTTGTTGAGTTTATCATTTCACCAATAATATCTGTTATCTGAAGACTTAGCTTACTTAAGGCAGCATGTCAGTGTCATATATGCTTATTTAGAAAAAAATTAAATGTATAAAACTTGCCACATTCTGCTGATATGTGGCTACTGTCAATATAACCATGCTGCTGCTACTGCTGCTGTGGTTACTACCGATATTACTATTGAAAATGCTACTAATACCACTATAAACATTACTACCACCACTACAAATAGCAGTAAATATTACTCCTTTTAACGATTTTCCAGCATCCAAACATAATATAACGCACACATTACTACCAGAGATTTTATCGTCGTAACAGTTCAACAACAAAAATGGACATTGCTTAATGCATCCCAATCACTTCAACATGTTTATTTCCTCACTCATTTGTATGCGTGTGCTGCATATGCATCATTGCATAAAACCACCACGCGTTATTCCAATGCATCATCTTCGAACATCATGTTTGGAGAAACGTTTGTTCATCGGGATTATGCGTACAGTGTCTGGAAGAAGTTAAGTTCAAGATTTAAATGCCTTTTCCTCATATTTTACTGGTTACATGTGACAAGACAGCTATTGACGCTTTCTTGATGCATTACATATAAAGTTAAAATAATATTTGCATTAAATGCAAAGAGAAACAATTAATATCAATAGTAGAAGTAGAAGAAAATGATAAGCATGCGCATCTTAAGAAACCCACAGAGCAGGCTTTAATTGGACCTGGTATTTCTGGTTAGATGAGCATGAGGTACCGTTCTGACATATGCGACAAATGCAGCAATTTGTAAAATCTTTTGCTCTTCCTAATTAGTTACGAGAGTCAAGATGTCACAAACATGTTTTTGTGTCAGCGAAACTAATTACTGACGACCACCTTTGATTCGAAAAAGTATGCTTGTCAAACCAATGTATGTTTCTATTCACTTGATGAATGCCAGCATTAGGTCTGTTGGGTGATGACATATAATCGATAAAATAGTCGTTAGTAGCATGTAAAATGTAGCCTTTGTAACGAACAGTGACTTAAAATATTATTATTTGTTATAAATTATTTAAATAATTTAACAGAGATGAAACTGTCCGAATAAGACTATACATGGTGTAAAAGTACGCATCGAATAACGAAGACAAACTTTAGCATGAATTGTGCAATTTGAAGATGGTTAAGACTCAAATGTAAGTGTGAAAGGTAATAAACTCGCTTTTACTTCATGCAAAACTTTCCGGTCTTACTTGTTTTCATACTAAAAACTCAAAGTCGTTTTGCCAACACAACTTCTTGTGTTATAAATGTGAGAGAAGATTTAAAAAAATAAGCTTACACGATGTTAGTGTTTTTTTTCTCTTCGAAGGCTGTCAAGAGATGTTCACTGACTTTAAAGTGCAGTTGCAGTGAGGTGTGGTGAGGTACGTAATTAACATAATCATAATATCCACATTATTTTTAATTCAAAACATTTTTATTAGACCAGTCACGTTAATTACAGACTGACATAGAATTAATATATTTTAATCTTAGATAAAATTCACAAGAAAAGACGAATAAATGATTGTAGCATCCTGTTCATGTGTAGGCTGAATTGAAGGTCCTAACCTTGTCAGAAAGATGTACTTTTGTTTCTTATTTTTATTTGTATGTGAAATAAGTCTCTCGATATCTCTGACCTTCGAGTTAAACGGCTGCGTTATGAATAACTTTGTAGAGTAATTGTAGTCTCTTGAGTTATTGCTTTCTACTGCTTAAAAGCAGTTGAAATGATAAATGATCTGCATGATATATATCTGTTATTACCACCAGGGCCATCAGCCAGAGTCAGTTTTGTCAGTTTGCATTTGGGAATAAATGGTAGACGTATAAGGAATTCCATCTACCGATAAATTAATTTATTGGAACTGTGTTCGATGATTGGATAAGAAGACATGACAAGTTCCTGTTCAAATTGCATCATATATTTAAATGTAAAAATAAGGCATATACATATTGCAAGTTATCCTAAAATGTGACAGGCGACAAGACAGTACTTTTCGATGCAAAATTGTCTTGCAATGACATCAATACAAAAGTGAAAGTTGTTCAAATTGCGCAATAATTATCTCTTTTCAACCTTGCAAAGGAAATTGCGTAAATAATAACGAGAAACAGCAAGATATATTTATTATTGGTCTTGTTTGTTTAATGTGCAAGCATATAATGCCAAACATATTGTGATCACAAAGTCCAATGCATAATTACTTATAATAAATTTAAAGAAAGACAAAGGAATGCAATGACAGTCAGGTATAATTTTATAAAACCTAAAACGAGATATTACCTAATGTTACAAATACAAGATGTTATTTTATCTAACTTGTCACCAAGGTCATAATATTTGTAAATAACAACACGACATGACATCGTTCCTTAGAGAATATATGCATAAATTAATGCACTCGGGCCGATCGGAAAAGCTTCTATTTATATATGCCGATATGAAAGATCACAATGTAAATACACAGCAGTCTGTCATGCTAGTTTGATCAAAGATAAAATTTAGGGCAAAATATTGAATAACGACAAAGGGGAAAGGCTGTATAGTTTATAGAGTAATACTGGCATGCCATTTCCTTTCTCTATTGCGACTGTGATTATAAAATAATTTAAACGAAAGAGTGTGAATCAAGCAATGTGAATTTGTGAAGTACATACACGTACGTCTTAATGTTGTAATTGTTGCCCGATTTTTAGAACAAGCTTTTAAGGTAAAACGGATGATCTGTTCTACATGTGGAATGTATGTTTAATATTTGTATTATTTTCAAGATACATAGAAGATGTTAGAATGTAATGCGTACACCTGGCTAACGTCCGTCGACTTTATCTGTTCCACTGGCGTGCCTATTGTGCTTTCATGAAATACAGATTTCCTCACCTGCCCTTCTAAGAAAACCTCAGATATTTCCGTCAAATGTCCACATTATAGGTAAAATTTGATTCCACAGATACACGAAATTCCATCATAATACAGGTATTGATCAGTTTGTGAAGCCAAGAATAACTCTTATCAGCAAACTTTGAAACAAAATCAGAAATTCTAATAGTATAATTACCGACAGTAATAAAACTTTAGTGTTTTTGCTTCCTCTTCTTAAGAGCGAATAATCGTCACTGTCCTTTATATCATCGTTAAGTGCGGACAACCCTTTAAATTGCAAGACGGTATGAAAAGAAATATCTAAAGTAAAACACAAACATGTATAAGGTCTCACTGTAGACAGTTTATATTACCAGTTGTGCGCAAAAGAATGTATATTACCCATAACAGTATAATAAGGTAGACGCGGTATTATAACCCGTAATACATTTTTACACCATTGTTTTATATTATATGGGGCGAAAAATGAATAATGTCAAGACGTCTGTTTACGGTTTTGGAGAAATATTATCTTTTGATTATTTTCGGAATTGAAACAAGTGTCTGAAGTACTTCACTTTTGCTGAAAAAATACCTCGTTTTTTAATCTGTATAATTAAATGTATACAATAGATATAAAAAATACTGACTCAGCTTTCCCTTCGATTCTATTGATTTGACACAAGCAGGTGTGCCTAAGATAAGTATGCCTATGGGTAGAACATCAATATTTATACCTGTCTAAAGCACCGGTACAGGTTCTTGTCTTATGTTTCGGTTATTTAAGGTATCGTTCAATGAAGATATTAAACTGCCAATTGGACGTCTTCATCGCGATATAACGCAATATGTTCGGCAGTTTCTACTATTTCTACTTCTACTCTAAGTATTTTAAGACAATATCGGTAACTGGCTACCCTAATTTTATTTTGTATTTTTGTACGCATGTATAGTAATAGATAAATGTACTTTATTTCAATTAACTATGCATTGTAAGCCGTGTTTGCTTTATAAGTCCATTTTTGCATTAAGGATTATCCTTCGTTGTTCCGGAGATTTACATGCTGTATATAAATTGCCGTTTTCTGGTTAGTTCAAATGGTTAATGATTGGGCTTTTTCCGATGCACTTTTGAAGTATCAGTGGCCGGAAACCAGGTTACGTACATTATTGAAATGAGTGTATATACAAGTATCATACACTGTGTTATACAGGTAATTCGAAGAAAGAAAGCATATAGGAAATATGGTAAGTATAAACCATAAAATCTATAATCAGCGTCGGAGATTTTCTGAATGGACTTGGATAAAATTATCAACTCTTGATAAGCATGGTGGACATTTCGAGATTATGTAGCAGTTTCGCAGTCTATATACTTTTTACACTTCAAATAAATATCGTGTTAATACGAGTGTTATCACACACGTATGTATCTGCTGAAAAATATTCCTATTCTTACTTTGAAAAAAAAGAATATATGACAAAGTCCTACATGTATGAGCATTGCAACATATACCAAACTCCGAAAAAGCACAGAACAAAGGTATTTCACATGTAAGCCAAGCAAAAAGTAAGAACAAATTTGTGATGAGTCATTTAACGAAAAGAGCAAAGCCGACAGGTACCGTCTTGGAACGGTCAGTCGGCAATCTTACTTAGAATTGAAAAACTGTTAATGGTGACATTAAAGAGAGAAAAAACAAATGGATGATAACTTCGCATTAATGAATACGGACACATTGACAAACTACAAACCCCATTAATGTGAGTGTACACACTTCGCCTACCACAGTTATTCAGAATCAAATTACATATATATATTAGTCTTGTTTTGAAATCCTCAACTTGCAAAACATATTTGTAAGAAACTATATCGCTGGCACATTTTAAAATAACAAAGCCGGCCTTCATTTGTAGCTATTTTAATTTCAAAATGCAAGCGTAAGAAATATGCACAGTTAACAAATATTTTATTATTAATTAAATAAGTTTTCCGATGCATATTTCTTAACGACGAAGAACCTGATTAAATTCAGCCAGTCAATATTAGGAGAATGTAAATATCCCGCTGCGACAGTCTAATGATAATATACGAGTCTGTTAATGGCGGTACAACGGTGACCTCGCGTTATTGCCAATATGCTAGTCCCTCCTATCCTGCTAAGGCGACGCACAAACAAGTAAGACTTACGCTCTCTAATCAGATAACAGACATCATATTAGCGCCCATTTGAGACTAGTTTGAGCAAAAATTGTCATAGTGCAGCTAATACTCTTTCATCTTGCATTTTTGTAAGGGTAAAAACAACGACATTGTCAGTAAATATAAAGACATTTGCATAATGCAGCCATAACCTGTAAACTGTTTCCTCTTTGTTTAAGTGTTTGTATATATTCTGGATTTTACGGCACACCGACACTTGATAGGTTGAAGTTTAACGACAATAGAATATAATCAGGTCAAAACTAAAATACGTGAGTAGAAAATAAAAATCTATCAGGTTAAAAATGTGAATTATAAGTGAAAACAGGTTTATATATTCAACAGTTAAAATGTATAACGTTAGCATAATAAACCGATAAAAAATTTATAACTTATTAAGAATATCAATCTCGTTCAGGAAGCAAACAAGCTTGGAATCGGACACTGTTTTAAATAGTTCTTATATGTTATTCCCATTAAAATATTTAGACCGAATATGATCTGTGTCGATACAATGTAGTAAAATATGATTAACTGTAAGAGGTTCCTGGCAAGGTACACATTCAGGTTGAACTTCTCTTTGTTTAACAACACATTAGTGATGCACTGCCCATTTACCTGATTCCGATCATTTCTACACTTAAGTTTATTACACACAACTATTATTGTTAATTGTTCAGTTATTATTCATGTCTTAATCAATGATACATGTATATCGTGTGTGCATTTTGGTATGAAGAGAATTAAGGTCAAATATATAAACTCATAATGTCCTGAACGCAATTTAATGGGCCCTTCACTAAAGGAAGACAGAAAGCAAAGCACGAATGGTTAATCTCAAATATACAAAATTAAATACCTTGTACTGTTTTACGAAAGAAATCGACAAGAGGCAGTGTTGTACGTGTAGATAAAATGATGTGAATGTATTTGCAACATTTTTGTCCGAAATAAAGATTGTTTTTGTCATAATTAAAAGTACAAGAAACACAAAGGTAAGCAAAAACTCAAACTAACAGTTGGATAACTTATAACGCAATTATCGACAGAAGTTTGGGCATAAAATACTTTTGGACTGATCTGAAAACAACGATTTCGGAGAATTTTGTGTTTGCCAACAGTCACAAAGACATTTGAAGACATAATACAAATTAATACAGCTTCTTTTATCATGCCAAAAGCAGTTATGTTTTAAAGCCACACACCACGTTTATTGTCTACATAATGACATTGTTATTATTATTTATTGTTGTACAAAATACGGCATCATTCTTTTATCATTATTTCGTCTTAAATTGTGTCACCTTTGAATAAGTGTTGTCAATAAAAATTCGATGCATTCATTTTTATTCCATAAGATGAAGCCGAAAAAGATGTGCTTACTATGTTAGGATTCGGAATTGTACTGACAAACTAAAACAGTGTGTACACGAACGTGATCTTAAATAAAGCAACCACAATGAATTTCAACCGTTTGATTCCTGAAGTGGCCATGCCCATATTTTGATGAGTTCTGGTACGTTTGAAGCTGATTTATAGCACCGATCAAAGCATGGACCTTAATGAATAGAGAGCAGGTATTGTACATGGAAGTTGTACTAACAGTGTAAATGGACCTGTAGTGGCACCTACATATTAGCAGGCTTTCACTCTTGCATATACTCCTTGTCCTAGTATTGGCTGTAGGATCTGGGGAGTTTACACAAATATGAGAGTCATTTTGATTTTATCTAGGTGGTGAAAATGTATTCACATTTTCATTCTAGTTTGCCTTAATTAACATCTTAATAAAGATAATTTGCAATCATACCACTCATACTCATCGTAACGTGGGAGTTAATAAATGAGTGACGGCATTTCTAGTTTCTTTACTGTTTATTTTTGTGATTGGTGAACGAGAATGTTAACCGGAGAAAGTAGCCTAAAAAAAAATAATAAACAATTCTGAGGTGAATAAAAATACTGTCATAAAGACATGGAGAAACAATGTGAAAATATCTCAAAAATGGCAATTTTGAATATTTCACAATATAGCATTATTACATGAATACATATTTAAGATATAAAGAAACTCAACAGACTATTCATCAAATGTTATTGTGGGCAAATTGTAGGTTATTTGGTATTGAGCAGCTTGGGTGGTGGCAAGGAATTGACTGACTTAGGACAGAGAAGGATAGGGCAAATGCAAAAGCATGTGCAAAGTGTGTAAGAGGGGGAAAATGAACTGATGTTATGAATATTAGTCAGAAAAAACTGGATCACCCAATCCAAACAACTTGCACACATACTAGTGAATATTCATATATGTAAGCTATAAATAGACATACATGTATGGGCAACTAGACATTGACTGTGGGCAGATTGAGAGAGTAAAATATAGGGTATAATATAGGTATATGATGATGTAATCTATGTACTATGCTACATCATAAACGCATGACCATTCAAAAGTACAATTGTTCAGTCGTCTTATTCTCAAAGCAGTATGCGTGTTCATGTTTTGCGATGTTGCCATACGTGTAGACAGATACTCCGTCATCATTTAAAGCCAAAAATTACCAAAAGGCAAACATGCAAAGTATTACCCATTATGTTGGAAGTTTACCAATACATCAACGTCTCCAGAGCACCATATTTTCGCGAGGATTGTTTAAATAACCTCACTTCGCAATTTTCGTTTGATATTTCTATGGGGGATGAATAATTCTCATATGTTGATAAGGATGTCACTGTTGCGGAAGGATACAATATAACAGCAAAGTTAAGAAGGAAAGCAAGTCATAAATAGTAACAGTATCTGGAACTGTCGCCAATTCGTTGACGCATTTAGACTCCCAACACGATAAGATGGTTTCTTTTGTATATTAAGTTAGTGGCTTTACTAAACAGCAAACAGTTGAAAAGGCTGGCATACGAGTCTATATTTTACAATTAAGTAAAGTAACATAAAGAAGCAAAAGAGGACAACATTTCTGGTTCCCAGTCATGCTAGTGAAATATGACATTAGTGTCATTTGTTGAAAGCAATCGGACAAGAGCCACGTTATTAGTGGGATACACCGATAAAAAGAACACTTTTTGAAGCCGTTTATTTTTGTCTTTATTTTACATAGATACCAGAAACGGGGCGTATCACTATTCAAAGTGTGGCACCTGTTTCAGAACACTCAACATATTTACATTGTCGGCTTGCGGATCGGGAGGTCGTGGGTTCGAACCCCGGCCGGGTCATACCAAAGACTTTAAAGTTGGTAGTAGTGGCTTCCCTCCTAACGCTCGGGGCTACGGGGACAGCATTACGCCTGACTCGTCGGTGTCAGTATAATGGACCGGCCGGGTTCAGTCCCTGGGCACCTCATAAGTGCCCCTGTGCTGTAATGATAGAAATGTCGCTGCGCAGTATCGGCAAAAATGCCGGCTAATCCCTAATCCCTATTTACATTGTCTTGTAAATCAGTAACCTGATAATAAGAACATTGTCATATCTATTTTACCCTTGATTATCTATTAATTTAATAAATTTTAATTTTACTTAACTAGCTTAAGCTTTAACCTTGTCACTTGTTCCTAGCAGTTAATGACGTATGGCAAGAAAGGTATAACAGAATATTAATACAACTAATTATTCAGCATTTTTCATTGTACACCTGCAAGACTTAAATTACTAGTTAAAGATAATTTTTTTGCACCAGTCCGTCAACGTCTATACATAGTTTACGATTGAACCGTATTTGTGCATCAGGAAAACATGACTGCTTATATCTCTTAATGGTGTGTGTTGTTTGCTGTTGTTTTTTTCTTTAAAAAAATGAGGCAAATAGCAGGAGCCTAAAATAATAAGCTTATTTTGTTACCAGCATACCGACAATATACTAGTGTTGGGAAATCGGTTGCAAATGATAATCGATCATCAGTTGGAATCGGTTGCCACAAAATGGCTTTTGATTAGTAGCTTACATAAATACTCGATTCTATAGTGTACTTGCAACCACTTTCTACAAAACTTTTTTTCCGAGTGATTTCCCTTTACTCCCGAATAAGTGTAAAAGACGGAAGCTGTACCTATATTTGGATTGCGTTCGCACTCTTATGTTAATCGATTATGAGAGAATGACATCGATTATCGACATCGAGAAGCTTTTACACGCCGCTAAACGATATCTTCCGATTATCGGCTCATCACTACAATACACATTTTAAAATACCAAGCGAAAAAACTAAGGAGAACTTTCAATATTTTTATGAGTGTTCTTTTCTAAGGTTGGCAATACGGTTTGGCCTGTATCTTTTAATTTACTGCTGATATTGTAACCCCGAAAGTGCTTATTTACTTTGGAGGACACAGCGCTAAAGAGAAACATTTAAGAAGACCCTAACCAGTAGTCCGTAAGCGAGGCTTCATCACATATGTTTTCTTTCGTTCAAGGACGTGCAAATAACTTCGTTTTGTATACGTGTTGGTTAAAGTGATAGATCCAGCTGGGAATGGGGAAGCATTCCCCCACTTACCAAGTGTAGAATAGTGAAAACACATAAATGGTAGTTTAAAGAATATAAGCTTTAAAAGAAAATTTTGTCTGTTGACTGCTTAGGTCGAAGTCCAATTTTCTGGATCCGCTCCGGTTGGTTACACTGTTATATTTCTAGCAATTTCTTTCGTTAACAGTACAGTTTTAATGATCCATTCCATAAAGAGATGTATATATCTGAATATTACATGTAACTCAAACGTATTTACGGTGATAGCTATACATCATTCCGAATTATTCTCACAAAGGAATGGCTTATAAACATTAAGTATACACAATTTTACTATTATTCCTCTCTCTGGAGGAATTTAAAGAACGATTTCAATTGGACAAGCTACACGTTGTAATTCAAACCTTTCCACCGACCACATCGTAGATTTTATAGTCTTCATACTTCCATTTTAGAATTAATCTTTAACAGGACCAGATCCAACACATTTTTACAATTTAAATACCATCGTGCGCAATGTCTCTGCATATTACCGTAAATTGGTTCTCAATTAGTATGCATCATATTTTAGATATAATAACGACTGTCTTAAATTGCGATTTTGATATCATGGCGTTTTATATGGGATAAGATATTTATTGTTTTATATCACATGAACACCCATTTCCTTGATCTGTCTAGAGCATCTCAGGAAAACAATATGAACAAAAAAAATTGACAAAATAAAAGAGCTCCTCGCGCCTGTGCAACGATTTTTATTAAGTAATACGATGTATTCAAAATTGTGTTCATGATTATAAAGATTATGTATCATCAAATCCATCTGGTGATTGCAGTTGCCTGTCCTCACCATTTCTGGGGAAATTAACAAAACCACGTAAAACATGCCGCACATTGATAAATTAAGGAAATTATTTCAGTTCTTATGTTTGTACAACCCATTAATTGTATTTACTGTAGGATAAATGCCCAATACGTTTTCTATTCTATAGTACAGACGTAGACTGCTGCAATTCGCTCAGTTGGGCAGCTTCAACTACGAACATAAACTCCAACTTTCTCAGTAGATGAGAACTACTGTTGTTTTCACAACCAGGCGCGTCTTTATAAATCCGCTACCTAAAAGTTATTCTAGGATTAAGCATACAGCAGAAGGTTTAATAACATTTTACAAGTACTTGTTTTTTCGGAACAGGTAGTGCAACCGATATAAACTAGCTCCAGTAAGGCCCCTTGGTTCAATCACGGGCCACGGCATACCAGTCGTTAAAATGGAAATGGTAGACAGATTGCTAACGAGAAATCGTTAAATAAGAGTTGTTCGAAGAGCGGTCAGCTCATTGTCAGGATAATGTGACTAGGCATTGTAATATGCTATTTGTTCACGGCATGCTATACACTGTCAGCAGCACTATATCTGCTTCAAGTAGTAATTGTCTCTAAGTAACTTACTTACTTTTGGTGGAACGATAACCTCAATAAATAAACAAACAAACGGATAAAGAAGAGGAATGACCATGACCGAGTGCATAGAATCGCCGATTTCTAAGGTTAAGGCTGGTCAATTTCTGTCTTCTTTTAAAATGATGGGCATCACTTAAATTATCAATTTTTTATCGCTGTGGTGGAATGTCAAAAACAAATCAGTTAATAAGGACTCAATATTAAATGAAAATTAAATCCAGAAGGCGGTGGAAATATAATATTAATATAGACATCCAATGCGTTCCAGATGTCGGAAAGCAATTAAAATTAAATGTTAAACTCATATTTTCGTGACTTTTCGTGTGTGTGTGTGGGGGGGGGGGGTGTGATTGGATGAGTATATTTTGAATGGACGAAGAGCGACGCAACACGAGAGAACAGTTATACCTCACATGGAAACACCGTAGCTACATGGTTTACTTAACTCTACTAAGTGCCACAGTCTAAATTATCATTTATGCCCAGACAGCTTATACCAATCAAAACTGTATGTTTACATAATGTACGTGCAATGTCATAAACGTATTGTTGTTATTAATGGGCCTAGCTGTTATTGTTACAATCCTTATTACGTTATTACATCCATATAGCAGCAGCATCGAACACATGGCCATTTATTTTACCCAGACACAGTCACAGACACATACCAATGATTGCTCGACGTTTTAAGCGTTTCCCCGAAAGGACTGCCAGCATGATCTAAAATATGCTCTTCAGTAGGCACGTTTGCTTGAAACGATAAATTATATTAAACAAGACATAAACCTGTATAAATCTTACGACATACATTATATATAACCCTAAAAGGAAAGATTTCAATACTTATTAAGCTTAATGTTTTCATAGTTGTTTTATAGATAATTGTCTTAGGCATCAATGTAACATTTTGTTTCATGCTACGTAATGTCTTATAAATTTGATAGCATTCGCCACATGTAGACCGTTGAGTCTGAATTATCCCAACGCGAAAATTGGCTCAAAGAAAAAATAACGCAGTGCTAGCCCTGCAATCAATATGGCTTTAGTGGTTATGCGTTGATCAAGAGACAATCGCCTTAACAGTATGATCACGAACCCTCAAATGAAGTTAATGAATAAACGTCAAGTTCAGATTATACGTTGTTGAGACTTTAAGCGTTTTCATTCACATAAAAATATGCACCGAACATCTTAATACTCATAATTGCTTGTCATGGGCCATTGTATGTCAAAGAAAGGTTAGACAGATCCGCCGAATACTAAACAGAGACTGGATTACTATCAAAATGATATATAGTTTTCTACCAATACACGTTGACAAAATTACTGACATTTTAAGGAAATTAAACGGTTTATGATAAAGCTGGATGACTCCATTAACTTTTACATCAGAAGGAGTACATAACTTTTTTCAAGTGTTCTTCCTACAGGCAAAGTGTAATAAACGAGAGGTGTTTTGCATTTTGGCTTGTGTTTAATATGCGTTCCAATCGGAATTCTGGCCCAATAAGACACTTGTTCAAAAGGTCTTCGCTTTTGGGTTTTATAAAAAAAAATCATTAATGCATTTCTGTCATCTATATATTTAGTTATAATTTCATAGAAGTTTCAGCACGCCTTGTAGTTCTCTGGAAACTCGAGTACTGTCAATGTAGGTCATGCGACGTACCAACATAAATGTATTTTGGTTGATTCAATCTACTATACTTCGTTTTGAAAGAATTTAAACACACGGTTAAACGTTTCGACGTTAATTTCACACTCCTATCTTAAACGTTGTAATCGTATATTGCATGCAACATATTTCGTCATATCCATAAAGAAACGTAAATAAATTTATAGAGGCACTGCTCTCTTTAAACAGTTCCATATGCTGTCTTACCGAAAAGAGGCCATTTATAGTCTTAATAGTTATAAAATACATGTACATTATTGAAAGCGAAAGTTACACAATTAATCAGGATATGCCATTATTTTCACCAATTGGCGATTAGAATGTTTTGTTAAAATTGTACGAATTGAATTGAGGGCACCATGAGCGTTATTTCTGCTATGTTTTCTGATCTATTTATGCAAAGGTCAATAAGAGAGGTATTCAAATTAACTTAAGTTAAAGCGTGTTTTTTTTAATTTAACAGTTTTTTAGTTTTCGTTACGTGGTCATTTCCTCTGTATTTTCGACACATTCTCCAAAATTACTTAATGAAAAAAAGACTTTTTGAGGTAAAGCCTAAAGAAAGCTCTATCATACTACCGTGTTCCTGGTCTCAACATTTAAATAATACGGGATTCCCTTAAGTTTTTTTGTTACTTTTGTTTGTAAAAATGTATTGGTGATCACAATAAATTATCACGGCATTACATAATTATTATAAAAGTCATTATCCGTCTATTTTTATTCATCAGAGAAAATATTATATAAATCTACATACATATACATAAAAAATTAATATAAATAAATATAACTTGTTAAAACTATATAAATCCATAAAGCATTATACCGGAATCGTTTTGTTTACCAGTGCTTTTCTGTATACAAATCGGAAATATTTCATACGGCCTTCTATATGCAATTACGCCTGTGTCAGTTGTTGACCACTAGTCACCAGTTTATAACTTAAATCAGTCGTGCTATAACATCAAGTTGCTCTCTTGCCGTTTAAGTGTCTCTCTCAATGACACCAACCATGTACTTACCGACCAGACGCAGCTGATGTCGTTCTGACTGATGACAAAGCTAAAATAAAGACTTTAAATTTGGTTTTCTGAACTAAGAAACAAAACACGCAACACTGTCTTTAATGGATTCCATACAATAAGCAAAAAGAACGGATGAATAGTTTATAAAACAAGTCAAAAGTAATTAAGCGAGACGACAAAACGAAAATGCTTCGAACTTTAAAATAATTGACTGAGCAACAAGATTTTTTTTACTTCAAGTCAATGCTTCCTCACACTACTCATACCGGCGTGAGCTAGAGACTGGCTGCCGAAATGTAATACAAATAGCACTTGAACAACTTCCTTAAATTGCAGGATGACAGATCTATTCCTTAACGTGGTGAATATATGGAGAGTATGATATATTTAATGACCCTGTTTCTCAACTACCGATGTAGTACTTGTCAAATACATATTATTTACACTTACTACGCTTAGCGCACGTCAAACCACGAGGCGTGCCTTATTCAGTAATTTATGTAACAATCTAGTATATAGTCAATATAGCAAAAACTCAATAATCAGATGTTTAAAGCAGATATTCAATAACATAGCATGCCGTGGAAACCATAATATATATATAGCAAAATAAGACTAACTTAATGACTGTTGCAGCCAACACCATCGCCACAACCATGTCTAAAACTACAAAAATTACCGCGGCTGCTACTACGACTACTTACTACTACTACTACTACTACTACTACTTCTTCTTCTACTACTACTACTACTACTTCTACTACTGCCTACTCTTTTCTTCTGCTTCTACTATATAAATACAGTTGCTTCCGCTCCTTAAATATTATGCTATGATCTTCACATGATCGTTTTAAGCACCTTTAGCATTTTGTAATGCAATGTTTCAGTTTATAAGATTAGGAACATATCCAGTCGTACGCTCTTTTTAATTTGGAAATTTAAGCAGCATTCTCTTTAATACATATATCGACTAGTAAAAGGATGAAAAGAAGTGCATGAATTCTCATGACGAACTAAACATCGGAAAATGTTGTCTCACTTTTTTTAAAGCTTTTAGCAGTGATAAAAATGTATTCTTAAATTTTGCCGTCAAGCATGTTTTAAATTCAAACAAGGAAGACAATATTATGCAAGTTGTATTTCTCTGCACGCACGGACGTTGTTTATTGCAATATAAAATCTCGTTTTATAATTGAAATAAAAAATCTAGAAATAAAAGAATGTAATAATATTTTAGAAATACAGACACTTTGAAACCCACTTTTTGATGTTGTGTAGTTACACAATAAACACCACTTGCATCGACCGATATCTGTACTAATTAGCAAGCGGGTTTTTGATTAGCTCAGTTCATATAACTTAATTCTTTAAAATAATACATTGAAGCACAGTAATTGTGACAAGCAAGTTAAATTTTGCATTATTTTACAAAAGTTTTTTGTTAGTTCGTGCCTTGTAAATTAGCTAGAAGAGTTTTAGACAAACATTGTTTGCATGGCATTAACTTGCAAAATAATCACTTTGAAAGCAAGAAAATCAGTAGAAACTATTACACCAGCTTTTACGTAAGGCATCACTTTTGTCGAAAGTATTAATGAAATAAACCAAAAATTGCGGTTTTTTTTAGCTTTAATGTTTGTAGTTATTTTCTTATATGTTTGTGCTGTTCTAAACTTGAAGTCCGAAGACCAAAGGGCTAGTCGTTTATTTGTAGAGCAAATGCCATCGTTTAAATAACATAAACCGGTTTATTCTACATCTTTACTTTACCTTTATAATCAATGTAAAATGAATACTTAATGCATCTATATAAAATACACGAACACGATTTTTTTTTTAAATCGTTGTATTTATCGTAAAAAATGTTAAAGTAGAGGATACCCAGAAAGCAAAGCCCCCGCACGCTTTATTGCACCTGTGAGAACTTCATGTTAACTATATTTTAGCAACACAGAAAATGTTAGGGAAAATATCCATACATTGGTTACATTTTTGTTTCTATTCCACCACAGTATTCGTGACAGGGGCGTGGCGAGACACGCTGCTTTCATTTTAATTATCGTGTAAAAATGTAAAATAACATCTCATTCGGGAGCTTATTACGTTTCCAACGTAAGCTGGAAGAGCGTGACATGTAGCATAAATAAGAGATTCTTAAATCAATAGGTTACTTAGTATTTGTAATGATTGCGTATGTATGATGATAACACTTGGACTATTATGTTGTCGTTCCATGTTGATCTCATAATTGGCCTTTGAAAAGTCTAATTGAATCCAGTTTTAACTCCATAAGACTTAATTGTCGGGACACCTTTGTCTTTACTATATATTAGTTACCGAAATCTTGAGAATGGCAACTCATTTTATTTTTACGGCAGATCTAATACAGTCGTGGGGATAAAAATATCAGACCTCTCCTAGGAATTATGCCTGTGGACAATGCTGTAATGGTTGTGTTATAAGTACTAGCGTGTGTTCAACTTGTACAGTCTGGAAATATAAGAATATGTTGATATATATATACTAGTATTTGTTGGTTTTGTTGTTGTTGTTGGTATCGATTCATATCAAATCACGTGATCAGAGGAATCGAAATTAAACGAATTGCAAGACCAGTTTTTGATCATGAAGCATTGCAGCAGTCTATATATCCGGTGAACAAATAGAAAATGTCAAATAAGCCTATTGCAAACATAGACATCGCAGTAAATAATCTAACATCTATTGCTCACGTATGCGAGACTAAAAAGAAATAGAAACCTTATTCCAATGTGTCTGTCAAAGGGAAGTATTAGTATGTTATTAACTGATGTGAGTTTTAAAAACTATTTTCAATGTTTATGTACGGAAGCAACAAAAGCATCAATACAACGTTCATAGGCGAGTCGATAACAACATATCTTGTGCAAATGACAAGAGCTTGAAGTATCGATTGTCTAGATAATATTCTTATAAGACTTACCATGCTTATATTAAACTACCACTAGTCAAAGGTACACACGCGGACATAAAGGTACTAAAATTACAAAACACTGAGACAAGACATTACACATATTAAAGACCAACAGTTTCCATTGGTCAGACGACCAATGGACCAACTGGGATGCTTAAACTGATTTAAGAATCGCTCTACCTTAGAACTTGTACTTTACATATAATTAAAAACAAAGTACATGTCCAAACATTACTACGTACATATACTAACATTGATTGTATATACACATTTTTATATTTATATAGTTTAATAAGACATTAAAACAAACTTGACACTTGACTTTTGTTATTTACATATTTATAAAACAGTAATTATGGAAATATTTAACAATTCAGGTGCTTAAGTTTTACCGCAATCGCTGTTATTAAGTCTAAGTTGAGTTAGAATATGATATAAAAAGTATTTATTGCATTCCTTGCTAAAATGGAAATACAACGGAACATAAAGTTGTTAAATTATTTTTTAAATGTTATATGATTTCAGAGAAGGCTTCGTGTTTTTCATTCTTAATGTTAAAGTCTTATACGAAAACGTCAAGTATAATTAACAGCTTTTGTGTTAAAAACAGATTAATAATCTTTATGTCTCACTTTAAAAATAAATACTTATATCTATCAAAAGTGTAATGTGTATATATGTGATGTGCACTTTACAAAGCTTGTTTCTTATAAGTTGCAAAGAGAAGTGAATATAGACATGTTATTTGCTATGTAATACTGTTTCGTTAATTATATAATATGTTTCCATAAATTAGGAGCAAGCAACAGAACAACACACCGCTATATTGATTAACGTTTACAATTAACGATATGTCGTGAGAATTTTGTACAAATTAATGCTATGTATCTGTGTCAGTGGTCCTATCGATATGCTACCTTTATTAATGGCTAGATGTCTCCGTGAAGAGGAGACACTTGGGAAATATGCATGTTCATATAGACACGAAAAACAACAGACATTTTTTGTCTCATTTCTATCCGGTATATTTCTCAATGTTATAAATTTTGAATGCACCTTTCAGATGTGTCATTTCGACACGTACCGGTGTACCAAGCCAGTAACTGTTGGGTTTGCTCTTAATCTGTGAAATGTCTCAACGCTGTGCTACATTTTTTATTTAGCTACCACGTGCATACCTTGTCGACTTTAATTAAGTTAAATTAAGAATTTATTTTAGCTTATGTTGTAATACTTATAGAACCTTGATCTATTTTTGTATTGATGTTTTCGTTAACATAAGGAACGGATAATTAATGTTTTTATTTTAATGTGCTTAAAAAAGGAATAAGTCCGTTTGATTTTACTTCTACTTATTGCTTTTTTCGACGTAAAATGATGAGATAATAACATAACACCATCTTAAGTGTAATAAACAGAAATAAGGCCAAGGTAGATTACATTGTACGAGTAGAATGAGAGTAACGGGATATAATAATGAGCAGAACAATAACATATTCCGCAATATATGGCGAAATCATGTCGTGACTTTATGCAATATTGTGTAGAGTCATTTTGTTCAGTTTAGTTTCTGAGCTCATGATTCAGTCTGACAGTAACGGCGCCACAGAACAATAACCTTGCTGTGATATCCTTAATAACAATGAATATTATGCTGTTAAATCAGTTTTCATCGTTTCAAATATAAGTCTGAGGAATTTTATCTTTTACATTATTACTTATACATAAAATTGTAACTCAACTGACAACAAATTACTATATATACAGTTTTTTTTGGAAATTCGCATTATGCAACTAAACATTAACCTTCTAATATTCATACAAGAAAGATCACGGACAACAATGTTACTTGTGCAGTGTAGCGGTCGTAACAGGATGCTGCAACCATTTATTTTTCTCTGGTCATGTTTGTTCATGATTCAGAAAGTTAATTTTATTTATAATCAACAATTTTTGTGTAGTTTTTTCAAATCGAAATAATTAGAATTTTTATAGAAAATATCAGCGCTTGGACTTTTGAATTCAAATAGATCGTTTTTCTTTTCATTGCTCGCATCTGAGAAACTCGCCAGGAAGTACGAGGTTAGAGCTCTGTAAAACCGGTTTAAGCACCCCAGTCGGTCCATATTGCCGACTGACCGTTCCAAGGCGGTTACTGTCGGGTTTGCTCTTTTCGTTAAATTACTCCTCACAAATTTGTTCTTACTTTTCGCTTGGCGTGGATGTGAAATACCTTTGTTCTGTGCCTTTTCGGAGTTTGGTATATGTTGCAATGCTCATAGGATTTTGTTATATATTCTTATTCCCAGGCGCCGCAGAGAGCATACGCTCTAAGAAGATGAATATTCTGAGAACTAGACACCCTCCTACACTTTACACTTTCACAGACTCTCTGCCATGCTGATTGCATCCTTGTTGTCTGCTACATGTTTGATAATTGAAAGCTGTTGTTTACATCAGCACACTCGGTTTCTGTTCTCAAACAAGACTTTACAAGGCATCTGCGAATTTCTATAAATGCCTCCTACAATAAACCGTATTTCCGCGGGGATCGCTGGGAGAACCAAATTCCCTCATCTTTCTAAGTTTTAAATATTCTGATAGTGCAGTACTTCATTCCTCTGTTAATCCTCATATTTACATAGCACCCCACCTCCTCCTCGTACTGTGGATAAGAAAAGCACAAGGCAAAACTCTCACGGAACAAGGCCGATATAATGGTAAAATCAGGGAAAAACTAGATAAATAATAACGTTATTTGACGAGTCTCTAATACCGTATCCCGTTTGTATGCACCGCACGTTGTAAATGTCCTCTTTACGTATTGAGAATGCGGCTATGTTTTACTAGAAATGCTGATAAAGCTGATATACGATTTACACCTTTAAGGACAGTAAAACCTGGCCTGGGAACAATCCATTGTTATTCTCTGTCACATTTAACTCTGTACCCTGTCGGCGTCTTCCATTACTAGACATTACTTGGTCATCGTGTAAAGATTGTGGCAATATGATCCAACCAGCTTATTTGACGTATTCCAAAATTAAACCTTAAATTATTTATAAAAAGATAACGTGTACTATGTGTTTTGTTATGAAAAAAAAATATAGTATTAAAATGTGAAATATATATAGAATGTTGTAATGGAAATAAACACATTTGCTTAGAATGACATAATAGATAGATCAGTTTTACTCGAATGACGAAGTGGAAAAGAAACGTGACATTTCGTGCGCCATAAACATTTTTTCTGATGAAAAAGATGTGCTTGTACGGATGTGTGATCGTAAAATTATCGTAACAACGTCTCAAATCGTAATGCGACGATGGGTTATCAGCAATGTAAGTCAAAGCTATGATGGTTGACATTTAGTTGTTGCAAATATGCTTGTTTACAAATGTTAGTTTGGTGCAGAGAACTATGTGCTACATCATTGCGAGCTTTATCGATATGTTCGAGCAAAATAGGTAGCAAATGCTGTCTGTTTAACTGACTATTTTTAAACTGAACTTTGGTCTTCAAAAAACATACAAATAAAAGAATACAGGCTGATGTGCTGACTTTTCGTTGAGTTCTGTTCTGTCTGTTTTTACTTGATGCAAGCGCCAACAAATTTCTTGTTACAATGTACAATTGCCAAATTCAACAACTTAGTATTTTTTCACAGTACTAATAACCAGGTTGCAAGTTATTCTGACAATCACGTTCTTTTCCTGGTATATTGCCCGTAGAAACAAGGCTAAGGTTTAGTTTAATATGTTTTAAGAATTGTCTTTTGCTCGTCGCAAACGCAAAATACATCGTACATTCAAGAGACCGAAGTTACAAACGTAGTGAATTACACGGAATTTAAAATATCCACCGCCATTGTTATTATAAATATGATAAAATGATAAGGTATATCATTGATTTATACAACTGCCCTATGTATGCACAGATACGTAATTCATTGCATAAATAACATGATTAGTTATAAAGGCATAGTTTCGACTTTTTTAAACCGCATAATGTTTGTGGTAATTGTTGTATATTCTGTAATAAGGGAACTTTTGACAGTTTTCTCTCAATATTAAACATCTAACTCACGCATTTTCATGCATATCTGGTTTTCGTTCAGTAGTAAGTTTTGAATTGTTTATTATTTAAAAGTCGAAAAAACACCTCTATAGCCGATCTTTCAGATATAGAAAGAACATGATACATGAATGACGATAAAACGATACACAACTATTTAAGTCCTTAACTTCGTGAGATCATTTTCCGCACGCTGTAATGCTTATAAAACTGATAGAGACAAGTTGCCAACGTTAAACGAAATTAACAAGAGAACGAATTATTTTAATTAACTGGCTGACAAGTCCTTTTGTTTATCGGACAAATGTATGATCGGATACAACATATTTAACAACACATTTATATTCTCTTGAAATCATATGTAAGAAATACAAATACATTGATTTACATTTGGCTCACGTCAAACAACTGTCCCATTTGTACTCCATTCTGTTAAAATCATTCTCTAAAAGATACTGATTGTAGATACATAAAACATGTATTTAAACGGCTATGCAAAAGCAATAAATATTTATTTACCACAAGATAATTCGCGCTCCGCCATTTCATTGCAACACGATGACTGAGAAGAAAAGATCACGAACAGCGATTGTTAAAAATACTGAGTATGTCATTAAATCACGACACTGCCTTGGGAAATAGTAGTAAGATACTGATTTATTGAGTTTATAATTCCACCAAAAACAAATTCTCAGTTATCACGAAACTGAGACCATTCAAGGCAGCAAGAATGTCTTTTGCAAGAGGTTAATAAGTCCCATCAAAATTTCCACATATATTTAAATCTAAACTACCTCTAGACAAAGGCAAACAGGGTAAATGTAAATGTGACAAAATCACAGAGACGAGATATAACACACAAAAAGAAAACCGTTACCGTATAGGAACTGTCAGTCGGCAAAATAACCGACTGTGGTGCTTAAACCTGGTTTGTCGAGGGCTCCAACCTCGCACTTCTTAAAGGTGTTTCTATCAAACAAACAGTATAACTAAAATATCAAAATGAGACAACAAACAGTCAGAGCCTGCATGGGAAGATAAAACAAAGACAATGAACTAATATACGGACAAAGGCCATTATGTGACCATCTAACATGATTGTCCATCCTGTCACTTTATCTTGAAACCGTACGGAAAAATTGCCTTTGTATTCTTAGTTTGATTGCACATTGTGACGTCACCGTCAATGTACAACATGAAGTTAGCTTACGATCTTTTGTAACTATTTGAATAAATAACAAATTCTACCAAGACATTAGGCTTCATTTAAACTACCCTGTCATTCGCGAGACCAAACTTCGAGTAACAGAGATTTTACTGTACCTGTATAAGCTAGACGTAAGCCATACGGACATTTTCATTAATGGAATTAACTGAATTGATCGCCGCCTTATGAAAACTAAAGCCTTCCGTAATTAGAATACATCCTCCAGAGAAAAACATAACTGATAGTTTGCACACTTAAATTAAGAAAAAATATGAAAAAAAAGCATCTTAAAAATTGCTCTATTCTGCTGAAGGTATGGCTACTGGCACTATGATCCTGCTGCTGCTAATGCTGCTGCGGTTGCTACTGGTGCTGTTATTGTAAATGCTACTACTTATTTAACCATTACTACTGTTATAACAACTTTTATGACAATTATTCCTTTTTAACCGTTTATTTTGCTTGAAAAAAATCTTTTGTTTCTCTAGCATCGAAACACAATATAACGTGAAATTACTACCACAGATTTTATTGTTGTAATCATTCATCAATAAAAAATAACATCGCTTAATGAATCCCGATCACTTCACCATGTTTATTTCCTCGCTCATTTGTTTGTGTGTGATGCATAGTGTAAAAAACTACCACACGTTATCCAATGCAGTATCTTCGACATCACGTCTGGAAAAGGAGTTTGTTACAGGGGATTATACATACAATGTCTTGAAGATGTTAAGTTCAAGGTTAGAAGGTCAGCTCTTCATACGCCACTGTTTACTTGTAACGCGATCCCAGTTGACGTTTCCTTTAACATAACATATATAGAAAAAAAAATACAAAGAAACAATGGAAATGGAAACAATGAAATTTGAAAGTAGACGTAGAAGAAAATGATAATCGTTGACATCTTGAGAATTGCACAAAACTGGCTTTTATAAGTCTTTAAACTTGTTATTTCTGGTCAGATGAAAATGCGGCAAGTGAATCGAATGTAGCAATTCGTGAAATTTAAATGTGTTGAATTAATTTCGAGAGTCACGATGTCACATACATGTATTTATATCGCGAAACTACCACCATTGATTCCGACTAAATCAGAGTGTGTTTCCTTTCTCTTGATGAATGCCGGCATTCAGATCGAATTTAAAATCTTGATTTGTTTATGCTAATGCATGACAACATTGATTTGCAGAAAGCGGAGGAATACATAAAGTAGGTTAATAAAGTTCCTTTGGGATATACGGTTCAGACAGTTCTAGACCTGCCATCGTTTTATTTAAGGCACTACCACCTCACGATGGACGTGTCTGTCGGAGGTTTATTTAGGCACTACCACCTGACAATGGCCTTGTCTGTCGGAGGATAAAGTAAACAGTAATAGATAAAAATCCTCATTTATAACATGGATAAATGCCATTTTTTACGTAACATAGTGTAGTCTTTTATAAAACACTGGATGATACAATTGAATACTATCTATCTATGGTAAGTTGAGCGGCGACACAGAGACAAGAACTTGGTCTGAATAAGACCAAATTACACACCATGCGACGTTTACGAAGACAACGTAAAATGGATTGTGCATTTGGAGATGATAAAATTTAGTGTAAAAAGTAATAACCTCGCATTGAATTAATGCAAAACTTACCAGTGCTTACTCAAATTTTTTCTACTAATTTATCATGGCCGTCGTGCTAAACAACTTCCAGTTTGATAGAAGCTTAAAATAATACAGCTTTAATGGTGTGAGTGTTTTTTATTCGAAATATTTTCAAGAGGCTTACCCGACGTATTTTTAAAACCAGGCCTAAATTTGCAGTTGCAGTGAGGTGTAGTGATGTAATTTAAACAATCATAATGTACAAATTGTGTTTCGACGACGAGAGGAACAGTGTTATTAGACAAGCTATGCACAATATATTTACAAAGAATTTAAATATTTAAAATCTTAAACAAACAAAATATGAAAACAAGCCATGCGTGTATGAATATTGCAAGTTATGTTAAATTTTGATTAGACTATTTTCTAATTTCACAAGACAATGCTTTTCGCTGCAAAACTGACTTGCAGAGACAGCAATACAAAAGTTAAAACTGTAATAAATGAAGCAATAATTACTTCATTTCAACCTGGGAGAATAAATTGCCTAACCAATTACGAGAAACAGCAATATAAGTATTGTCAGTCTCTTTTGTTTACATGTATGTGTGTGTGTGTCCGTGTCTGTGTGTGCGTACGTGCGCTTGCGTGTGTGTGTATAAACTACGGATTAACGAATGTATAAGATGTATTTTATCCAACTTGCCACTTAAGTTTAAAAAATAACAACACTACATGACATTGTTCCTTAGAGAATGATTGTAGAAATTAATGTCATCAGACCCATCGGAACGTTTGTAGTTTGCATATGGAAATATGGCAGCTCGCTATCTAAAAACAACAATCGCAGTATACCATGCTAGATTTATCAAAGACGGAATGCAGGGCACATATACTGAGTGAAAAGGAACGGGCGAGGTCGTAACTTTTTATAGCAATATTGGAATGCCATTTTTTTCTTCTTTAGTTTGACCTTGGTATAAAAATAAGTTAAAATGAAAGGTTGTGAATCAAGCAATGTGTATTAATTTGTAGAGTACTTTTGTCCCAATGCTATTATTTTTTTCGGAAGACTTTCTAATCAAGCTATGCCGGTAAAACGGACGACCAATCCCATGTGCCGAATGTATGTTCAATATTTGTATTAATTTCAAGATAAGTTGTTGAAATGTCATGTGTATCCGTGGCTGACGTCCGTCGACACCATATAATCAAATAGTATTGTACTACAAGTTAAAAAACACAGATTTCCTCACCTGCCATTTTGATAAAACCTAAGACAATTCTATCATATAATTTTATTACAAGTGAAAGTCTTTACTTGAAGACGCACAGAACGTACATCATATTCCAGTTATATTCCCATTTTGCGAAGCCATAAATATCAGCAAACAAAAAACAGAGGCTGTAACAGAAGTTATACCGACAGAAAGAAAAAAATGTATCACTTCCTTTTCTTTCGACATAATAATCTGTCTCATAACGGCGCTTTATGCCCCCGCCCCCCCCCTCCCCCCCCCCCCTTAAAACTTGAAAGGCAAGCTTCATCCAAAGTAAAGCACATATAAGGTGTCACTGTGGACGGTATATATTACCATTTTGATTTCGTCTAAGCCACTGATTATGTCTTTATGGCTGCTATGGTTTCGTTGACGACATTTGTGAGTAAACATATATCCATTACTTATAACTGCATATGATGTAGACTCGATATAAGAACCTGTAATACATTTTTACACCATTTTTATCTAACATGAGGCAAAGAGGAATTCTGTAAAGACGTCTGTTTACGCTAAAACAGGGGCATCGTTGGTATTTTATGATTGTTTCCGAAATTGGAACATATTTTGTCTATAATATTTCATTAAAGCAGCGAAAATAATCCTAGCACTTTTCGAAATCTGGTCCGTTTCTGTATAAAAAAGCAAAAACATATCATTTTCTTTCACTTCTACCGATTAAACACTAACACACACACGCACGCACGTAAGCGTGTTTACATAAGTTAACTTCAGTATGTCCATTTGCAGTTCATAAATATTTATACCGGTCTAATGCACCGATCCAGAGCTTTCATTTTATGTTTCAATTATTCAAGTGATCATTCAACGGAGGTACTAAACTGTAAATTAAACCTTTTCCACAGGACCTTTTCTACTAAAATGTACTGGAAGTCAATGCCTGCTATTGGCAACAGTTGTTATATCCAGTTATAGCATACGCATGAATAGTGATACAGATATGTTGGTGGGACATGTACATACAGCTGTTTCAATTACCTCCCCATTCTTAGCCGTGTTTCCTTTAAAAAGAATTGCACTGAGGAGTACCGTTCGTTGTTCATGAGATCGACACGGTAAATAAATCTTCATTTTTTCTGATTGGTTAAAATCAACTCCTATAGAACGGCTATTTGCACTATTTGGTAACATAGATATCAGCTAGAGACACCACGAGTCACAAACAAGATAGTGATCAGTCGATTTAAATAAGGGCTAAATCATTTAACGTATGCCTTTTGATAATCGCCTACAACAACTCAGAGACCGTGTTCGATTTGATCTTATTAATACATACTTTCTGTGTTGGTATTATTCATTAAGTCGTCCATAGTACGCAAGATGGTACCATGTCGAACACTGAAGAAATGCTTGTGTTATATATTCCATATTTCTTTTATTTTAATAACAATTAGTACAAAACAAAAGCAACTCATTGATCCTCCTATGTTTTCATTAGATTTTTACATTCTACTAATGAGATGCTAAAAATAACCATTCATCATTCCAGGCTTGACCTGCTTTGAGCCACTGTTTAAAACCACTGAAATAGTTCAGCTGGCGTTATATCGCGCGTCATATTACAACTTCTATTTACATAATACTATATGCTGCCTGACAAGTCGTATCGGATCCATCAAAAACCAACAGATTAAACGCCAAACAAAATTAAAATACACAACAAACTTATAAATAAAATTTAAATTTAGTCAGCAAATTTTACTTATCAATGAAAATAGACTTTTAAGTATCTTTGCACACCCTATTGACGCCGCAATAACTGGACTTTTTTCTGAGGAAATTTTGTAGTTTCGGTAGCTTGGGAAACGGGTTATATACACTTTTGCAATTAGTGTGTATTGACACATCATACATTGCTTTTAGGTGTTATACTTCGAACAAAAAACATATGGAAAGTAAAAATCATGTATTCTATAATAAGCGACCATGCCTCTCCGGATGATCCTGGTCCTATCAACTCTTGATAAACATCGAGGTCATTTCAAGATTGCGTAGCAGTTTTACATTTTACATTCCATATATGTTTTATAATCATAACGTGTATTGTTTGCAGTAAAGGTTTTTTCAGGTATCAGAATATGCAAACATATTTCATGCATTACTACTTTTGACATTAAATATTATATTGCCGATCATTCGCAATGCAGTTATGCACGAGCGTCTCCTTTAAATTTTCCCGAAGGACAAAGACTTGAATATCATCATCTAAGAACAGTTTCAATGCTGAGGAAAAATATTTTTTATTCTTACTTTGCAAAAAATCTCATGTAGTACGCTCTTATAACTAAAACACCTTTAAAATGAGCAATGATCGTTTTTTACTAGTAAGAGAAAAATAAACGGACACTAATTAAACAATAATGTAGCCAGACCACTTGACATGATTTAAGTATGCATCCTACAATCTTAATGGTGAGTTCACACACTTACTGCCATAATTTGTATACAAAGTTCTGAAATTATTCTTGGTTTTACTGCCATATTTTGCAACACAATATTAATAAGAAAATATATCGCTATCAAGTTATTGAAATATAGCTATGCTAAATTTCAAAATCCCAACGCAGTGCCTTTAACCATTACATATTTGTTTCCGATGCATATTACTTACTGAAGAAGAACCTGATGAAATTCAGTCAATAAATATTACAGAATGTAAATATATTCCCCAGCCACTTTCTAATGCTTATATAAAGCCTGTTACATGTAAACTTAGGAAATAAACACACACTTATAAGACAACAATGTAAATAATCTTAATCAATTATTTTATATTGTGTGCATTCTTATGTTAAAAAAAATAATGTAAAAGAATAACAATATCACAATGTCCTGAGTACAATTTAATGTGTCCTTGGAATACAGGATGACAGGATGACAGATAACAATGTACGCATTATTACATATATGGGAATAGACATGTCCGGTTTATTTCAAATATACAAAAATTACAAACCTTGTATGTTTAACAAAGAATCAGATCAGATGTTTTCAAAACAAGTAAAACTGATGTCGAGGTAAAAGAAACATATTTGGTATAAAAAGATACAGTTTTTGTCAAAAATATAGATACAAGCAACGAAAATGTAAGCAAATACACCTACAGATAACTTGATAACCTATAACACAGTTATCGAAAGAAAGTTTGGCCTTAAAACTGAAGTGGAATAACTAGTTTGGGGTGGGTTTTTTTGTGTTTGTTTGGCAAATAGAGACAAAATTGACCTGTGTGAAAATAATAAACATTAGGTGCACCTTACACACAATGACACATTTTCAACATATCAAACGTAGTTATCCATTTAGCACATATGCAAAAATCTATAAAATGTATACACAAAGACATTATAATTATTATTTATTCATAAACACACCATGTTCATGTAAATGGGCATGATCTTTTACCCACTGTTTAATCTGTCATTGTGTTGTCTTTGAATGATTGTAGTCAAAAGTCATAACTTCGATGTAATAATTTCCATTCCAGAAGATGACGCTGAAAAAAGATGCACGAACGGTGATTGGAAATTGTCCTGACAAACTGAAACAATGTGCGGACCAACGTGATCTTAAATAGTGCAACCACAATTAATCTCAATCTTTTCATTCCTAAAGTGGCCATGCCCGCATTTGATGAGTTCTGGTGCGTTTCAATGTGATTTATTGCACTGGTTAAAGCACGGACCGCAATTAATAGAGAGCAGATATTGTAAACGGAAGTTGTAAGAACGGCGTAAATGGACTAATAAAGGTTCCTGCCTACAAGCAGGCAATCGTTCTTACAGCGTACTCATTTGCATAGTTTTGGCTGAAGCGGGAGAGCGCAACACAAGTATTAGTATCATCTAAGGTATAAATATTTTTATTGAATTAACAGCCTTATGACGGTAATTTCCACTCATTTAACTTAACTTTTCTTGCTAACCTGATCATCAACTCCTGGCCGTTCGAAAATACACTTAGTCAGTCGTCACATTCTCCAAGCAGTAAGCGTGTTCATGTTTTGCGATGTATCCACAAGTGTAGACAGATACTCATTCATCATTAAAAGCCAAAATTTACAAAACAACATGCTAAGTGATACTGGTCATTGCGATAAGGGTCTCCAGTAAGCCATATTTTTGAAAGGTTCGCTCGGAGAACCTTCCTTTATAATCTATTTATTACAATTATATTATCCTGAAAAACAATATTTAATTCTCCGTATAGTTTTGAAATTTACATACGGTAGATTTGTTTCACACATGTTAATGAGACTGTCGGTGGCGGAAACATAACTGCAAAGCCAAGAAGAAAAGTAAGTCATGAATAATAATATTATTCGAAAATGTCGCTAATTTAGACCCCCTTCACGAGCAAAATTATTGCTGAACATTAAGCTTGTGGCTTAACCCAACAGCAAGCAATTGGAAAAGCTGACTCGTACTAGTCAATATTCTACAATTTGCTAGCAAACTGGCAAAAGAGCAAGGCATTTTTGGTTACCGACCATACTCGTTAATAAAAATTAATACAGTAACTTGCGGAATGCAAACATTTGGTTTACATGCCACGGTGGGCGCTCGGCTAAAGGGAACACTCTCTTCAGAGCTGTTTATTGTCGTCATTTTTGCGAGCGCACATCGGGAACGGGATCATTTTACTACACATATTTCAGAACCAGTCAATACATTTACATTATCTTATCTTCCTAATAACTGGAGCATTGCCATATCTATTTTTGCAGCTAACATTATTGTACTTACTTTTTAATTTTAATTATCCTTGCTTAAACCTTATATGTTCCTAGAAGGTAATGACGAATGACAAGAAAGGTATAACATAATAGGAAATGAAACTAATTAATTAAAATGGTGCATGTTGTTTCTGTTAAACAGAAACTCTTAAGAATTAACTATTGCATCAGTCATTCAACATTTACATATATTTACGATCACAAATAATGAGTGCTTTAAGGAAACAGTGCTGCTTATATCTTTAATCTTTTTTGGTGACTTTCTTTTCAATTGTGACGTAAAAAATCAGCCTGTTTTGTTTCCAGATATTTATTTAGTTATTAACACCTATTTGTTTTCTAACACTTACTTTTCTAAACAGCACACATATATCTAAATATTTTATTCATTTCATTGCGTAGTGAGTTTCATATAAGTGAATGTTAAGAGATTTATGACGAAGATTATACACCATTTCGAATTAAATATTACTATCATCCTAAAAGAAATGTCTTATCAACATCACATTGTATCCATACACACGCATTTATTGCCCTCTCCGGATAAAAAATAGATAAACGATTTAAAGTGAAAAATCTATGTAACATTGCAAACGTTTCAGCCGATCACATCGTAATTTTTCATATTGTTCATACTTACTTTTTTTAAAATATTTTCAAGTATCTCTTTAAAAATGTATAACAAACGTGACAATTCCACTGTACATTAAATGAAATTATTTAAAAAATATTATGCAGCTATGTTATTATTACTACTGGATCGCGAAGTAGGAAATAATGTTGTATAAATACAAAGTTCTCAAAGGCCTAACTTCCCTCGTCAATTTCACCACGAAAATCAGTATATCAACAGACGGGTAATGATTCAGTGGTAATGCGTACTTTTTTCTAAACTTACCACTTCTGTAGTCTGGTGTTGCATGCGATAAAATTTCTTGTTTTATATCAAACTGTTATGCTCTTGATATGTTAGGAGCATCTCAGGAAAACGTTGACAAAATATCAGAGGTCTAAGCGCCTGTATGGTCTTGTTTCAAATATGTACTTCGAATGTAAGTCCAGAAAGTATACAATAGTAACCTCGCGTAGTGACTAAGTTTACCGAATATGTAAAGAAACTAAAAAAGTAAACAACAACGATTTCTGCAAGGTCTTAAACTCCCAAAGGAACTTTGCAATAGACAGGTATAAATTATTGTGTTAATACTTAGGATTCCTAAAATATATGACGAATAACAGACTAATATAAACCACGGCATAGATAATAATGTTCTTAAGATGGTTTGGGAGAATCGTACTTGTACACAAAGTGAGGAGTCACGGTGTCGAGCGAGCTACAAGTAAAGGGGGTAACTGAAGGATTTGCATTATTTTGGATTATGTCTCGTCACAATTTTAGTTTAATACTTACATTAACTACTTGCATGCGGATACTTCTGTCCTGTATCTTTCAAATTTTATTATGTTGCGTTACTCATGGGTCTTCTGTACTTATTTTATTCACTATGTGAAGGGCTCCATAGCAAAACATAAGATTAAAAATAATTTAAATATATTTAATCTTTATGAATTTGTTTCTAATAAAGCATAAAAGTGAGAATTTATAGTATCATTGCTACTCTGTTTAGGTTTTACATTTTCTCTGCATATATTCATTCGCACTGTAACGAGGGGTCACCATCTTCATATGTTTTTCGGGAAAAGACGTCTATTGCCGAGTGGTGTCGATGATTTGTAACGCTTAAGTCTTGTTTGGATTCGAGTCACACTCGTGAAAAACCATCATATCGTAAGACGTTGCAGTTGAAATGCGGGGCTTCGTTTGTTCTACTCAGATTTTTGTCTTTGGATCTTTTCCTCTTGTAATAAAAACTGGATGTTGCTAATACTATCATACTGCCGTAATTGCACCCATAAGAGCATAAACAACCAAGCAAATCATGTGTTTTTGCGAAGGGGAGACATAACGCTTAATATTTGTTCATATTCTACACGGTGTGATTAATCTTGACCCAAAACAAATAAAGAGAACTCTTAGTGCAAACTTCCTAATTATCTTTATTCTTTTCCTGACCACTTTGGAGAGAAGGGCAGATCAGGAAATGAGCACGGGTGGTTAACGTCTTTCCTATACTAACCACGAGTATATCAAAATCAATAGAGTTGATTAAAATACACATTGTAAATTATTTTTAGCGTTTCACTAAATCATGTTATAAGTAGATGTAGAAAACATCTTTAAAAAGATGCACGTGACACAGAAGACTGATCAAATTGGTATCTTATCCACCGATGACTAAACTAAAGTCCTCAACAAAACGGAATTGAAACAGGTCGCCTGGCAGTGTCCGCTTTTAGTTTATAAATCTCATTGATAAAACATCGCGGCTTTAGTAACAGCCAGTATGACACTTAAGATGTTCCAATTAAGTTCAATAACATGTGCATCTACACTTCCATAACGACCTAGTAAGGAGTAGCTAACTAAACTCTGTTATGGACTTTAAACTGCTGAGCTAGTCGGCCCGACAAAACGAGGATGTCCATTTCCAACGTAACAAAGAGCAAATATTTTTTTCAAATATTTTTCTAAGGCAGTTTCACCCTTCTTCATACCAGCGCGTAATCGTTAACAAATTTAATAAGAAAGAATCAATTAAAATTTAACAAAAATCGGTCTTCAAACTAATAAGGCGACAGAAAACGACCTGTTAGTTAAATGTAAGTGAACTGAAAAAGGACTCATTTACGTCAAAGCTTTCTCAAATATGCCAGCATTGGCGTCAGCTGTTGTCGCAGTTGAATGCCAAATGCACATGTACAACTTCATCCACCGTACTGGCTGACAGCTCCACTTAATAACGTAGTAAATGTATTGGCGAATATAGTACATGACATTTAATGACCTCGTTTATCATCTTCAAGAGTCACTTGTATATCATTGATTAACATTTTGGCCATACCAAACCACTGGTGTTCTTCTTCACCATTCTTCTATATTAAGACTGATCATAGAAACATAGCAAACTGTAGAGAAATGGCTATGAAAAGGCAAGACATATTTATTTCCATTCAGACAATGTCACACTTAGCCTTTACATAGCCAAAAACAATAACTGAAAGGAAATTATCATAAATTGTGATATTGTTTAGGAATGTTAGGTCATTGTTGGTTGAGTTAATCAGTAATGACAGTTTCCACTTATCATTAGATGAAGAGTTTGAAGCCGCTACAGTGTTTCCTTCACTATCTTAACAAGCCATGAAAGTCTTTCACCAACTTCAATGGATCAGAATATGTAAGTACAGGAACAGTCGTGAATCTTCCCTGATAAGAAGGGCGTAGGGTTATCTAATTGTATGTGTATATTGTACGACAATAGTACACGTGTGTCGGAGCCCGTTGAAATCACCAGACGTTTGAACCCTAGCCAGAATAGTCAATGGGCAAAACTGTTCAAAATATCCGCGATACATGTGCACTTATACCTGCGATTAAAACAGCAAACAGCATCATTTTTGTCTAACGATCATACTTCAACAATGTACTAGGAACTGAGTTATACACCTCTAGCTAGTACATTAGCAGAAACGTTTACATTCATATAGTCATTGATAAAACATAAACATATGTTGCATAAAACATAAACAAATGATGCATAGACACAATATTAAGATTAAATCACAGCAAGAAAAACGACGTACTTGATTCATACGCTTAACAAAACACCATACAAGTCATTCATAGCTATGCAAGCTCTAGCACCACAACAAACATATCTAAACTATTTACTTGCCTGACTGCCGCTTGTAATCAATCACTTTGTTATATATATTGTGAAGAAGTGTGTGAAAATTCAGGAATTAAAACGTTAGGTCTATAAAATTATCTTCTGATGCCTTAAACAAATTCCGTTCTTAAAATTTGCATTGCTCTACAGTCTTAACTCTGTACGCTTTTTTCCTCGTGGTTTTATTACGACCAAATTGATAACTCTTGCTGAAAAAACACACTTGCTCGAGAGCAACATTTATACTTTGTATGTCATTACAGTACCAATCTTTGTACCAACACTTTCTTAAGAAAGCTTACCTTGTAGACTTGTACTATGTAGACTTGTACATGCACGGATGTTTGTGAAGCTCTGGGTTTACCTATTAGATTATATTAACATAAAATGGGGTGACATTATAATTAGAAAGGTGATTGTATTATTATGGGCCCCAATGAACATCATTAATTGCAGATTTTTTATACTGCTTTGAATGTGATTCCATGTTAACTTGTTCCCTTCTTTCCTAAGCCCTATTATAAAAGCTTTCAAGTCAACATCACACTATCTTGACTATAGTTTTACTATATATAATCCTTTCTTTATTCAAATGATCCATCTGATTTACCCTCAATAATTTACCCTTAATAAAGTAATTACCGGACATTTAAATGCAGCATGTCCAGACATTGAGATCGCTTTATCTAATGACTAAAATCTATGACAAGAGAGATGATTTCAACTTTTGTGAAATATCCATACCTTGATGGCGTTTAACCTCGTGCCACCTTCAACGGTATTTACATATCCTAACTTACAAGTTTTGTACGAATATTGTAAATGTGAATGAATGTAAATGGTCACTGTCATAAGAGAAATTTTGATGTGACCTTTTACGTGCCAAGAATAAAGATAATTAGATATCATACGAACATGTAGAAGAGTGTTTAAAATAAAATGTTATGTAATAAATAAAGTCATTGGCAACCATAGGAATTAGTTACCTTGTTAATCTGTCTTGTTTATTTATCATTTTTTTAATATGTCTTGTTTATTTATTTATTTTTTTGCGTTTTACGGCTCACCGACAAAGGTCATACGGCGCCGAATACAAAGAAGTTTTATGGGAATAGAGAATAATCAGGTAAAAACTAAACTATGTTAGTAAAATATGGAAAAATACAAAAATCTTTCAGGTTAAAATAATGTGAACTACAATCGAAAATAGCTGAATATAGTAAACGGTTTAAACTTGTATAAAGGTTGGTAAATAAACAGTTCAAAAATGTATAACTTATTAAGAATACTAATCTTGTTCCAGAAGCAAACAAGTTTAGAATCCGACACTGTCCTAAACTGTTATTGGCATTAAAATACTTCGACCGAATGTGGTCTGTGTCGATACACTGTTATAATATGTGGTTGACTGTCAGTGGTTCCTGGCAAGGAACACATACAGGTTGAACTTCTCTTTTTAAAAGAGATGAAAGAGTTAACCTAGTACGTCCAGTGTGGCAGCGGGCAAGAGCTTCCCGTCTACTTTCTCTGCAAGCAGAGACATTGGCACCGACGTTAGGCTAAATCACGTGTAATTTGTTACAAACAATACTGTCCCAACTTGTCTGCCATTTGGTTAAAATACATCGGTTAATAAGTGAATTAAAATCAGTGTGTGGGATGCAAAGATCTGACTCAGTGAGGGCTGATACAGATTTTGCACTCTTGTCTGCATCCTTGTTTCCTACATGACTAGAAAGCGAACTGAAGGAGATTCCATTAGTGTCAAATAAACTTTGAAGTTTGACAAGAACAGTGCGAACATGTGGATTTGAATAATTCAGTGTATTTATGCACTGCAATACAATAATGAGTCTAAAAAATAACATATTTTTCACCGGAATGTTCTGAAATGGAATCAAGGCTTACATTTCTAGCCTGGATTTCAGCGGTGAAGTTAGAAGAGTTGTTGGGAATTCTTTGTTTAATGCAGTGGCTATTAATTACGGAAGCACAGCCAATGTAAGTGCCGGTCTTTGAACCATCAGTATATGTATGAAGGTGATCCGAATACTTGTCACGGAGTTCGAGAAATTCAGAGAGTAAAATCAAAGAATCTGTGTTCGACTTTTAATTTCTACATAGTTCTAAATACACATCAGGGGAATGTTTAATTGTGGGGTTTTAAGAAATGCTATCGAGATTTATACCTGATGTGTTTATGCTACCATTAAGCCTTAGACCAAGAGGTCTGGTGGCTTTAGGTGATCGATCATAAAGCTCTTCATGTTTCGGGTTGAAAAGGTAAATAAGAAAAGGTCCTAGGGGTAGACATCAGTATAATCGTTTACTGCAAAGAAAGTTTCTCGCGACGCAAGTATAATGAGGGTTCGTTGGCTTCAACGTAAAGGCCCTGTACTGGTGAGGTCCTTAACGCTCCTAGAGCTAGTGCCTGGTTGTGAACGACGTCTAGCATCTGGAGATAGGACCTCCTGGCAGAACCATAGACTATGCTTCCGTAATCTAATTTAGACCGAATAAGGGAACGGTACAGCAGTAACAATGTTTTCCTATCGACCCCCAGTCTGTATGTGATAATTATCTGGCTTTTGAAGATGCAAAGCTAAGCTACTTAAATTACCTTTATTATAATAGAATATATATTTACTGGAACATAAAGACCTGAAAAACTGCAAAAAATGATAGCATTGTCTTCATGAAAAAAAGTGTAATGGAAAGTTATCTAGGTACAGACAGTTTAACAGATTACACCAAAATATACTGTTGTATATTATAAGTCCTGATGGAAACTATTGCATTGTTTACTTAATTTAGTCGTGTCAGTTTTTTTATGTCAAGAAAATATGTCTATAAGCGTATGTGCTATCTCCGTTCATAGTTAAATTGTTAACAGAAAACCATATATTATGCCAAACGCGCAAATATTAAAAGTGTGTTTCAATAGTTCAGCGCTGTGTTATTAACCTATGAAATAGATGTTAAGTAATGTTTGTGCAATATAAGCTAGGAGCAGTAAATCTTATGACCTAACGATGATGTCAGAAGTATTGTTTTGTTTATCCGGCCAGCTTTACTAAAATCAAGGACGAAAATAATTTTACAATTGAATATTGGCATATAAAAAGAGTTTCATGATTGCAAGTTTCTAGAATAGCTCTTTAATACCAGGATATATTTGGTCATTTGAACAAAGAATGCTTAGATATTCAAAATTGTATATTTGTTTCACTGATAGCCAGTCGAAATTATGGAGCCACTCTTATATCAAAGCCATTTGTTTGAAACAGTCTCCAGATTTAACAGTCAAATAATTGTACAGCTGAATATATGATTTACATTTAAAAATTGAATTAACTGTATACAGCCGTCTTCTTGCAATGAAATGACCAAAGCTGTAATAATGGCATGTCGTTGTATCATGGGTTCTGAAGTTATACAATTAGTTACAAATGTGAATGCACTGCGTTTTCCATAATATTGCAGACTGCTGCAATTAATTCGGCTAGAATACTTCAATACGAACATAAAATCCAACTATCTAAATAAATGAGAGCCACAGAGAAAATAACTTTTTTTTTTCAATTCAAACATGTCTTTGTAAATCCGCTACCTAAGGGCTATTGTGAGAGAAATGTGGCGCGATGTTATTAGCAACACAGAAAGCAAATAAATATGGAACGAGGCCAAAAATGAGCCTATAGAGACAACTATAACAACCGTAATGAAAAATGGCTACGCATTCATAATAAGAAATAAAAAAGGCATAAAACAAACAGAATCAGATTTTATACATTTTCTGTAAACAGTTGCTTGACAGAACTGGTCGTACAGTCGGTAGAGCATCGGCCGGGAGGCCCTGTGATTCGATTCTTGGCCCCGACATACCAAAGTCGTAAACGTGGTAGCGGTAGCTCTTTTTCTAACGATCAAGCGTTACATAAGAGTAGTTCCAGGAATGGTCAGCTCTGAGTCATGATAATGTGACTAGGTGTGATATCATGCCATGTTTTTACTGCATGCTATATACATTGAAGGCAGTGCTATATCTGCTTGCAGTGGAAACTGTCTCCAAATAACTTAAAAAGCTGTTGGTGGAACGATTAACCCAACAAGGAAACACACAAATGTTGACACAAGACCTAAAGAAAGGATTGCCCGATACTGAATGTGAAGACGTTTTAAGGGTAAAACTGGGTATTTGTACGCCTCTAACTATTCGACCGCTGCTAAATAATCAAGTTTGTACCGCAGTGATGTGACCAATCAGAATCGATTAATGAGGACTCGTGACTAGAAGAAACTAAAAGAAGGCCCAAGCGAGAAGGCAGAAGAAATTTTATGCCGTCAATCGCTGCACTCTACATGTCTGAAACCAGATAAAAATCAGTATGTCATTTCGTAAACCAATATTATTGTTGTCTTCGTTTGTCTTTATTTTCATGTAGTCAATCAAAACTGCTGTTGTATTGCTGGTGTTAATAAATGGTCTGCGTGGTTCCAAGCATCAAAGAAATGCTTATGCTATTTAGCTTTGATTTATAAATAATAAGGACTAAGTACATAACAGAGCCTGTGTTTAGTATGATTATGTGAAACTTTAAAGTGACCTAAACTTTTACTGGTTTGTGTGATTGCTCTTTTACATTATCGGCTTTCGTTAACATTGACATAATTTCAATTTACCTTTGCGAATTTGGTTTTGTAGATTATCTACCTCTTCCTTTTATATCGCAGTCGAGTTTTCTGATGGGATTGTTGGAAAATTACTATGTTAAAAACAAGGTATTTAAAAATAATATTTATCATTTCCTTTCCAGCAAACTTTTTTTCTAGTGAATCTTACAGTTTAAATCATATTGGAAGCCTGTGGGTCTATTCGGGAAAAAAACTTTAAAATGTCTAGCTATCATTGTTATTGATGGCTGTGTCTGGGTCATGTTAACGACCATGTGTTTACCGTGTATGAAATGCCATGGTCTCTTATAACAAAAATGTACATATCATATCGCTTCAAGCTTACTTGGCTACTGAACTGTATAATTTAGATCATGTTGGCAGTCCTTTAGGGAAAACGTCGAGCAATCATTGTTGTGATGGCTGTGTCTGGGTAAAGTAAACGGTCATGTGCTCCATGCTGCTGCTTTATGAGTGTGATAACTTGATTGTGAAAGGAATCGTATCAGCCGTGTCATTAATAACCATAATACGTTCATGACGTTGCATAAAGAATATGTAAAAAAAACTGTTTTGTTTGGTAAAAGGTGTTTGGATTACATAATGATTCATCCTGTGGTACATGTTACCATGTGGCTAAGGTGATTGCCTGTAAGATATCTATATTCTCCCGTGTTGCGCCGCTCTACGTCCATTCAGAAAATGCTTAACCAAAAATATGAAGATGGGATTGGGATTAGCCGGCATTTTTGCCGATACTGCGCAGCGACATTTTTATGATTATAGCACAGGGGCACTTATGAGGTACCCAGGGACTGAACCCGGCCGGTCCATTATACTGACACCAACGAGTCAGGCGTAATGCTGTCCCCTTAGCCCCGAGCGTTAGGAGGGAAGCCACTACTACCAACTTTAAAGTTTTTGGTTTGACCCGGCCGGGGTTCGAACCCACGAACTCCCGATCCGCAAGCCGACGCTCTACCATCTGAGCTATTGCGGCCGGTTATGAAGATGGTATATGTATTTAAAATCAAAACATTGTAAAAATGCGAAAAGCCTGTTTCTTGCCGCTACTATTTTATTCATGGAGGTGAGGTAAGTTGATGCCACCACGCCATCACACAAATGCCATCACACAAATTGTAAATTCAGCTTGTTTACTGTAAGTACTTATGCCTGCGGATCAGGGTGTTAGGTTTAAATGTGGCTGAAAATTATGATGGACAGTCGGTCCATTCAACTTAATAAAATGGACCGACAGCGATTTTGGTGGACTCGGGCCACGGTCCATCGGGATTTTAAGAAGACTGATAACATTAGCTGAAATATTCAAACTATAGTTTACTTCATCGACCTCATCTTAATACATTCGTTTATTGTTGTGAAATAGAGTTACGCTTGATAATTTTAAGTCAGTGTGATAATGCATGAAACATTCTGATATATGTTAGTCTCAACCAACCAGCCTACATATCAACATTGTTTATTACATATATCTGAAATCAACGAATGTTTAACCTGTACAGCGTCGGCCCCAGAAATAGAGACATGCTGCAAACGCAAAATTCATATTGCTTAAGTTTAAACGTCAAAAATACACAGTGTGGCTGCTCCATTTAGCACAACCTTGCAAATTTACAATACGCGTCTTTTACATTCGGCTTGCATGTAGACACCTTTGTCCGATTTTCTCATTTTTTTTTTTTTGCAAATAAAACCTGTGTTTAAATTACCTTTATTTATTTTTTTTCAATTTTAGTTCTACAGTTTCGTATTTATTTCCACTACATTTTTTATCCGAATAACAAAATTAACGGTTTACATTTTAAATGTAAAGCCTACATAAATCACCAGAATACTACTGGATCTGATCATTTTCAAGAGATTCCATAATATTTTGATACTTACATTCATAACAAATATATTGGCAAACACAATAAAAGATCACAACTGTACGTGATTACTATAAGACTAATATATCCATTCAGCTTTATGCATCAATGAAAAAGATTAAGTATCTATAAGTATTATAGAGCTTCTGTTTATACAGCATATCATTACTTTATGTATTATTTACAAATGCTTTGCTGTATATATAATTGGATTTAAAAAAAAAGCTTTCGTTCGAACATCTACATACATCATAGAACCGCTTGTGTAAACAGGTGACCACAAGCACCATCTGCTTAAAATTGTAGTATGTCAGGCTATAACACCAACTTGCTCTTCTGACAGTAGGCGGTAACTGTTGAGTTTGCTCGTTTTGTTTATGACTCATTACATATTCGTTCTTACTTTTACATCTGGCTTACATGGGAATACCTTTGTCTTGTGCCTTTTCAAATTTTGGTATATTTTGCAATGCTCATCTGACGTCTATAGAATGAAACACATAGATGTCAAGTATGGCATACAAATCGTACTCTATCACAGACTAAAAGTAACTGATTTTATTCGGACTGAGAATAAAAAGCTGTAATAATGATTGTTGTGCTATTCGGAACGGAGAAACAAAACGCGCAACTGTGCATTTCTATCATTTATTTATCATGCGATTTCTTGACAACTCATCGCTTTTGACAGGATCCACACAGAAGGACAAATAACGATTGAATAGTTTACTCTTCCTAAGACATGTCGAAAGCAATCACGTACTATGAAGTGAGACCACAAAAGAAAAATGCTTAGAGTCCTTTACATCAAGTCAATACTGTCAAACGGGGGAAAGCTGGAGACTGGCGCCGAAATGTAATACAAATAGCACATTTATGACTCTCTTAAACTTGCGGACTGACAGGTTCCTTCGTACACGTAATAAGTATGTGGTGTATATGATATATTTATGGACCATGTTTCTTATCTTTCAAATTCACTTGTTAAACATGCATTATTTACATTTACTATGCTTAGTTCACGTCAAATCACGGGTGCGTTTATATTCCAATAAGGAATTATTTTAGTAAGGCACTTAAAAAATCCATAAAAACATATATTTCACAATATAATGTCACACCATCCCATTATTCTGCCAACCCTAGGATAAAAATGACAGGAAGCAAAAAATAATAAATAGCGATACTCTTCAGGAACAGTCTAGTATGTTAATTAAGCACGAGACAGCCAAGAGGGAAATAGGACGATGCAATTGCCGAGTTTACCGTCTACCAAAGATCAGTTATCAGATGTTTATAGGAAAATATATGACAAAGCCCTATGAGCATTGCAAAAAATACAAAAATTTGGAAAGGCAAAGGACAAAGGTATTCACATCCAAGCCAAATGTAAAAGTAAGAACAAATCTGTGATGGGTCATTTCACAAAAAGAGCAAACCCGACAGTTACCACCTTGGACGGGTGTACTTAAACCGGTTTCACAGAGCTCTAAACTCACACTTTCTAATGGGTTTCTCAAATGCAGATATAGTATTGTATTTACTAACTTAGTTCATAAACCATTCTAAATGCGATCCTTCAGAGAAAACAACAACATTAAAAATAAAAAAAAATATAATAATAAAATAAAACAAACATAAACGAGCAGTCGTGCACCTCATTATAATTGATGAGCGTATATTTGCCCGCTGTGTTTTACTTACAAATTTACCTGGAAATTTTCCCTCTGTTACTACAAATAAAAAATGAAATGCAACCTACATAATGTTCATACCGATTCGTTTGTAAAGATATATATTGACAGATCTAAATAACCCAAACTCGTAAAAATAGATTGGTGATCATATTAATATCACTAGTTATATGAGCAGAATACAAATAAAGTACTACAGCTATAAACATTACTAATGGTGCTGCAGCAACCTCCATTACTAACGCAACCGCCACGTCTACCACTTTCACTGCTACTACTTCACCTATTTCTATACTATTAACACTACTACTACTACTATTACTACTACTACCTCTACTACTTCTACTACTATAATTACTACTACTACTTCTACTACTACTACTACTACTACTACTACTACTACTACTACTACTACCACTACTACAACTTCTTCTACTATTTGCCCAACTGCTGCTTAAGTACTAGGGTATAATATAGATATTATCATATTTAGCAACTTCAGCAGTACATCTTGTAAGCTTCAGTTTATCATTTCTCGTCTCTTACAGCAGAAGAAATGAAACGGGAAACAATATGCAAATTCACCTTTTATCATTTAAATCAATCACAATCAACAACAATAATAATGCATTCTGACAACTGTTTCATGGTTTTATTCCTTGCCCACTTGCTGTTTATAAGTATTTGACATGTGCATTTTTGTTAAAAATAACTATGTCTTCTATCAAAGCATTCTATTCTAATAGCATGTCTTGAATGTAGTTTATATAACTAATTAGAAGCATTAACTTTGAAGGCGTCTTATTTGAAGTATTTTCTCCTCTCTTTTTTACTTTAGTAAAGTCCCAAGAAATTTCTCAAATTAAATAATTTATGAAAGCAACTTAAGAATTATCTTTTATCTAAGAAAATATTTCAAGATATAAGATAAGTTTAAGTCAGAAAAAGAATTCTAAGATTCCTTATGAATATGACATCTTGGTACAGGGCCACCTAAGGAACAGGTATGCTCAAGGCTCAAGCTATTGTAGTTCAATTTGTAGATGCTTAATCCGTGGAATGCATTTACGAATCAAGAAGAGAACGTTGATGCAAAGCATCAGGGTCGCCTATTTGAAAATGGGGCATTATTATGTAAAAAGAACGACCAAAAACAGCAAAACCATTGTTATTTAAAAGATTTACACTACCGTCGATTTTTAATGTCTTAAAATTAAAAGCACTAACGTGTTGTCATTCAACATATAGGAACAAGTCCGAATACAAACAACAGAATAGAGCATAACGTCTGACTTGTACATGGTACAGAGTCGTATTAACAAATGCAATTTTAATTCATCAAATAATACCTACATATGTGGAACATTAAAACGTTCGAGTGATATGTAATGCTTTAGAAACATTTTAAACTACAATAAAATTACTGATATTTAACAAAGTTGAATAATTACCAAAATTCAATAAATAAAAGCGGCGAACTCGATTTGCCTATAAAACATGACGCCATCCACACGACATTTCAAGGCACGATTACATCTAGACGCTATGTTCATGCACGTCGACCATAATTTACGGTCATATAAGAACTTGCGACTACCGAATATAATGTCCGATTCGATAACTTTGCGATGAACTTTGACTATTGATAGTTAGATATTTATGTTCGTTCATTATTTCTCACCTTACGAAAGTTACGTGACAAAATTATTAAAATCTTCAAACAATATGCAATAAAATGGCAGCATTTATCATAGATGTGCGAAAGCCAATTGTTTGGACACATGATCGCATGTTCGTCAATGTCGTACCTCAAATAATGTAATGTTTACAAGTGTACGCTCATTATGGCTTTGCATCAATGTTGTTTTTTTTTCTGTTTTTTTTTCTTTATCAGAATAAATACACGAGCGCATTAGCACATAAACAAACTTCTGTACAACCAGAATTTGATAAGGTGTCCCTTGTAATGTTTACCAAGGTTTGTGTATACAAATCATCAATGCGCGACTTGTTATGGTCTGCTATAGAGTTGTTTATTATTAAAGTTCGAAAGCCGTATCATGTGCCCCTTGTTTTTCTTTTATAAGCATAGTACATGCACTACTTGTTCGAATTGACAATACATTTAATCAACAAATGTCGTTGTTTCATTAAACGCCTTACTAAGGTCAATAAAAAGATTAACATTTTTAACGATCCCATTTCACTTAGACTGTATTCCTAAAATATTTCATCACGCGAGGAAAACAGTTCTATTTCCCATCTTTTGCCTGTTGAGCAGATCAATGCAATAATAAAACAATAGCTTGTATCTTATGACGCATTAAACTGTTAAACATGTTGTATTACCGTTTATCCAAATTATTTGGTAATATTCGAAAAAGTTATGTTCTCAAATTTTGTCCTCAAGCCTGTTTTAAGTAAATTAAGGACGGAAATATTATGCAATTTGTAGTCCTCTGCACGCATGAATGGTGTTTATTGCAATAAACCATCTCCGGGTGTAATTGAAATAAACACAATCTTGAAATAAAATATGGTAATAATATTAAAGGAATACAGCCACGTAGTGTTTGCGTAGTGTACAGCTCTCTGTTTGATATTTTGTCTTTACACAGTACACTTGCCTTAACCGATGTCTGTACTTATTAGTAAGGCGGTTCTTGAATAGGTCAGTGCATATAACTTAATTCTTCAAAGTTTTACATTTAAACATTGTATTTTTTTAAAGTATTACATTTTGCATTACTGTGTCTTATTTACGACTATTTTTCTTAGAAATCGTGCCTTTTTCCATTAGCTAGAACGGACTTAGGCCAACATTGTTTGCATGGCATTAACTTGCAATAATAATGCTACTTTGAAAACGATAAAATGAATAGAAAACATTACATCAGTCTTTACGTAAGGCCTTAATTTGCTCGAAAATATTCAAAGATTGTATGAGCTTGTTTTTGTCAGTTTTCGCTGTTCAAAGACGTGAAGCCTGAACGTCTCGTCGTTTATTTCTGCAGCAAAAGCTACATTAAATAAAAGCTAAATACATATATTACATTGATTTATTAAAACTCGTGAAATTTGTGGTAAAACTGTTTTAGAACAGGACAGACATAAAGCATGGCATTAGCACACGAAAGCAAATTCTTCAAGAACTTTATGTACATAATATTTAAGCTACAATGAACATCCTTTGAATGGTAACCTTTTAAAACAACAAATTGCTCTTTTCAAACGTTTTCAAAGGCATCTTAGCCATACTTGTCTATAAGGAAGGTAGTTAGTTGTCCATTTGTAGAACGGACCAATGGTAACGTCCAATTCCGGATCTCACGTCGTTTTCAACATTCTTTGCAAGAAGATTCCAATTGAAGTTGTTGTTTTTACGTTAATTCAAACTTTTGCTCCGAACAGAAATTATACTCAGACCACCTGGAATAGATGCAGACGCGATGTTTATAGATTTATGACTGCCATTATTTGTATTCTGGTTATTGTAGCGGCAAGCTGATGAAACACTAAATAAGGGACGCTTAAATTAAATGGCTATTTATAATTTGTACTTAATGCGTATGTCACTATTATCAGATGTTGAGGACTAATTATTTTCACTAAGTTGATTGTTAGAGCTCTGTAAAACCGGTTTGAGCACACCAGTCGACTGACCGTTCCAAGGCGGTAACTGTCGGGTTTGCTCTTATTGTTAAATGACTCATCACAGATTTGTTCTCACATTTACATTTGGCGTGCATGTGCATACCTTGGTCCTGTGTCTTTTCAATTTTTTTCTATGTTGCAATGCTCAGGACTTTGTCTAATATATATTTATTCGTAATTGGCGTTTGAAAAGTTTGATGAAACTGGCCTTGATTTAATATGACATAACTGTAGGGACGCTGTTGTCTTTAATGCGTCCCGACAGACAGTTATGTCATATTAAACCAAGGCTGGTTTCATCACAGTTTTCAAAGGCCAATTATGAAATGAATAAAGATCAAGTTAAATATTAAGTTAAAATCACGAAATAAGATCGATCCAACAAACAAATACTAGTATATAGGTCAACATATATCTTCTCTCAAATATATATATATATATATATATATATATATATATATATATATATATATATATATATATATATTTATATATATATATATATATATATATATATATATATATATATATATATATATATATATATATATATAATACACGTGATCAGAGTAATCGAAATTCAACGGATTAGAGAACTTGTTGCTGATTTCGATGCATTGCCGCAGTCTGTTTATCCGGTAAACAAAAAGAAAATGTCAAATAAGCCTTCTGCAAACATAGACAGCACTGTTATTTATCTATTGTTGGTATCTTTTGCTCACGTATGCGAGATTAAAAAGTAGAAACGTTATTACAACATGTCTGTCAAAGTCTTAGCAATGGAATCTTTTTAACATTAACATTTATTTATTTTTACATTTTTTAAAACATTAAATGTTGTTAAGTATTAAAATTACAATATTTTGCTAACATGGTTAATAAAACAAAATTTAGGTTTACATATATAGATTTAAGAATCTATGCATCTATGAATCTATGCATCATACTTAAGAATGAACGCTAACATATGGGTTCGAGTCCCGGTCGGGCGACAACTTTCATGTGGGGAGGTTTTCCAGCTAACCTGCGGTGTGCTGAATGTTCTACCCAGACATAAGTTTGGGGTCTTCCTCCACCAGTAATAAGATGGATGTCGACAGTATGACCATTATTGTGTGGGTGCGATGAAACAAACAAGAACAGTCGTATCAAAGCAGTAACAATTGGGTTTGCTCAACCCTTGTGCAATGTCTCTGCACAGGCTTTCACTTTCATCTCTTGCTGGACAGTGTACAAAGTCTAGTTAGTATTTTGCAGTGTTAAGTTTACTCTATGTTGCAATACTTATAGAATCTATATTTTTGTATTAATGCTTTCTTTAATGTATGTAACAAAAAAATGCATTTTTCCTGTTTTTAGAAAGGAATAAATATAAGGTGCGATTGACTTTGCTTCTGTTTAATACTTTTCTTTGGACATTTCTTGAGTCATGTATTTGTGTTACACTTACGATAATACTGTACATAAAACTTTATTTGGACGTCCAAAAGCATTTACACTAATTGCAATAAGCAGGAATAAGTCCTCCGTAAAACGGAATGAGAGATCCGCTAAAGAACTATGCAAGGCTAAACATAAACAAATTCCACAATATATGGTGTAATCATGCCGTGACTTTGAACAATGTTACAACTAAGTCCATATCGCTGGCAAAAGTCTCTTATGTAAGCATAAATTCCAGTTAAGTCTCCGATATTGTGATTCAGTCTGACAGTAACGGCGCCAAAGGACATACTTTAAAGTTCAAAATCCTTGCTATTCTTTACTTTACGAATAACAAATAACATGCTGTTAAATTAGTTTTTTATAGTTTCAAAAATAGAAGTCGGGAGACATTTTATCCTTTACTGTGTTTAAGTTGTCATATAATCTCATCTTACAAGTTAAAATTGATTCGAATTACTTTGATATTATTGCTAAGGCATATAAACTGTAAACTAAATGACAACCACTTACTACATATCTAACGTCTTATTATAGTCAGGTATTAACCTTCTAATAATACATACAAGAAAGATCACGGATGTGCGCAATCCCAGGGAAGATAAGCTTTAAACAAGATGAATATTCTGGGAACTTTGCAGTCTCTTTTACTGTCGACTCTTTACATCTACGTTGGTGTGTGAGAGTAAAGAACGATACATCTGCTAGGAGGATAGTAACTAGATTATCTCCTACGTTGATTTCTTCCTCGTTGTCTGCTACATCATTGTAGGTGGTGTAACTTGCGAGTTATTATCAAACGAAATTCCGGAAGCGCGAAGGATCGAAACTGCATGACCTTGATTACTTGCGGCCAGTCGTCACGCCTGGGAAGAAACAAATATTTATGTCGAAGGAGTTACTAGACGCGTAAATTATTACCAGACATACTTTAAATGTTAACATTAATATTGAAATCTGATTGAACTTAAATTTCAATTAACTGTGTTGTAGATAAACATGAAATGCTGATTGATGAATGAACAAAGCCACGCAAGGAATATCATCCAGAGACTAGATGCAAAGGTCGAAACGGTGAGCGAACTATTATGCGAACTAGTGTTTCACTAGACATATAGATATACTTGCGATGCCACAGAGGTGCCTTACAGACTTCAATAGCTCTGTAACAGGTTTTTTAATTATTATTGGTATCACATTAGCATCTCTGTCTAGAGCTGACGCACGCATTCGAAAAAGAATGGCACACAACATAAGTGACGTATTTCCAAAAAAATGGATAGTTGCAACATTTAAAGATCCTAAGTCATTTCGGTATAATTATAGATGTACATTTTATTTGAAGTATCGAGGGCATTGGACTTATTGGTTTATGACTTTAAATGTTTTCAATCTGTACTCACTGTGTGCAGAAATTCAAAAATGTTCATCAGTGTGTTGCCTTGAATTTTGGGCTGAAATAATCGGGAAATTGTATTTTACAAACGTTGATATTTGAGAAAACATTTATTCAAATTACACTTTAAATAAAACAAAATTAATAAATCGAACTAAACGTAAACGCAATTACATTATCAATCATTTTCTCTATAAAACAAATTAGTTAAAATCTAAATATCTCGTGTTATCTAAATTAAAAGATGTTGTACATGTAGTGATGTCATATGTCGATAAGTTCAACATTAGTTAGATTTTACTGAAATTCACGCTGGGGGACATGCTAGCTGTCCGCACTTAGTTTTCAGCTTTTATATCCATAACAATATAGTTATAGTGTTTAACTGTACATAACCATGCCTTTGTTTAATTGATCATTGCTAAATTTATGTGTTCAACTACATGTGTATGTAGTCATAATGACAATGAGTTTAACTGCTCAAATACATTACTAAGTTGTAAAAGTTCATAGCGTTATCATAACAGTGTCAACCAGGTTAACGATAATGCAGATAATTTACTTTATATGATATTTGTATTTAAGTACAACACTAAATATTCTAATACAACCCTTCCTTCTTATTAAATGTCCGTGCATGCTTTGTATTTATCTAGATTTACTTGTCCCTGCTGTAATGGAGTTTTAAACCTTTCTAAATAATTGCTTAAGTACGTCTTGACAACTAAGTACTTGTAGGTTATGTGCCTACACGTTTAAAGTGTTTTTCGCGTAAGAGAAAACAAGACATTTGCAGCAAGTTACCTTGATGTTCGAATTTTATCACAGATGTTTACAAGGAGCATGTCTTGCACGTTATAAGTAAAGTAACCTTGTACTGGTATTTTTTTTGCTAACTTCCGTTTAATAAAGTTGAAATATTTTGTTTAAACAGCTTGTGTAATAATGCCACAAAACATGTGTACGTTATTTACTCAACAATTTCACGGTGTGTCTAAGTGGCTCAAAAGCTAGTTAAGTCATATTATTAAGATAGTCATGTAATTATAGAACATACTCTACTAACATTACAGAAGTTCAGATTTAAGGTACAGCAAAAGTACCCTCATCAGAAGAGTATCCAAATCTGGGTTAAAAAGCTTCATAGCTTGGAATTGATGGTTCGAATTCCAGTCTGGGCATGCATGGTTAACTTTTTTCCGCCTACTTTTCACTTTGATAACTATTTATCTCCTTACTAGACTAAGAAATAAACGAGTGTAGTTTTTAATTTTTATTTTGTGAATGAATTTTAATTGTATGATGTGTGCTAAATTTCATTACAAATTTGTTATCAGATATCTTTAAAGTCTAACAAATCAAACCATGTCGTGAACTTATATTTGCCAACATCATCCAAGTTATTTGATAGAACATCTTGATGAGTTTTTAAATAAATTGTTCGGATATCAAACACTCGTTAATTTCTTTTCATAAAGTCTTAAGTCTTGAACATGCTGAGTTTGTAAACAATTAATTACATATTTGAGTAAAAACAATCAGGTAAAGTGTCTTATGTTATAATTTGCTTCCAAACGATATTCAAAAAGCAAAAAATGTTTTTCCTAAAATGAATACAAAATAATATTTGGAGTTTTCTTATTTCTAAAAATACAAATGTTACAAGAAATAATATCAATACATTCTAACTGGATGGGGATTTTTCTGCGGGAATTGTCTCTACTTTTGTGTTGCAAGATTCCCCATAGAACGCTTTTGTCTCTGGTGTCACTAACATGGATCTAAACACTAGAGTTACCATAGAATTACTTTTACTAATAGATAGAAAAAAACAACAAATATACACAAATATCGCCAAAACGTACCTAGACTTTTCTTATCACAAGGTTTGCAGATAAACGAATTGCCGATAAATAACTATATGGCAAATGGGTTCGTTTACATGGGGAAGTATTTAACAATTTTAATCAAGTATTCAGACATCTATGCGTTGATCCAGATGCACTGTTACTTGCTGTAATAGAGTTTTAAACAATCTTTCTAAATAATTGCTTAAGTATGTCTTGACAAATGAAATGGATAGAGAAAGTTGTTGACAGCAAGTATTAAGTGTTCTTCGCGTAAGAGATGAAACACCTAACACTGTCGTATTTATTTTAACATAATCATTTCCAGTAGAGTGACTTGCTCTTTAAGAATTTGCTAGAAAAAGTTGTACAATGACAATTTTTACAATGACATGATATCTTGGTATAATTATTGCAAAGTGTCGTAAACAAAGTAGAAATATTTTGTGTAAAAGATATAATTTTCTTTTCAAATGAATTTCTATGGACTGATACAAGGCGCTGATTGAAGTTTTATAATATGATAATAAAGTCAATATCGGGGGATTGTCGACATATTATGGCCTTATAATATGTAGATAATTTTATTGGCTTAGTACGAGCCTTGCTTTTAACTTTGACCGAAGCTGCTTCTAAAGCGGTAGATGTTGGGCTGTCTCTGCTGTTGTGTGAACTAGTGTCAGGGTGTTTTGTCACATTTGCTTTTTAATATGTACGTGTATATTTTTAACATATAAATATACAAGATCTACTAGATGTAATATAGGCTTACAAAGTCAATGATATTATAGAGATCCGTAATTTAAATTGTGTTTTTTTTTTCTGATTTCATATGTCGGATATAATGACATTTTTGTTGAAGAAACATAATAATGCAGCAAATATTAGGTTGAAAAAATACACATCAACAGAAAAGTACAAAAGGCATTGGTCCAAATGTAATGGTAGACAGGGTAAGTAATGGGTTCGGATTCCCCACCTTTGGAAAGATTGGGTACTGCTCCATAAATTCACACAGTCATACTTGTTTTATTCCGGAATTTGATAGGTGAGACACTTAAACATATTCTGAAACTATTTCTTACTCAATCGAACAGTTAAGCAGATAAAAGTCTATAATGCCATTTTATATGTCATATTGTCTGAGGAAATGTAAAGAGTATGGTCGTTAAAACACTTATTGTAAGCTGATATATTGTTCTGAGACGTGTATGTTCATATGTAATATGTTTGATATACTTTGAAATGTAAAAATCGTGCCTGTTGCGATGAACAATAAAACTACATAAAACATGCGTCTAGACTCAATGGCGTAGTCAGTAGAATAATGGATACAAGAGGTTCCGGTCCAAAGTCCTAAAAGAAACAAGCATTTTAATTTAGGTTTCATGACATTGTTGTCCTTTTCTTCCTTTTCAAACGAACTACCTCTAAACTTTATGTATGAAATTGTTTTGGGCTTTATTCTAACCTCACAAACCTTTAGGAGTGAGGTGAAACGACATGCCTGTCTGAGTTGTTTGTAGTTTTAGACTACAAGAATATACATAAATGCTCCTAGCATCATGCATAATGATCACTGCGAACTATATGCGGAAGGATTTGACTTGCCGTTGAAGAAAACATTTTACAATGACACAACGAATCGATGTCAATCAAGTACCTTGGGCTTGCTCCTTCTAAATGTCAACTAGGCTTTGTCTTGGTGTATTTTAATTTCAAGGTCGAGTTTTTCATCTGTGCCTTACATACAGGGACATTTGCACTGACAACAGTAGAATTAGTCATGTTTTCAAATATATATACATTGTTTTTCACCTCTTTGATTTTGTAATGTGTTTACAAAAATATGTTAAGTTTAATCTGTAATATAGAGTGTTTTATATAATAATCTTATTGTATTTGGCGCATTATTACCCATCAAGTAATAAGTACAGCTAATTTATTCTTCTTTTTTTTTTTTTTTTTCTTTTTTTTTTATTAGTCTATAATATATTGTACCGATTCCTCTCAACAGAAATGCCCACACCTGTTCGTTTTTCAGATTTCCATCAACGGTTTCTTCAGGAAACATTCGAATATGAACTCACTGGATTACGTTTGGCATTACTTAAATACCATTCTCCACTAGAGAGATATTTTTCAGGTTGCCTATTGAAATATATTCATCATCTTGTAAAGTATTTTTCCAATATCACAAATAGAGTTTTATATTAAAATTTCGTTTATTTTGTTACATAATATTCAACCTATCCCTATTATTCTACTATTAATCATGTTACTTAACCACATCGTGTCACTGTTATTTTATGTTTATATCAGTGCATTCGTTTATGAAGAGGTTATTAGACATATATGGTTTATTTACCATAACTGTTACTGTCATGTCATGCTGCGATTCCACCTTAGTTTACAGAAAGGAAAGGTGCAATCTTATAATGTCACGCGCGTGCTCTACGGAAATTGAAGTTTCCAATAAATATTGTGATGAAGTGTGTGCTTGTGAATGCTCGTTTGATGTTTTGCAAGAATAAGATTACCTGATTAAGGCGTACTTTAAAGTTACTTTCTCAATTGAATATGCAGTAATTAAAAATGGTATATAAGTTGTTCTTTGTTCACTATGCACTTTTAAACAGCACATTCGACGTATTATTTTATGATATTTATATATCTATAGACACCTCAACAGTCCTTATAAATATACAATTTCAATGTTGATATTGTGTATGTATCTTGCACTTGGTTGAATTGAGGGTTTGTCCCTCTACACGTGGCGTCCAATGATATGCTGATACCAAATTCAACTTTTATCGTAATTAGGTGATGTCCGTTTTGGTATTTGGGAATAAAAATAAAAAAAATGTTTCTTAAATTTAATTTTCATGAAGTTCAAGACGCATTAGGGATTTCTTACAAATATAGATTTCAAATCTGAAGAACCGCAGATATAATTGGTGTTGAAGGAAATAGTGTTATCACACGATGCCGAAACAAGTCTGAATACTCTAAATCTCAAACGATTTAACATTTTCGTGCTGATAGTGCTAACTTTTATTATGTCTAACCTATTTTTTATTTATTCTACCATCTGTTTTATAAACAGAAGCTGTGTTTCATGTTTTGATTAATTTCATTTGCTTTTTACTATTTTTAAAAAAGATATGTCCATGGAAATCACTTTCAAGTGTGGTTGTCATGTTTTACACGCGCCTAGTAAAATGCATTAGGGAGTTTTATAGTAGTAAATAATATCTAACTTACTTGTAGCCTAGGTCGATATAACTTCATAGAAAATGCATCGCCGATCACCAACCTTAAACTGTACAATGGGATTCGTGAGATATACCGTTCACCACAATAGAAATCGAAGAAAATTAATTCCATCGTCCACCCTTTTATCGCACTATCTCAAATCCTAAGTGTACGCTTACTCGGCCTTTATATTCAAAGCTATCTTTGTTGCTTTTACCTGATGTTGTGTTTACAAACTGAGATATTTAAATTGCATGTAGTTTTAGAAAAAAAATTACAACGGGTTGTAATGATATAAATACAAAAACACGGGTATACAATTCCAAACGTCTTTATTTTAATCACAAGCTGTACCACCCATAAAATCTAAATAGTACATTGTACATGCAACTCCACAGCGGCATGACTGTGTTAATATAAAAAGTAGTCTGAATACAAGTGACATGTTTAACACACCGATGGTTGATAAAGCAACGTTTTTACTCCGGGCTTTATATAGCAAATGTCCGATGTGATGATAGGATCATATTTATTTTTAATGACATATTTCGGCGGTTAAATTATTGTATTTCAACCCTTTATATTTATAGAAAACCCAGGTTAGTAGTTTGACTTTGTCCGTGTGTTTGTGGGCAAGCGGTTCCAAATATGGAGTAGTATATACAATGTAACACGCATTTGTCCCAGTTAACCTCTAATTCTAAAATAACCCCCTGATTGTAGTAACTAGACTAATGTAATTGAAGGTTGTGGTGTTTTATCCTGACATGAATCTTAAGTAGTTGTCTCGCGTTGATAGGATGCTCTTCCTTCAATTTATGTTTAAGAAAAAAAAATCACAAGAATTCCGCACACAATCTGGTTGAATTACTCTAGTCGGCATTATATCAAATTATTCTTCCAAAGAACAGGTTATATTTGTTTTATTCCATCCTGATATTTAGCACGTCATTAGAATTTTTATTTCCGCATTTGCTGTTACACTGTTACGCTGCTTTACAATACAACCAGAGTTTGTGGGATTTGTTTTTCTCCTTATCATGTTATTGACTTACAACAGTCCAAGGAAAAATTGAAAAATGCCATTTGCATGCAATGTACATCTTCGAAATGGACGTATTTATTATGACAATAACAATTTCTTCGTCTTCAAGACCACATATGCAAAAGAAGTAGCGGTTCCAGATTGCATATGTTGGAAGAAAAGTGTGAGTAACATTTATGTGGAGATGCTTTTGTCCAGACAGCTAGGAGCGGTTTTTATCAGATTTTCGGTTGTTGCTCTTTTTCTCACCATCATAAGTGCCCATAAGTTTTCTAAGAAGAACATGTGTTTTCCAACTATATACATGTAACTGCTTCTCAGCGCATAGTCTGCAAAGTTAACATGTAACTAATAAATTATGTGTACATGTATATAATCACACGGGGTGTTGTTGTTTTGTATTGTTGTTTTTGTAGTTGTTTTCTCTCAAAAATATCTGCTTTCTTTTCACTGCTTTTATTTCAGAAACCAATTATAAAGTGCGAGGTTAGAGCTCTGTAGGTCTTGTTTAAGTACCTATTGCAGACTGATCGTCAAAGCGGTACATGTATCTGTTGGCTTTGCTCTATTTTAGGGCATGTCTCGTCTTAATTGATTGCCACTTTCACTAGCATGTGAATTCCTTTGACTTGTGCATTTCAAATTATAGAATATATTGCAAATCTCAAGGGACCTTGTCATATTTTGGTATATATGAAAGGAAACTTTAAATAAAATTTATATTTCACTTCTAGATGACAAGTTACTCACCTCGAAGACGGCAATAATACCTATAAACTATTATATGTGTCTTAACGCATACGTAAAATGCAAAATTTAGCTGTTTTCAAATTCCCGAATGATTATAAAGCATGCTATCTTCTAATAATGAAATCGTTAAGAAGCGCTGTTTGGGTGGTGTTAGTTTTTTTTCTCTGTAAGCGATTTTATGTGTGCAAACAGTGGTCATAATTATTACGTTGAAACACGCATTGGAAAATGAAAGCAGGCAAATAATAATTAATTATACTAAGTCATTTGAACATTCCTCTAGTCACTGAGTGACATTCCTGTGTCGTGATATTCCAAGGCGGCTTAGTTAGATCATACATCAACATTTCTTGCTTATCTGGATTACACAATATAATGAAATTTTATATGATGAAGTCAAAACAGATAACAGTATTAAAACTAACATTTGAAGCATGCCTAAACACAATTGACGCGACTAGTCTTATTCATATTTGTTCTATACAGTCACTACTTCTTCCCGGTCATGAATAACTGATCGCGAGTCGTTAAGGTCATGCAGGGTCAATCCTGTGCACTTCCAAAATCCAGCTTTCCCATAACGCGGGCTACGCCGCCCAGAAACGATATGTGACCTTTGCGAGCAATATTTACGTTTTGGTGACAACCAATCGGATGGTCTAAAGCGAGTATTTGATTTGATTATTATTTTAGAATGTACTGGACTGTGCTTGTGTTTTTGTAACATAAAACGATACAATTATATTACATATTGGATAACCAGCTAATAATTGGTGAAGAAAGGTCCCATATATGCATGTATAATTATACTCGTAGAACCACAGGTTTAACGAAGTCATCCACAAATTAAAGTTTTCGTCTTGTCCGGGACTCGAACCCGTGCGTAGTTACAAATCATGTACAAGAATCCTCGTTCTGAAGTAATCACTTCATATACAACTTGATACAAATTTGGTGATTCCTCGCACGTTTACCAGCAAAACACTAGTATATAAATTACTAAATTATTATAGTATAAAGTTATTTTCAACATAACTCCTGCAACAGAGAAGAAGTAAAATGTTTTTTCTCTTTCAAACATGACGCCTTGCATAAACCACGGATTTATAACATTAAAAAAATATCAGAGAAAAAAAGAAAGAAGTATACCACTCATACTAAATCCTTTATTTTCCGACAAGCCATTTTTTTACCTAATCCGAAATAGAATATTCTCGATCCGACTGTTTCAACGAGTACCAGCTATTTATGGGTTTGTTGAGAATTGTTGAATTTTTATAAACCGAAAAACTAGATTATAATCTGTCGTTCAAAAAATGCCTCTTGCTGATGATGTCCGCCATCTCAATCAATTTGTTAATGCATCACTTCAGACATGATCTTCATTCAAATCATATTAATAGTTTAAATTAAAACAGCCAGTACAAACAATCCTTGAAACACAATAACATTCGCCGATATTACAAACAGGTTTTAATTTTCTCTGTTTACATGGTATTGTTGAATAGAACTGCTCTTGTTTGAAGGCGCAAAATTTATTTTTGTTTGGCTATTTTCGTATGGTTGTAAATAAGTAAAAAAACAGTATTGCGTCTACAAAAAGGTGACATACTATGGAAATAATCGCTTTTTAGTACGCATATACTGAAATCATGCTCGATGTAGTTATGGCACTAAAATTAAATGTAGTTATGGCACTATTGGGGCTATATAAACTGAATCTACGTAAAAAGAACTTAAACGTATGTGCAACGTGTTTATTTTCTTAATAAATTCAGTGATACAAAAACATGTTTGGGCGGTGTTGCTAACAGTTATGAGAAATCTGGGTATCGGAAGAACAAACGGTTGAACCTGCTTGACACTGACTACCCACCGTCAGTTAATGCCTAGGAAAATATGTTTAGGTAAATAAGAAAAGGTCCTTTCAAAATTTCCACAGATATTTCCACAGAAATTTAATTCTAAACTACCAATAGACAAAGGCATAGTGGGTAAAGGTAAATGTGACACAAACACAGAGAGAGAGACATAACACACAAAAAGAAAAACCAGCAGTTACCGCCTTGAAACGGTCAGTCGGTAAAAGGACCGACTGTGTGCTTAAACCTGGCTTGTGGAGCGCTCTAACCTCGCACTTCATGAAGGTTTTTTTTTCTCAAACAGTGTAAATAAAAATTTCCCGTCAAAGTGAGACAACTAACAGTAAGCACCTGCATCGGGAGTTAAAAAAAGATACAATGTACCTATATAAAGACAGAATAGCTAGTAATAAAAACAGCTATCAACATATGTACAGTTGTACACTATGTACAGTAGATGTTTGTCAAAGGTGATTATATGCGTTAATTTGTTTAACAAATTTGTTATTAATATGTTTAATAAAAGAGTCAGTGCATGTGTTTTAGTTTTTGCCCCAAGGTATAATGTTTATTTAGAAGAGGTTGTGGCTGTGCAGTAGAAACACGAAATATATCGCCAAGCACTGACTGGAAGTAGAATTCTGTATGTTGTAACAAAAGTAACTATTTCTGCATAATTATCTGTTCGAGTCATTAATGGATAAAATGGGAGATAAGAATTGACAGGCGAATTTTCTGGTGAAAGGAGGGAAAGATTGTTAACACCACCTTATATGTGCTTTAAATGAGCAAGTGCTTTGAGGTCTCGAGGTAGATAATAAATGTATACCCTCCGTCTACTGGCAAAACCAGTACAAGTATTGCTTTTATTAAAAGGCGCCGGAATGTCTTTGAAGAAAATTATGTCAGCAAGTTAATTAACACGCCATAAGGAATCCGAATCAATGGCGACATATCAATCCCCAAGTACCACTCTGTTTTCGTCTAAATAAAACAACACCAAAGTTTTAGACTTACTTTGGTGATTGCAAACTGTCTTTGGAAATAAACTGTCTTTGGAAATACGTTGATATTAGATTTTCAAGTAGCATTCAAGTAGCAAGTAGAGTTTTATTCAATTATGATTTGAAACTTTTTTTCATTTTTAGAGTTACGCTCACCTTTATAAAGTTAACCTAAAAAGATTACCATAAAGCTCTTTATTAAAACTATTCTATCTTTAAGTAGTATGGTTGTTAAAACAATTTAACTGCGACGAAAACACGGCAACACAACAATCAATCCAGGAAACCATCTATGAAAATATAAACGTTATTTTTTTTCCAAAACAATTATGACAAAAAAAAAAAAATATTTGAAGAAAAAATGTGTTTGCACCTAAATTATATTTTACCTTATTTAAGTTCATTATACATGTGCTAAAAAGCACTACGATATTTCAAATGCTTTAAAGCGAAAATTGTAATAATTTGACTTAATTTCATTGAAAATCGCAATATGTCAAAATACAACTCTAGGACTATATGTCATTACCATAGTAAAACGAGTTCATATCGGTCAACAGAAGTTTCGCCCCCATCTGGAGAGCGGTGCCTCTAATGGAATGCATTTTTATAGAAAAGATAGTGTAGCTGGCAAAAAAAACAGGAAATCGCAGCTTTTTGTTCTGTGAGAACTTTTTTAGAGAAAATAAATATGTATTCCGTTTGGTAGCATTGTAGCTTGCAATTACAATGTTTAGCTTTCAATTATATATAAAAATACCTGGCATTTGTAGTATTTCGCAGCTGTTTGGCGAAGTATTGTGTAACAAAAGGAACTGAGTATATCGGTGTTAGCAATGCAGCTTGCAAATACAAATGTAGCAGAGAACAAGGAAAATAAACAAAGAAGCAAATACTCTCCTTACCATTAGAGTTATTGCTGGTCAAATGTTCATGTAATTAATCGACAGTGTAAGAGAATGTTTAGTTTACAGGATAATCACCTTCTTCACTAAATCGCACATCAAAGCTCTTGTATGTATCTCGGTACCCACTCATTTGTTCGGCGGTGTAGAAGTTTTGATTTGTCCGAGCAATTTAATGACGGCTGCAACGCTACTTCGTTTCCAGAGACAAACAGACGCATGATTCCCTTTATCTTTATCGTGGTTTATGACATGGTTATACTTTTATACGTCGCTTGCTAAATTCTGTATTTATTTATTTGTATTCCCGAATGAACAACGTTGCCACAGTAGAGTAGGTAACTCTCGTCCTATCATTATTATGTCACACGAGAGACTTGATTTTTTCATGTACATGTATACTTCCGCGCTCTTGAGTTTCGTAGGTATTTCTTCTATTTAGCCTTGTTCTGAAACAAAGTTTTCGTCTACGTCAAACAAGCTCGACATAATAGTGTTATCTGTTGGTTGTACTACGGGATTTTCATCGCTGAATTACGTAGAACGCTGAATTACGTAGAACTATTTTTGTCGCGCAGGACGAACCGTAAATTGTCAGATCGTCAGTTTTAAATATTCGTGATCATTTACATATAGAATAAATGGGCAGAGAAGAGAAAAATGAGAAGCAGTACTACAGCAGCAGAAATTGCGTGCTTTTGTCAAGTTTTAATTTGCATTTCTAATTTCTTGTGGTGGTATGTTCACCTTTGCTGGCAGTAATATAAAATGCACAATTTAAACAATCCCTTCTAATACAAATAAAACGAGAAATCTTAAGTTCTGTTTGTTTGTTCCATTGCAGAAACAATCTTAGATATAAAATACTTTCTGTAAAATGATTTATATGGGTTATATTTTCTGCTTTTATAAGTACATTCGATAACTCCAACAAATGGGTGAATGCATACAGCTAAGAAAATATTTTAGTTGAAATATGGTTGGCACTTTGAGTACTGATAAAGTTAAACCTTATCAAATAAAACAGCTTCGTCTTTGTGTACGGAATTCTGTTTCCTCGGAATGACAGTTCTTAATATTCTTGTCAGCTGGTTGAGCAGGTCGCATGTTAATCAGTAAGCACGTCATCGGCAATTTCACGACGTTATTGTTGAATGTTTTCAGTGGAAAACATGAACGTGACACACACTTTATAAACTCAAAGCAGACTATTGCATCAACTTTCAAAGTCAGAGTAAGTGAACTGGCTTCTTGACATGAAGTTTGCAATGAATGCATCAGAACACTGTCTGTAAGCATAAGAGGCTGCACAAAGTAGTCTTTATCATAAAGTTAAATGTGCAAAAATATATCGCATTTTTAGGCTATTCGCAGCAATTAAAAGGACAGAAAAAAATTGTTAGCATTTTTTTAAATATTTACTTTAAGTTTACTTGAGTTCTTTCTATAAGCTAATCGTTGGCTTTAAAGATTTGTGTGAAAGTATAGTACATCTTAAGACCAACAAGGAGACCATTGGCAGCACGTGACAAAATATGTTGTTACCATCTGAGATTAATATCAAGATAAAGAATAACAGTACCATAGGTATTGCTTGCTAATGATAAGACATATTGGGAATGTTTTCGCCAATGTCATGTACAGTGGTGCAACTAAATGTAATTAGGAACAAGAAATAGCAATTGTTGACATAAACAGATTTTGGGATATAGATTAGCAATTGCATGATTTTAATATGATGTAACACATGTATTAAGGACGTTTTAACAAATGTCTGATGCTACAACGAACTAAAAATATATTTATATAAAACTTCCTACACTGTTTATGTTTTTTTTTTTTACAATCACAAAAACATAAATCACAAAATATAACTACCTTTCCCAACCGGTAACATTATAACGAAGACTTACTCTATAATCCTTGAATCAGTTGTACATACGCCAGCTCTACAGATGCACACAGCACCACGTCTTATTTATATTGATTATATTGCTGTCAATCGCAAGTGCCCGCAATTACATCAGGCACGAGTACATAAGGTTTTCTGTATATTAAATTGGAAAGTTTTACTAGTGAGGATGTAAATAAAACACGAGTTTTATTTTGCCCTGAAGTATTGTCCTCTATCTAAAAGAAATAACAAGAATGCCGAAAGCAAGCGCATTGATGTATAAAGTATGTAAGCAAGCAATCTGGCATGATAACTAGTCTGTATTTTCTACATCGGTAACGATAACGTTTAGTTCGCGAGGAATTCATGCTGTATACAAAAATTACAGATCGGTTGTAACAAAATCAAAAAGGAACAGCAGGATCACCAAGATCTTTCTGTTCAGCGTGTTCGTGTTTGCAACAGAAAGGAACGAAAAACAAACTGAATGACATCGTCATTGCAATCGACAAATGACAATAACTATTTTGACTTAGTGTGTATGAGACAGAATCAGATATACAGTCGAAAGCTATGATAATTTTGGCATAAGGGCATGCCGAATAGGTTACACTTAAAGCCATTATAACGTTTATAATCAGTGTAATTCTCAACACGTTTAAAAACAAAAAGTATATGATAATTTTTGCAAAACAACAGTGATAAATCCCTCACGTGGGCCCTCTTTAATGCAAATGAACTGTTAAGCGCCAATGTTAACCTGTCAAAATCGCAACATAGGTTATGTTGAAAGATGTGTGTGGACGTGTTGCCAGTCTTTAAGTGTAAAATCCCTAAATAAAACATAAATACAGTAAGAACAAGAGGTAGGGCTGAGAACGTATATACAAGGTGTCCCTGCTGAGATTATTCTGAGATTTGAAGATGTCAAATAAAGGAAATAAAGCAAAACCTGAGAACAATAGAGATAAAACAAAAATATTTGCAGTCAAAATGCCTGAGGGATTCATTCCTTTGTAGTTTCGGTACAATTCATACAAGAAAATCATCTTAAAAATGCAGCATAAAGGCTCTAAAAATGCAGTTCAAAAGCACATATTAAACGTTGTATTAAGCAATAGATTGGATTGCCACTTCAAAACGCTTAATAAACTTGCTTACATCAGTAAAATATTTTATAATTTAGAAACCTAATACTCACTTGTAGAAAACTTCAAAAGACTTGACAAAGGCAATTTTAAATGCAGTGCTCTAAACAGCAATCTCCTTGTTATGTTTCTTGGTATCATTTGTGTATGAAAGATGTCATTGTATGGAATTTGAAGCGTTTCTGTAAATGTTCAGTTAGATACTTTGTGAAATACTGTCTGCCCTTTTAGTTTAAAGGACAACCCCCCCCCCCCCCCCCCCCCCACACACACACACACACACGCAAATTGGTTTTCTCTCAGCATAGATTAGTTATACATTATATCTTAACAGTCCCCAAGTCTTAAAAAGGGGGCCATATAAACAGATGCTGGTGGTAACTTAGAGGTAAAAAAAATATGCTGACAAAGATACTGTTTTCTCGTCACTATGTGTATATCATCTATAATACAACATAAAATATTGGTTAGAATTTCTAATATCCATGATAATGAGAAAAGTTAAATGAAATATTAAAAACGAAAAAAAAAATTCCTAGCAGGCCCTATTTCGGATTTGGCCACTCGCATGGCAAATTTAATTATAAACACAATCTTATTAGGAAAAAAATCTTCTTGCAAAATTTGTATTATAATTTTTAATTTGAAATTTTAATAGTGACATTCAAAAAGGAACGCTTTGTTAGAAACTCATATTTTGCTCGTGTCAGCCATGTTAACTTACGACGTACCTTTTAAACGTAGAATGTTCTATATTACAAAAGTCAGGGAAAATAAATAAGCTGTTGCAGTATTCACTCTTAAAACATCAACAAGCCAGTTATTTCGTCGATTACCACGCAATTTCAAGCTCTGAAGAATATTGTGATAATCGAGTTTTTGCCAATTACGTTTCACCTGAAGTTATCACTGAGCATGTTGCAAATACAGACAACGATTGACAATAAGAATGAGATTGAATTTCGTTAGACGAACGAATTACCAAGTGTCACTGAAACTTTTTAATACTAAGAAAGATCGGTGGTGACATTCGCGATTCATTGATTCGTGGATTTAGGAATTGTTAATTTTTTTTACAGTTTTATAGTTTATTTGAAGAACAAAAGCAAGTAACGATCTAGTAATGAAAAGCTAGTAATTCTTACGATTTACAATCATTAAGATTGGCATAAGTTGATAAATAAAGTACTTTGTCACGATAAAATCCGAAAGGATGTACTGACCCTCATTAAACTTTAAAAAAAAAACACAGCGCATGTATGATTTTCAATGTAATATCAGACTTTTAATTCGCAATTACACGTATGTGATTTCGAGTGGGTGATTTCCCAAATTCTTATTAAGGAAGCTTTTATTGCTTTAAACTGTTCGATTGTAAGTATGAATAGCAAAGGACCCAGTTTACTGGTTTTTAATTTGTTCTTCTAAGTTGAGGTTAACTTCTCATCTCATTAGTTTACATAAATCCTTCTGTTCAACTAAAAGAACATAAAAGACCAAACCTTAAAATCAAAACTTAAGTTATATTATATATTAACAAACTGTACATTATGTCTCCCAAAATGTGTCTTGTCTTTATACAACAGTTTCTACTTCGGCAAATCTGGTTCAACAATGTAACTGTGTAATGCTTATAAGTAAATAATACTAATAATATTAGTTTACTGGTCATATATATATATATACGATGATCCATTTAAGATCTATACTACGTTTTAAGAGCTGGTAAGATACCAAATGGCTTGTTCGTAGATTAATAATGTCTTGTCCGGACATCAATATCTGGTACATAGATCAATACTTTGTCCGTAGATCAATATCTTGTCAGTAGATCAAGATCTTGTCCATAGATCGACACATGTGTATCTTGTCCGTAGATCAATATCTTTTTATTCACTTTTTAAAATTGGAAATGGTGTTTTAGGTGCGGTTCATATGCCTGTACTTTACTTTTCTCACATATTTTAAGTCTACCACAAACGGAGCGTAAAATAATTAGTATTATTTCAATGAACTTTAATTCACGTGTTTAAGATCAATCAATAAATAAAATACTTCTTCGTGAATAATTCCAATCTTGGCAAGAAATACGGAAAACAACTTTTTATAGTATCAAAATGTCAGAATTATGTGCCAAAAACATTTGCGCCCTCTTGTAATACCTTGGATGTTGCTGTCTTCGCGTGAGCTAAGTTAGAACCAGCGCGGACTGTTCCGATTGTGTTCTTAGGCCTTGGCCCACTCGAACACCGGGGCAACCGAATGTTTAAGGATAAAATTCCATCTTATATCTGGACTTTGCGGCATCCCTGCACGAATATCGACTGCATTTCGGAATTAAGATAGCATCGGAATTTCATGGTTCATACATTGTGCATCATTTTGTCGTACATTATGAGTTTACTGAAATAAAGGTCCTGGTCAATATTGTCTAAAAACTGAAACTTGTCCATGTAAATGTATTTTGAAGTTCAACAATAACGAGATATACTTATGTATATGCAGCTTCTACAGTAATTAAAATGTCAAATAAAAACTGTTTATTTGTAATGGGACTGCAAAAAATATCACATAATATGTTTGTAGGGAAATGTAAGAAGCTGTCTTTCCGTACATGCACCTGTAGATTTCCATGACTACAGTACTTTGGCTTAGAAGTAGGTTTTGCTACTATCTTATAAACTGTTAGGCTTAAAAACAGCTTGATTATGTCTTAAGTTGATATAATATGACCTATATAGTTAAGCTTCCCCTTTGGATCAAAATTCATGAATTTAAGTGATACTATAAAAGAAATATTGTACAATATATTTTAATGAAATATGATCTTTTAAAAATAGCAGAATTTTGTAACGAACAAAATACAAAAAAAATCATAAATTCATATTGTTAAGTGTCTACAGCTAATGGCTTTGGAAAGTGCATTTGTTAAAGGATTGCATCAACTATAACTATAATATATATAAATTAAATTATGATATTTAATAGGTTCCATGAAGAATAATTAATGAATAAATGATTAATACATGTTGTATGTTAATACTGTGATAAGCAAGTTTCAAAACTTTCATCTTTTGTGGCTAAGGAAATCACGATTTACCATTGATTTCGACTGATTTCAGAAAGGTGAAAAGTTTACACAAAATTGCACATGATACAGACCTAAATAATGTTAAGTAATTGTTTTCATAATGTTAGCAACAAACAGTAAATACTTTAATTGACATATACTAAATAAGATAAACCTTCCAATGTCCTGTCGCGAAATATTGTCTTGAAAACAACAACAAAACATTAAAACGGTTATTTATTTGAATGACGTGGGAATCATGTGGAACATGTTTTATAAAGAAATCCTATAGTATGTTATCAATGTATGTATTTATATTATACGCATAGTAATATATATATATATTGTTATCACTTTTAAATGAAATGTTTAGGAGCAGGTTTTTTTTTATTTCTTTCTTTAGCGCGTAAAAACTGACGGTTGAACATATCTCCATAATACAATTTTTTTCAATGTTATTTCTCGTTTTTCTCATTTTGTATTGTGTTCTCTATCCTGTTACGTTTCCCATTTATTAGTTTCATTTTCCCATTATTATCATAGTATTGTAAACACACGTGCCCTTTTTATAAATTTATCCTCCGTCTTTCGTTTAGGATGTTCTCTCAAAAATAATCAAAAGTTTACATTTAAGAGTCTCATATCGAGGTCATGTTTAAATTAGATAACTTTACATTTAGCAAAACTCGAAAACAAGAAGACAATTCCATCTTCTTACAAAAAAAATCGTATTTTGTCTATTAATACATTTTTAAATTGTATATGTTCGTTTACTGGGTTTATCGTCTCTCCAACAGTATTTCAGTTATCTGGAAACGGTGTCCACATGAAGCAGATATAGTGCTACCTTCACTGTGTATAGCATAACACCTAGCATGAAACCACACTTAGTCACATTATCCTGATTCCGGTCAACCAGTCTTTATATTTGCAAGGGAGTTTGTCACTGCCACTTTTAACGTTGGTATCTCGCGGCCCAGGATCGATCCCGGGGCCTCCCGTACGTGGAGCTCTACCATTTGCGCGTCCAGGTCCGGTCAAACTGCATATTTTATAGAAAAATATACATAGGTTCGAATTAGCTTTCACATCATTCCAATAATCATCTGCAGGCAACTTTATGCATTTTAATTAATGTTAACGCTAATATTATTGGCCGATCTCGTTAAGACTAACCCAGTGACATTTAATTTGTGAACGCATCTATCTCAATCAAAAGTTTTTCGAAATTGAAATCTTCTTTAATATATCGTGCTTGACCTGTTGCTTTTCCTCGTAGCATTACGTACATTTACTTTTTTGGTGAAGATTTACTTTAACAAAACAAGAACTAAGTACGTCGTTTGCTAATGTCTCTGTTTGCATAATGTATTGGTTGGTGTCAACGCTGATTTACCGGAAAATTTTATTGATAGACGACCTTCGTTACAATACGCCTCCTGTAAACTGTTTTGTTCCCATATGCTGGATATATAGTGGGATCCTAATCGGGTTGTCGTGTTAGAATTGAAATGTCTTTTCCGTCTGCCACCTGTTGTTAAAAAAACAACGGTTACTAAAGATTTAACCATGCAGGTCTGTGACCTTGGTGGATAAAGTCTGCACATCTAAGATTAGATGAGACTACAGCTCACGATTAAAGAAATGTGAAAAAGAAAAAGAGAGACTATTCCAGACTAATATTTGTAGATATAATTATTTTAGAAAAGCAACTGATTACTGATTATACACTTTTGTATGAAAAAACGCAGAAAATTGGTAAAATATAAGAAAAATAAATTGAAGAGTAAGAATTAAATCCGGTGCAAAATGGATTGAAGATGGTGAAAAAATAGACAATATTTTTTGTAATTTATACAATAAAAAGTTTATTTTCAAATTCATGTCTAAATAAGTGACAAATAATAGTCAAGTAGTTGATGAACAAGAAGAAATAGTTGAAATAGTAAAATCCTTTTATAGCTACAAATATACTTGTGATGTCAAGCTCAAGTAAATAATTTATACCACACACATATTTTTAAACGAGCAAGCAAAAAATACTAGTAGAAAGAGACCTAACTTACAGAAAAGGAATGCCTGGAATGTCTAAAAGTATGAAACACAACAAAAGTCCTGGTTTACCAGGATTTACTGTTGAATTCTTTCTTTCTTTTTTTTTTTGCCAGATATTTTTTACTCGTAAGAACCCTAAATTATGACTTACGAAAATGTGAACTGTCAATCTCTCAAAAACAAAGTATTATAACATGTAATTCTAAAGATAATGAGCATAAAAAACTTTTAAAAAATTGGAGACATATTTCTCTTTTAAATGTATCTTACATAATTGCATCATCTGCTATAGCTAATAGGTTAAAAAAGTTCTTCATCTTATTATTAGTGAAGACCAGACTAGATTTGTATTTGACGGGTATATTGGCTAAAATACAAGATTAATTTATGACATAATGTTGTATACTAAAAAATAACATCCTTGGCCTTTACTTCTGATAGATTTTAAAAAGGTTTTCGATTCAGTAGCATGAACTATTATTAACACGGTACTAGACTTCTTTAACTTTTGTGTGTTTTTTTAACAGTGGATTAACACATTTTATAATATACAAATAAATACTGAATCATGCCGTGGGCATTGCTCAGAGTGGTTTTATATGAGACAGGGATGTCGTCAAGGTGACCCTATATCGCCATACATTTTTATTCTATGTGCAGAGGTGTTGGCTAAGTTGATACGCCAAAATAATAACCTTGCAAGATGAAGGAATAGGAATAAAATTATTAATATAAAATATCACAATAGGCTGATGATACTTCTCTTATTCTTGATGGTACAGAAACTTCTCTCTTTTCTGCTTTAAATGTTTTAAAATTTAATGCAAATTTCTCCGGCCTTGGTCTTAATATGGAGACGACTAAAGCAGTATGGATATGTAAGAAGAAAGACAGCGAAACAAAAACATAACCTTATTTAAATATATGCTGGAATAAAGAATTAACCTAACTTTGTATTACTTTTTGATCTTAGTAAAATAACAAATGTGAACTATGAAAAGAAAATAGAGGAAATTAAACAGCTCCTATCTAAACGGTCAAAAAGAATACTTACTGAGAAAAATTTCCGTTCTCAAAACCTTAGCCCTATCGAAAATCAATCTCTTTAGAATAAATTCTTTCCTTGCCAAACCCTCCAAATGAAACAATTAAATACATTCAGGAAGTATTCTTAGATTTCTTATGGGATGAAAAAACAAGGACAAAATAACGAGAGAAATAACTTACTAAGACTATTCAGGGGCAGGCTTAAGAATGATCAATGTTAAAATATTTATAAATGCTCTTAAAACATTATGTATAAGAAAAATGATATTAAGTGATAAGACATGTTTACAATTAGCAGGTTGTAAAAACAAAGACTTGAAAAATATCAATTTCATTGGTGCAGAATATATAAGTACACATTACATTCAATAAGCAATCCCTTTTATAATGATGTATATACTTCATATTATGATTTTATGAAATCCCTAGTGCCAAAGATGTACAATGCGAGCAATTGTTTAAAAAAAAATAATTAGGTCGGAGGAAAATCTATATAGAGACAGAAATGTACAGAAAAGGGTGTATATGCTATCAATTATCATTTAAATGAAAATAGCAAATGAAAATGGCCTAATTACATTTTACCGATAACACCAATTTTTGTCTTGATCTAAGTATAACCTGCAATCTCAAAGTATTTTATTTACTACTTTAGAATTCTTTTCAACAGACCTCAACTTGCTTTCATCAATAGATTAAAATAGATCAGTTTTGTTTATAGCTTTGTAAAAGGAGCTCCATCCTACAATACGCACTACTTTTTTTCTTTATTCTAAAGATTTTTTTTTTTTTTGCTTATCAAATTATTTTGCTTATTTTGATTTCATCTTGCCAAAAGTTGGTAAAATTTACATCCTGAACTGGACAGTTGTGGCTTTTGAATGTTTTAGTTTCATGTGTCTGCTTGTGATGATATTGTGCACAGTTTGGTAAGTATTATACACATACTTACAACTTGTCTTATGTCAAGATTGATTTTGTTCATCATATTTACTTCATTGTAATAGGATCTCATTGTCTGTACAATGATAAACAGAGTAATCAAGATGCTCACTGTCTTGTTCATTATGTGAATGTATAATATATATTATATTATAGATAATCCAATTAAGCATTACTTGTCAAATAATTTAAAAAAGTGCCTGTAACCTGCTTGATTTTAAATCAGATCTTATACTTGACTAATTAAGCTATCAGTGTTAAGTACATCATAATTCAGATTCTGGAAAAGTTTGGTAAAGTATATACATGTACCTACAACATGTTATTTGCCAAAAAATTGTTGGCTGTTTTCTTTTTAAATAAATTTCAGTACAAAGTGACGTGATATAAGTATGGTTGCCAAATTCGGTAATGAGAAGACACTCTTATTAGTGGCACTATGTTAATCAGTTCTTTTGATAACCTTTTCGTTTGTACTTGCTAAGCAGGCACTTATAAAAGAATATAGTATCATCCAGTTTAAACAAAAGAACTCAAAAGATTCAAAAGAAAAAAACAATATCCAAATATATCTCTACAGGTTTGATCTCTTGTATTTTTATTATTATTTAATTTTGATAGTCTTATATGTCTACAAATTTTAAAAATGTGAGACTATAAAGAAGGACAAATTTTCTGAAACACTATCTCAAAGAACTTTTGATATAGATGTCTAACATTATTAACCTAAAGCCTTTTTGTAAAATAAAGGGAAAAAGGGTAAAACTCTTAATCTTATTAAGGCAAAATATTATTGTGTTATAAATTCCTTAGACTATACACATATTAGATAATGTAATAGAACGTGTATGCCCTTTGATGATTAGATGTTTGAAACTTGTATGTCTGTACTTTTCATGATGTGAATGAAAGTATTTTTTCTTTAAAAGTCTGCACATCTAAAATCGCGAATAATCTTATTTTAGGCAACAACCCACAAGTTCATCGGTCTGAAAGCGTAATTATACTTGAACACGTGTAATCGCTCATATTTACCAAAACTGCTTTTTTTTACCTCACACTGAGTGCATGTAATTCTACGCAGACACACACATGAAGCCGTATAATAAATAATACGTGTCTTATTTATGACAAAGTGGAACTTGAAACAACGTGCCTAATTGTCACTCGATTGTATTGTTGTACATGTGTATTAGGATTGCTAGTATTAAGCAAAGTCTTAATTAAAATCTCTTATCTGGAAACTGTTAAAATAACCAAAGACATTTGGTTAAAAAAAAACACTAACAAAGCAAGTTCAAATTATCCAGGTATTCCGCGGTCAGTATGTCAGACGTTAAGAATAATCTCGAATTTCTACGTGAAGGAGCCAGCATACCTTTTTATATGTAGATGAGCACATCAAAGTTCCCACACATCTATGCATTCTGTGCAAATAGTTCGCCACAATGTTTGACAACCATAAACTATTGTACTAGAAGGGTTTTCCACGAAATTTGCCTTGAATAGCAAAGAATATGAGATGAAAATTACATGTTATGCATGGTGGTGTTCCATCACAGTCCGATTTGTGCTGCGACGTTATCTGACATAGGGAAACTTGAGAAATGTCTCTCAGTTGATTTGCATTAGAACTTTTATACTCGTGGTCGCTTATATGACGTGCAAATAGAAAAAAGACCTGGAATTTACACAAAGAGACATGATAGAACACATACGAATAAAAAAAAACGCTAAATGACCAAAAAAAAATGTGAAAGACCTTTTCAAAATATAAATACCATATGCACACATCCTTGATATGTAAATAAGCAATTCACAGCCAAACTCACATATTTTTTTTCAATGTTTCGAATACAGCCAAATAACGTACACATTCATAAACTTGTTAAAGACACTGTCGTCATTAGTGCAACGAAGCAAGACATGTGAGTTAAATGAAATCATTCACCTGTAAATGAAAATATCGTGTGTTTTGTGTATATTTAGTAAAATACTCTAAATGTCCATATTGTACATCTGAAAAGGGTATAAGCTGAAACTCGGTTAACAAGTTGAGTATGCTGTGAACTTATATTAAATGTATATGTTTGTATCAACGTTAATATTGTTTAACATTTCATTTTATAATGCCGATTTATATCTTTTCGTTTCAAGTATTGAAAACACGTGTTCAATAATGAATAAGACGTGACCTGAGCATATTGAATGCTGAGATACCTCGCAGTGACACAATTACGGTAGGATGGTTTTGAAAAGGAAACAAGTCAGCGGCTTCACCCACTCGACCACAAAGATGTAATAAACTTGGAATGAAAGGCAGATAATAACAATTTACTTATGAAAGCTGAAATGATAATTACCACCTTAACACTAAAAACATTACCGTAAAACAGAATAGTTAACAAACTAAACTAAAACAGCTACTTTCACTTTTGTGCTTATGCACTTAGATATCAATTTTGATCTAAATACCTTTACTTTTTGCCAATGCCTGTTCAACATTGTCAACAATCTAAATTGAACGTACATGTATGGCACATGTACAGAAGCACGCAATGTTAAGTTAACACGTGTATCATATAATGATATCGTGACATTAATAGTTACGCCCTAAATTACACCTGGCACATGTACAGAATGTTTTCAGTCTTTCAACCTAGGAACTAGACTAACAGCAGCGAACCACAACTGTTTAGACCCACACTACATTAAGTGTGCATGTTTGTCGTATAACGAGATCGTGCCGTAAGTCTATTACGCCCATAATTATATCACGCACAGGATTGAAACCTCTGACTTGTCTGATTTGTTGCATACTTTATGTGAACTTCATATTGATTTTACTGACTAAGGTAAATCGCAAGTTGCATAATGTATGGTGTGTCTTTTTTTATTATTGAAAGTTATGTTTATGTTTAATAATCAAATTAAGTGCAAACGAACGCATTCACTCTGTTGTATGACATGTCATAGCAATATACCACCAATTTCCAACCGTATTTCAATTAATTTTTAACAATAACCATGGCGTGTTAAAATCGTTAGTACCTGCAAAAGTCCTTAAGAAAATCTTTTCCTCCTGTTGGTAAGCCGAAAATATCAAATCGGCCATGGACGCATTTATATTATCCCATAGATCTCAGGTGTTTGCGTCCGTGGACTGAATGCAAAGAATGAATGCAGAACGTAGAGACTCTATGTGGTATCTGCTTTTCTTTATTAACATATTATTTCGATAAATTCATTGTCGTATAAAGAGGCGTGTTCTTTTTACGGGAAAACCATTAAGCCTTAACGACTACTGTCAGCAAAATATCAGGATTTCATCGGCTATTGCGAAAATGTATGTTTTATTTCCCGTCTCTCTGGGGAAGTGTGGAAGGTAAACTCTAACAGTGGCTTGTGTTTGGTCCTTGATTGATAAGATAATGATAATGCCAGAAACATTTCTCTCTCATACGTTTAAAATGGTAATAGAAAAGGCTGTAGCATGTAAGGTGATAAGGTAAATTTTCATGCAAATAACATCATTCTTTGATAATTCCATATATGTTTCGCTAAGTGTGCAGTATAAACAGGCAATGATTGCCTTTTTATTGAAAAGCAGAGTACAAAGTACAATTTATCAAGTGCTCATTTTAAATCCACTCTCCTGTCAATTGTTTGCCTGAAGGATAGTAGCTCTGTGCATTTTTGTCTTGAATTTACACTATGTATAAGGAATCAACCGTTATATAATTAAAAATAGAATAGAACACCTGCAAATGTTCACAAGAACTTAGCTCAAGGTTTACACCTTTCGAATGGTTTATATGAACCGAACAGTGAACAGAAACATCAATTTAAAGCAAAACAGTCAAGCGGCTGACGTATACAATGAACTATTCAATGGCGTCACAAAATAAAAACACAGTAAAGTTATTTCTAACTATAAAGACCAATTTGTTTTAAGGTGAAAGGAGAAGTTTTACTAATACCCAAAAGGATCCTCTAGATACTAAATACTGTTACTAAACGGCGGAAGGAACAACGGAATTATAAATAAGACGCACAAGGAAGTGTCTTTGTGGTGTAGTGGTACCACTCTAGTGGCTATTAATTGCATTCTCGCTATATTAACATGAATTTTAAATTATATTACATGTACCGCAACTACGTTAACTAATGACCTAGTCAAGACTACCTCTATGTCAACATTTACGACATTGTACCCCGTGTTAAAGGTGGTATCCGATCTTTTGAACCATTGTTTTTCTATCATGCAACCATACAAATTATTCTTACCTTAAAAAACTAACACAAAAATGCCCTACATCCATGTAAAATGAAAAAGTGTAACACCCCACTTGTCAATTCAAATGCATTTCGTGCACAGGTAGCTACTTTTAAACAAAGAAAACCACGTGACCCCTTACATTTGAGGTCATTTTACATGATCATCCGGGTAACCAGCTCTGACGTTGACGTCTTTTTAAAGCAGAAATCCTCATCGTGATTACTCAACGTTTGTTTTTGTTTTTAATAATGAACGTTTAAAGCGATATATTTTACAATATGTGCATGTACAGTCTAACAATTGGGATTATGTTACACGCAGTCTTAACTCATACTCAAGTAAAAATTTATGCAGGAATTCAGCACAAATTTCTAAGAGCAAAGGTAAGATGTCGCTACATATATTAGACATACACATATTGTCGGATACCACTTTCAATATTAATATGCATAATCCCAACATGTTATATATAACTTCGCTACATTTCAGTGTTGCATTTTCAGTATTTAACAATAAGAATATATGAAAAGTCCTATGAGCATTGCAACATATACCAAACTCCAAAAAGGCACAGGACAAGGTATTTCACATGGAAGCCAAGTGAGTAGCAGGAACAAATTTCTGATGAGTCATTTACCGAAAAGAGCAAACGCAACAGTTTCCGCCTTGGGACGATCAGTCGGCAATATGGACCGACTGTGGTTTTTAAACCGGTTTACAGAGCTCTAACCTCACCCTTCCTGATGGGTTTCTTAAATGCAAGCAATGAAAAGAACATCGATCTATTTAAATAGAAAATGTCTAAGCGATGATGTTTTCTTTGATAAGTTATGACGAAAAGAAGTGACGTCATTGAATAAAACGTCCACATAGTGTTTCGAAAAGAAAGGGGTATCATTATAAAAGCTACACAAAAAATGGTTGATTATAAGTGAAATTAACTTTGAATCCAGAAAAAAACATGATCAGAGAAGAGTAAATGTGTAGCATCCTGTTTATGTGAAGATGGAATTGAGGAACCAAAGTCCGATGACTATCAAAGGAAATACACGTAACAATCATTATAGGATGAATTAAATGACAACATAGATTACATGCACTCGGAGAATTTTTACGACCGCCACACTGCACAAGTAACATTGTTGTGTGATCATGAATAAGAATATATGAAAAGTCCTATGAGCATTGCAACATATACCAACCACGAAAGGGCACTGGACAAGGTATTTCAAAACGTAACCAGTTAGCATCTAAATTAGAAAAAAATCTCAAAAAAAAAAAAAAAAAAATTGTAATACGATAAATTTAATTTATGAAATTGATGAAACTGTTAAAAGAAATAAGCAGCACTACATAGACATTCTTACTAAAATACATAAAATCACTTCTTTTTAAAGAAATAATAGACATAATGAAATGATTTTGAGACATTTGTTTAAATGCTTTATATGATGAAATAAAATGATGAAATAAATCACGTTTACCACGTATGCTTATTACTGACAAACAGATCTAGACAAACATCTCGATTAAAAATATACGTTAAACAGTCACAAAATTAGATATGTCAGATTTAGAGAAAACATCCTCTAGTTTTATTTTGATATTCGAAGCACCCGCACCCTATTCATTTTGTCAGTAAAACTAACAATAAATAAATGATTTTTCAAGAAATATTGACTCAGGAAATTGCTTGCTGGCAAATTGTTTCAGTCAGTTTTAACAGGGAGTGTTGTTCAAGGAGACAATAATGGACAACCTTGATGTGTCTGAACTTGTTAAACATGTAACTTCGTGTAGTTTAAATGTTGTATCTATCAATTTGGACCATCTTTTCTCTCACATAAGCAAATAAATTATTATTGCCTGAAAAGATGCCACGAAATGCTGTTGTTTGTTGTCCTAAATCTATACGAAAAGTGAAGCATAACACTTCAGGTGTCAATTCAAATATGTACTTAAAATCTGAGCCACGCATAGTAAGCTATTTTTAAACCTCGAAAACATCGTGACCATTTACTTTACAGATAATGTTGCATTATCATTCGGGGTTTTAGCTCTAACGTATCAGAGATTCTCAATGGGCTTAATTATAGACTTTGAAAAAAATGAACATTTATAGAGCGATTTATTTTATTATCGTTCTGTTTACAAATAGTTAATGTGGTGTTCAAATTTGAATTTTTGCAGAAATTATGTCCCAACTCGTTTAAACAAGGAACAGATAACGTATCATTTATTTGATATAGGGAACGTGTCGAATACCATCATTAGGTTTTCTAATCATGCTTCTCTTTGGAATTGTATCGCGTCCGTCGTTTAAGCCACCACGTTTGCGCTATGCAGGAAACAGGTTTCACCTTATTTAAAAGAAATAATAATTTTAATTGTAAAGAAAATAACAAATCGATTTATTATAAGTTTCCAATAGAAGAGCACGACCGTTGTCGTATTGCATTGCCGAAGAAAAGGGAACTGAAATCACTCGACAGCGTCAATACATAAAAATGGCCTTAGTTCTTATGAAAAGTAATTTTTGAAATGAATATCATATCCTTATTTTCTTGGATTCTTTTCATGTTTGAAATGTAACACTCGCCTTCAGATCTTACCTTTAGAATGAAGACAATCAAAACCATATGACAGATAATTATTATTATTATTTTGTTATTATATCAAAGCAAATTCTTCAGCATAAAGTTTGCCAATCGAGAAACCCCAAAACATATCACCTTTCATAAGTTATGGCTGGCTTACAACTAAGGCCGTTTAAACTAAAACAAAATTAAACAATTTCAATAATATATTCTTTGCAGCAGTTAATTCAAAATAGATTATTGGTGACCGACACCTCACAACCCCACCCCCTAATTAAACGTCTTTGTTGTCTACGCAAATATCATTAAAAAGAATTCTTTTCATAAAAATTAGTTCATTTATCCACACCCCTAGAAATATCAAAGTATAATATATTTAATAAATGTTATAATATATTCATAAATTATATATTTAAATGCATTGATATAGTAAAGTTAATATATAACAATCATAGACATATAAAAGCAGACATTGTTTCCATCGTCATGTTCGTAAAACCATTGTAATATATTTCCCCTTTTAACTACATCAAAACCCCTCAAACATCTATAAAACATAATGAATATGCCTGTCTTGTTATTTATGATTTGACATTTGAGATAATGTCAAGTAGACGTCATTACTGTATGGAACAGATTCTAATTTGATAATAAAACCTGAAAAATAACGAGGACTGTTATTGATAAGTGATATTTTTGAAGTTAAATGTTGTATTGCTATAATCAATATTAAACACATAAATCAAAGTACTTAGACCACTGATGATTCCATTGCTAAACGTCGGAGTCGGCCTTGTATTGCACAGTTTTCTAATCAAGTAAACTAATCGTGTTCAAATTGGGTATACCGAACAAAATAAATCATGTTGAATACTTTTATTGTTCGTAAAGAAAGGAAGACGTGATGAAATGCAGTTGTTGCTGCGAACCTAAATTTAGATTTGTGGGCGCGGGGATACAATTGCTGTACATGTATTGTGGATTATTTTGATGCGTCAAATCAAAAACACGAGTAATATTAATGCATGGTATTAATAACGATGTCAGTTTTATTAATATATGGTATTAAGCAATTTTTGTGCGATGAGTAATATTAATTTACAAATGTATGGTATTAAGCAATGTATTGTACAGTTAGTAATATTATTATTTGGTATTAAGCAATGTTTTGTGCAGTAAGTAATATTATTATTTGGTATTAAGCAATGTTTTGTGCAGTTAGCAATGTTGATATATGGCAGTAAGCAATGTTTTGTGCAGTAAGTAATATTGATGTATGGTATTAAGCAAGTTTAAGTGCAGTTAGTAATATAAATATATGGTATTAAGTAATAGTTAGTGCAGTTGATGTTAATTTGATTTAAGTTGTGTTGTTAAAGGTAAGCATAGAGTCAAGAATAAAAAAATCTTTAAACAGCAAATCAGTTATCTTTTTAAGATGTCAAAATGTGTAAGCGTTAATGTACATTTTTTATGTTGATAAATGTATGTTAAAACATGATAATTTCCTTTGCGACAGAATATGATAAGAATTAAATAACACTTACATATAACGCATCGGGTCATATGCATGTAGGCTTGCATTAAATAAATAAATAAATAAATTCTCTTATAAATTGTATATGTTAAGGTTTTGCTTTTATTGCTAAATGAGATTACGTTTATAAGATATAAGTGTTTTGAATTTTGTACCATATGCAGTATTAACAACCCTGCATACATGTGCGAGTTTATTCCCCCAAAACTAACTAGAGGGAAATGGTTTTAAGTTGTATATATGTTGCTTTAAGTAAACGGCTGTTGTTTTTTTGTCTTCAACTTACAACTCAATTCTGTTTTAAAAAAAACCTGTGACGCAATTAATAACACTTACATCAACATTTCGAGCCAAAGAAAATCCACTGAAGCAAGACGAGATCTCATCAGTTGTAATACTTGACCATTATTTACGTCAGACATGTTCGTGCATTGTAAAACAACCTAAAGGTGGTATCTATCCATTTGCCTATATCAAACACATGTAACAATATATAAGTCCCCATTCTGTGAAATTTGGACATACCATATTCTAAGTAAAAGACACTATCTCAGTTTAAGGACAGTACAAACCGTTAAAAATCGCTTTAGATCTAAATGTACATTTTTTACAAATCCAAAAACAAACACAATGGGATTTCTTCTATAAATAGATATCGACGTCACAGCTGATTACCCGATATAACGCGATCACAAAAGTAAGTGACCACGTGGTCTTCTTAGTTTAAAAAAACTGTGCAGCCTGGCTCAGATGGGAAATACCTGTTTGTACTGTTCATGTGGTATGTTATTCTTCACTTTTACCAATAATGCGGGAAACCAATAAAAGCTTTTTGCGGAACCTTTTCAGGTAACAATAATTTTGTTGTTTGTTTGTTGTTGTTTTTTTTTGTGTGTGTTTTTTTTTTCTTCAAAAGAACAATTTTTGTCCAGAATGTCAAATACCATCCTTTAAGGAAATTATTTATTTATCTTATTGACAGTAAATCAAAACCTCATTAAACGTCTATAAAAAAATAATGAATGACCCTGTTTGGTGAATTCTTAAGTGACATCTGAGATTATGTCAAATAAATATATTTGAAATTAGAAAATAATTATTATTTAAAGATATTTTGCCAACGATGATGATAGTAATTTCTTCCAGGATTACATTGAGATAAATTATGAAAAGAAAGATGAAGTCGTGGTGGACAAAACACACAAATGAGTGGTTTTGAAGCAGTCTAAAAAGAATTTAAAACAAAAGCACACAAAAACAAAAACAACGACAAAACAAAAAAACACTCTCATTACGTTTTAGGCAATATACCAAAGCACAAAACACAACTCTAGAACAGTTTGAATGGAAACAATGAATGGAAACAGTATTGCACTAATTGAGAAGTGTAAATGCTACTTTTAAATATGTATTAATTTGAAGTTTTCCTACTATCCTGCGGTTCTACTGACGCCGCCGGTTCAACCCAGACAAAAGACTGAGGAGACAAAAGACTGAGGACGTCTTTGGTTTTGTTTACCCTCGCCTTTTACATTATGGTATGTGGCGAGCTTCAGTACTTAGGATGGTTAAAAATGGTATAGAAGGTTATCACAGTTGTACTGGGACTGGGTTGTGGAGGAGTAAAATAAATTTAAAGTCTAAGGATGTTTAAGATATACAATGTAAAAAATCTTTGTAAATTATTAAAATCTAGAAGATAAAAATCCAAATCTCAGTTTAGAGACCGTACTAAAATATGTATGAAGGCCCATATCGAAAACAATATAAATTTTAATATCACAGAAGTTTATACTTTAAACAGGAATATATATCTCAGGTGTTTTTAATTGCAAGGTGTATATCATAGATGATTCTAATTCTAGTTAACAATATCACAGAAACTTTATTATCACAAAAATATCATTTTAAAACAAATGCTTATTTTAAACCCTAAAAAGAGCATTTTACAGGGTATAACAAAGTCGTGGAGTTTAATTTCTGTTTTATTTACTCGTTCATATATTCATATATTCTAGATATGTAGCATTCATATTTAATATGTCTATCTTGGCAACAAGTAATAATGTGTGTGTTTTTATGTGCACATTATATACAAAGTTGGAAGGTGTGATTTTCCCTATATACTGATATTATAGACATAATATAAAATATGTGTAAGTAAAAAGACTGAGGTCCTCCACTTTTATATGCTGGATTTTGCTATAGTGACCATAATTGCGTCGATGCGATAAAACAGTAAAAACAAAGTTTAATGCCATAAAAGGCACTGAGGACAAAAATGGATTACAATTATATTACATTTAAATTAATGAGAGCAGTCTTGTATTATTTTAACTTGTGGAAGTCACCCATGGAATGTATAGATTTTTATGTTAACTAAAATAATCTGCTTCAATTTGATCTCCAAAAAGCAACAACATGTGTCGGTAAATATTCTTGCGTTTTTTCGCAACAAACGATCATGTACGTCTATTTTGACAACAATGTGCAAGATATTTTACATATAGTTATAAAACCATAACTTATTTGATATGCTTATGTTCCAAAGAACAGCATGTAACTATGCACTGAAAAAAACAACAATAGTTTTAAATAGCCAGATATATGAGATCAATATGAATAGCTATATATCACCATAGTTACTGTGATAATAAACTGTGACTAAAGTATATTTTATATCAGCAGAAAAAAAAGACTTAACACACTCTATTTGGCTGTTGTGTATTGGCGAAGTTTGCAATTAAGAATCTCTATTAAAAGATAGCGTGTGATCCAATAGCAACTGTAACTAAGGACTTGGAATGATGTATGATACTCTGCTGTGTTCGTCTTTTCGACACAAAACTTTACGCCGATTAACGAGTTGACATAAATTACTTCCTTAAGAAGTTCCCAACATAATGCTTGGTCTTCTGAGCATTATACTGTCTCATTAATCTAATTTTTTAGATCTCGTTGATCTAATTTGTTCCAATCTTTTGACTTCGAGTTGCTCAGGGGATGGAATTCGCAATCTCAATCATTACCAGATACGGATGTTTATAGGCCTTTAATGTTTGCGAAAACCATCGTACAATAACGCCACATTTAATTAAGGTTGTATCAGACAGTTTGCCTATATCTTATACATGTGATAATACCTGGTCGAAGTATTTTAATGTCAATAACATGTACGATCTGTTTTGGACAGTGTCGGATTCTAAACTTGTTTCCTTCTTGAATGAGATTGGTATTTTTAATAAGTTATACATTTTCAAACCGTTTAATATATTAACCTTTTTTCGATTGTAGTTCACATTATTTTAACCTGATTGATTTTTGTATATGTCTATATTTTACTCACATAGTTTAGTTTTTACCTGATTATTCTCTATCCGCTTTAAACGTTTCTGTATTCGATGCCGTATGACCTGTTAAGTGTCGGTGTTCCGTAAAACCAAAATAAATAAATAAATGACAATATCTAACCACTATTCCAGGAATTTGTGAATATTTCTGCTTGAAAACTTGAGTTTAAGTAAGGACTATTTATAACATTACCTCAAATGACAGACAGAATAAAACAGCGAATAAAATGTCCACACTTTCTATTAATAATCACGATGGGAATTCCGGCTGTAAATAAATATCAACCTTATGGCTGATTGCCCGGATGATCATGTCACGGGATCTTAAAAGTAAGCGGTCACGTGGTTTTCTTAGTTTAAGATTGTTGACATTGCAGCGTGGCTCGGATAGGTGATGCATTTTTGTAATGCCAAGTAAAATCTTTTACCTTTTTCTAAGATGTAATGCATCAATGCCAGCATATAGTTGGTTGTATGAGAGAATACAAGATGGTCTAACCTGTGGGGTACCACCTTTAAAGAAAAAAAATCCATCACAACAGCCGGTCCTAACATAAAGACATGAAGTCGTGGAGGAGTGAAATAACATCTAGTATTTAAAAAACAACAACAACAAATTATCATAATTTTATAGGCAGTACTAGAGAGTGTGGACCAAATTTTTTGTCTTCAAACAACAAAATAAATTATTTTCATCTGAACAGTTTCCCGCGGAATGTTGTCTTGATGTCCTACACCTATGTGGAAAGTGGAGTACCACACCTCTAATTTTTATTACAAACACGCATTTTCTATCTGAGCCACGCTGGACAATTTACTATATACTTTTTAACTATGTACTTTTCACATTACGTTATATCATCGTGCGGGTAATCCGCTCTGACGTCGATGTCCATTTTTGGCAAAAGATTCCAGTCGTGTTTATTTATAATTCTGATAGGACACACATTCAATGTGATTTCAACGAGTTGTCTTGTTATCGACGTAGTATTCATACAATGCCATGTTAAGACTAAAATGAGTTTGTTACATGTATTCGATAGAGGCAAACTGTCGGATACCACCTTAAAAGCCATGCTGCAATATACATGTATTTCTTTCTCTTTAAACATGTCCTCTCCATGTAAAAAGTGTTTATCAATGCCTTGACAGATGCCTATCAAAATCCTATCAAGTCTAACATCGATGACAGTGGCACGCACAGATGACTTCGTAAACGTGACATAAAGTACTTTATTAGGATCCCTGTATTGCGGGTAAGAAGAATTTATTCACTTTAGGTTATTTACTTCTAGCAGAGGTAACTCAGAATAAACACATGCATTATACTTATTTTTGGTATTTTGCTGTAAAGAACATAGATGTAGATGCTACATGTACGGCTACATGTTTTTCTTAAGCTTCTAGATTTTATTTTCATTTTTTTGTACGAAAGGACTAATGGTGTGATACAAATTGCCTTTTAAACAATATTTCAAAATGAAATGTTTGAAAGTCGGCACTCTTTTATATACAAATACACCGTTCTTTCTTTTTTAAAGGTTTGTTTAATTAGTATTGGAGCTTTGCGGCTTTTTGTTATAGTCTACTCGATACGGAATCAGATCAGTATGCACTGCTTTGTAGCGTTATGCTTCATGAAGAACAGCAACAATGCAACAATTTATAACTGGCAGTATATTTAGAAAAAAGTACACATGTAGAATTTGGTTGTGCTTGATTTGTCGCCTAATAATACACAGTGTTGCGTTCCGATGCGCGGTCATCTAATCAAGAATGCTGTAGAAATTAGTGATTAATTACAAAACTGAACAAAACTGTGCATTATTATGTAGTATCTTACGGAAAAAAACAAATTCAGTTTCCATTCTATCGCGTTGACCCGACTGTGACAATTTAAAGGAGAAAAGAAAAATCTGTCGGATTTATATTTTTACGCTTTTTATTAACTTTCTTTGTACTATGACGTCAAAACTGACATTCGACGTGTTAGGTCAATTGCTGTTTTATTATTTGTTGTGAAAGACCGTAGTATAACATATACTGTATGCCTTTGTCAGCATCAAACAATTTGGGCCGGTGTGTGTGTGTGCGTGCGTGCGTGCGTGCGTGTGTGTGTAAGAGAGAGAGAGAGAAAGAGAGAGAGAGAGAGAGAGAGAGAGAGAGAGAGAGAGAGAGAGAGAGAGATGAGAAAACAATCTGTTCAATAAGTTTATCTGGTCTATTTACTTGGTCGTCTAAGAAATGAATATCCGGGATTCACAGTGGTAAGAGGACAGAAAAATAAGCGGAAACAGTTCGTCTAGCATGTGTTATTTTCACAGTTGTATTAGATTAAACACGTATCAAGTGAAGCTGAATGGATATTCTTGAAGTATATTAAAGTATATAACATCCAATTTCCATGCAATCATTTTAAATAGACATCATCAGAGCTATTTAGGAATATTTTACAGCTTAAAATGTTAGAATTATACTAGACGTCCCAGAATTATGTGGGCTGGACATAGAGTTCCCCAAAAGATTTTAATTAACTTTATTTTGCGTTATTTCTTGATTTGCTCTTTTGTATTATGCTCTTACTTTTGTCTCTAAGTTGTCCTTTCCAAAATGTTTCGTTTAGCGGAACGAATAAAGTAATGTTATTCAATCCTCTTCACTCAAGACCCATATAATATGGAAATATTTCAATTACAAATACAATATGCAAAATAAAAAGGAAAACACTCAGACTGATTTTTAACGAAAAGGAAAACAAAATTGAACGTATATTTATACAAATAGCACTTTGTTTTATTCATTTAGGTTAACTATGCTATTTCAAAAATACGTTTCAGCTGACATTGAGGGCCCTTGTATTGTCCAGGATTTTGTCTAAGGCATTTTCCCAATCCAGTGTACATAAGTGTTCGATCCCCGGTCAGGTGGAGAAGTTTAATAATGAGAAGGTCTTGTGAAGCAACCCAGTCGGTCCATATTGATTTGTTCTAACTTTTACATATAGCTTGCATGTGAACACCTTAGTCCTGTGCCTTTTCAATTTTTTGAAAATGTTGCAATGCTCATAGGACTTTGTCATATACATTCTTATTCAAGATCACAACAATGTTATATGTGCAGTTTGGCGGTTGTAAAAAATCTCCCCGTGCATGTATTCTATGTAAAAATCCTATAAGGATATAAGTTCATCCTATAAGGATTGTTACGTTTATTTCCTTTGATGGACATTGGACTTTGGTTCCTCAATTCCATCTTCACATGAACATGATGCGACAACCATTTACGCTTCTCATTTCTTTCTTGGTTCAAAAAGTTAATTTCATTTACTATCAACAATTTATGTAGGTCTTCTAATCGAAATAATACCTATCCTTCTTCTAAACACTATGTGGACATTATTTTTAATGACGTCACTACGTTAGTCATTACTTTTCAAACAAAAGGTCAGCCCTTGGACATTTATTCAAATGGATCGGTTTTCTCTTCAAAGCTTGCATTTGAGAAACTCATTAGGAAGTGCGATGTTAGAGCTCTGTAAAACCTGTTTAAGCACCCCAGAAGGTCTATATTGCCGACTGACCGTTCCAAGGCGGTAACTGTCGGGTTTGCTCTTTTTGTTAAATGACTCATCACAGATTTGTTCTTACTTTTACATATGGCTTGCATATGAATACTTTGTTCCTGTGCCTTTTTTAAGTTTGTGTATATGTTGCAATGCTATATATATATGCTATACTGAATAGTGGTCACATGGTTTTCTTTGATTAAAAATAGCCAACTGTGCAGCGTGGCTAAGATAAGAAATACATGTTTGTACTGACAATTGTTGTGTTATGGTTTACTTTTCAGACAGGTGTAGGACATCAATAATCAACATTTTACGAGATCTGTTCAGATAACATGGTTTACTAAGTTGTTTAATGAAAATATTTTTGGTCCAAACCGCATTTAAATAAACAACATTTTTAAATTCTTGTTAGTTCCACGTGGTCTCTATGACGCTGTTCTACAAAAAAACATGCATTGAATGACAATGAAAATGAGATGAAAATTACAGGACACGCTGTGTGGTATTACATCAGTCAGATGTGTGTTATAAAAGTTATTTCACATGTGGAAACAATCAAAAACTAAAATCAAGTCACCGAATAACAGCGTCCTTAAAATGTCTTGGAAATAGCCATTTTAAGGTAAAGCGCATGTAATAGAAAATAAACAGAATTTCAAAAGTAACACAACTGATGTGTTGTATATTTTAATGTGCTCGTGTATGTCAAATTTTAAGCAAATTTTAAGAAAAATTTCCACCCAATTCTTAGTTTATCTATATTTTTTGTTATAAAATTGGTATTCGATGTGTCTCTGTTTTTTAAAAAAAAAGAATCTCCAAATATTATGTAATAACCACTTTAGGTGAAAGCGTTTTACTTTTTAAAAATCATTTGAAAATAAATAATAGTTTTAGAAAAATCAGACAAACATACAACCTATTAAAAAAAACAATATTTTGATAACAATACGATTTATTTCAGAATTGGCCAAAATGTTCTATACAGTATTTTGATTGATGTCGTAAAATAGAAAATAATTTCACCACATTTTTTTTATTTTTTTAAACTTTGAACATATCAGGTAGCGAATTTGCAATCAAATTTCGCACAAAGCATATAATTAAAATTCAATTACAAAATAAAACTTAAAAACTACACTTGTTTCATTCTTAAACCGCCAGAGTGGTACAGTGATAATTGTCAAAGAAAAAAAATTGACCATGCGTTCCCGTACAGGGATTTGAACCCTCAACCCCCAGTTTTGAAGCATTTTAAACCTAATGCTGATACTCTTAATATTGGAGTGCACCATGACATGTGCTCTGCATTAATTACCCATTTCCTGATCGGTATTTTTAAAAAGGATAAACAATAAAATAAAAGTTTATGCATTTTATGTTAACAATAATAATAACTGCCGCTTCATTACTAAGGTAAAAGGGCTTCCATTCCACTTTTATAATACATTAAAATATGGTATTCAAAAGTTTTCCTCAATCAAATACATGTTACAATATCTTCTTTATCTTCTTGCAAATTGCTTCATTCACTCATACTTTAAGACGGTCTTGACACTACTTGAGTTATTAGACAAAACAAATAAAAAATCGATTTTAATGCTCGGTCATTCCACATTTAAAAATAAGACCGATTGGAGATTTCTGTTAAAATAGATATCGACGTCAGAACGATGATGATCTAATGTATCCCAAAAGTAAGGGGTAAATGTTCAGTGTGACTCAGATAGGAAGTACATATTTGTGATGACGAGTGTGAGGTGTTATGATTCACTTTCCTCATAGATGTACAAGAAAAGTCGTTTACGAGAAGCATCAAAGGCGACGTAAAAAGTGGAACAGGAAAACATACATGTTTGAAAGGTAATGTTTTTTATTTGATAGTATTCAGTATACTATAAATCCTGAGAAACAGGTTTTTCAAGATGTTACATATGTAGAAAAAAAGTTGCAAAATTATTATATAAACTATAAAACTAAAGTGCACAAGCAGAAATTGCATATATACAGAAGCCTCACATAACACAAATATTGTTCATACAGTATTTTTTAAGTTATGTTGAAGGATACAGACACACACAAATAAACACAAAAATAAATAAATAAAATAATAAGCATGCTTTTTACCGAATTAGGACCCGTATATTATAAGGTAAGGTCCGCAAAGCAAAACTCCAGTGAGCATTCCATAATATAGGTGTCGCGCTCCAGCGTTTCGCCAATAACGCATCAATAAACATTATTTCACGGGACCTTTTCGGAAATATATTATTGTATTTGGTTGTTTGAAAAACAATAATTTGGCTCAAATCGGTTACCTTCATTAAAAGCTTGCTGCATTTCACCCTCTAAATAAAGGCTGCCAATTCTTGTTTAGCTAATTGTAGTTTTTATAGATTATTAACAAGCATTTAAAAGTCTTTGGTAAACGCCTAAATGGCCACTCATTTAAAACAAAAACAAATGTACTACAAAGTTTCTAATAGCCCAACGATGTTAAATTTTCAGCAGTCAAGATACAATTAATGATTTCAGGTAAATGTGGTAAACAATCAACGCATGTCTCCTTGAACCCCTTGAAGGTGAGGTAGAACGAAGGGAAAACAAGGTTATAAACAAGCCATGAGTTTCGAATGCTCTTGTTGTACAATATTTGTGGCTGAAATAACATAGCCAACAGTTGACGTTTTGACAGATTTATGCACATGCACACAGTGTGTGTATACATAGATCGCTGGTTAGCTGTTCCATTTCTTGTAAAGATGACAATATTGACGAAATGGTTAATTTCTACCAATGCAGTACGCTTTGATATTTTCTTAGATTGCATTGCGTCAGTATCTCTATATAAGTCGAGAGTGAGGTTAGAAAACTACGAAGTCTATTTATTATTTGATCAGGGACCTTTCCTATGACAGTCCAATGCTCTGTGGACCGCTAGCGTGCGTGTCCGCTTTAAGACAATACAATTATATCTTATTCTACTTCTAGCCAGACTTATGTCTGGGATCTCCCTTCAACAAATTAGCTGGACGTCGCCAACATGAATAATACATTGTAAACTTTTTGTTTGTTTTTTGTTGTTGTTTTTGTTTGTTTTGGGTTTTTTTTATGACATCGCGCCGTTTTTTGTTACATTGCGCCGACACAATAATTGTTTTTCTGGCGACGTCCAGCTATTTATTGATGAAGGAAAACCCAAGTCTGAGTAGAACTGGCGCACTGCAGGTCAGCTAAAAGACATATTCACAGGAAATTTCTTGTCCCGACCGTGACTCATACCAACGCGGCGAGAGGTTGAGTCGCTTTCTTAAAAAGGTAACAGAATGAAGACGAAAATGATCTGTATTTAGTAAAGGAGGCTCTTTCGCTACATTTTACTACAATATTACTTGGATGTCATATTATATTATAATAAAACAATGTAATATAAAACAAAAACTAATGTTCTAATATTCATGAGTTGATTAATTCGCCGATTCCTAAATTCTCTGACACATCGTTTGCGTGTGAGTCTCGGTCGCAGCAAAAAAAAAAAAAAAAAAAAAAAAACCTTCAGAAGATAGTCTTCCAGCTGACTTGCGATTCGTTGGCGGTTCTACCCATACATATGTTATGTGCATCTTTTGTCCATAAGGCAAGCTGGGCTATACTGACCCTAATTGTGTCGATGTTATGAACACCAAAACAAGAGACGATCATCATGGCGACATCTTATCTGTCTATGTTGGAACTTACATGGCAAAGAACAAATATATTTTGCTCCTCTGATTGATGCTTATTTTTATAAATGACCTCTTACCAATCAATAAGAGTTGCGCCAACACTTGCGTTGTGGTTCGATTGCTTGATAGATGGGAGATAACTGCTATGTCTTAGAGACAAAAAGTCAGTTAGAGTTATCTTTCATGTGATGTCGATGCAAATACTTTTGAAACGATTCAGTGCCTGAAAGCGGGCACAAGAGGCAAATACACACAACTTCACAGGCCCGTTGCGTTAATAGCGCTAATTTCTTCAACAACAATAATAGGCACATTACCTCATGTTAAATATAGTATATGCAAAGTCTATGAATATTATGCATGTTTTATGGCAACTGATTTACTACTCAGGAAAAGACAACTATATACAGTACACCTAATGGCGCTGCTATGGGCGATATGTTTCTAACAAGAAAAGAAAAGCAGAAACTATTTTAAGTTATCATTTCAAAACTGGTTGATAGGTGACACAATGTATCTGTACTTATCAATAGGCCTACTTGGTAGCTGAAAGTGTAGAGCTTGGTAGAACAGCTCCGTTGTTGGTGGAAATAAAGATTGTATAATATTTGTAAGTATGATGGTTTATTGGTATTTCTGTTATCTGAAGACGGTGTCCACTTGAAGCAGATATAGTGCTGCCTTTACTATGTATAGCATGCCATGAGCACCTGACATGATACCACACCCAGTCACATTGTTCTGAAAAGGGACCAACCAGTCGCGGAACTGGCGTTATTGTGTCGCTGAGAACGGCGACCCAACTAGGCGACCCTATATTTTTAATTTGTTTGGGAAATGCCTATCGGGGGACGTCACAGCTTTTAAGCAGGGATCGTAATTTTGTAAATGCAAATTATTATTTTATTTCAGTTGTTAAAGAACATATTGTTACATTTATACTAATGTGTTCTGTTTCTAGCGTTATGTCTTCTAAAGATCTACTTCATAAACAAGCAAACTTTTACGCATATCGATTGTCAAATTTACGCATATCGATTGTCAAATTATTATTTTCAAATGGCAGAACTGCACTAATTCGACCACAATGTCTGCAGTGCCATATTCATGGTTAAGCATTTCTTAAGATTATTAATTGTTTTCCTTTTTAATAATCAGTAATTTGTTGTTTTTTAAAACCCAACGACAAGCGTTTTGGGGCGAAAATCGCAATAACAGTTCGGTGAACATTACGAGAATTAGTTGTGTGTTTGGTTTAGATTTTTATAGATTGCTCTTATTATCAAACACATGTGATACAAATATGTGTAAAAATGTTTGCTCTTTATTTAATGTTTGTTAAAATTTGAACTTCATGGTTTTACTTTCGTATTAAAGAATATAACTTTTGGAGACATACTGCGGTGAAATGAATAGGCCATGTACATTGTAAATTCAATGTTTTTGTTTCATGTTGTTAAGACTTCCCTCGCTAAGATGTTGGTGACTTCGTACCTTTACAAAGTGGCACCACTGTTATTTGTTTGGAAACTTCGTTAGGCATTTGTTGAGTAGGTGTTGTTCACAGACGTTGTTACCCTTGGAGTTAAAAAGTGTCATTCACACTTACTAACTTACTCATTTAACGACATAAGCTTTTTGAATCATTTGTATTGCACAATAGCAATAGCTCAGGTGGTAGAGCGTCGGCTTGAGGCTCGGGGGTCGAGGGTTCGAACCCCGGCCGGGTCAATCCAAAGACTTGGTAGTAGTGGCTTCCCTCCTAACCCTCGGGGCTAATGGGACAGCATTACGTCTGACTCGTTGGTGTCAGTATAATGGACCGGCCAGGTTCAGTCCCTGGGCACCTCATAAGTGCCCGTATGCTATAATGATAGAAATGTCGCCGTACAGTATCGGCAAAAATGCCGGCAAATCCCAATCCCACATGTATTTGATTGAACGTTAGCAAGTGGCTATACAGCTATTATTTTAACAACGTTGGTATGTTGCGGCCCGAATCGAAACCGACTGTGGTTTATTTGAATAAAATGACCCGAATCATTATTATTCAACTAATTATATCACGATTTTAAATTGTTTCTGTTCAACCATCCCTCTGCGCAATGACTATTGTGATTCCAGTGTGAATATTAGAAACTTCACTTGGTATTTATAAACGTTTGTTTGTAAAAAATAAAATGTAATTTAATATTTTTATCAAAACACATTTTAGAATGTCGAATAACAAATTCCTTTAAAGCGGATTGCTTGGAAGGGTCATAACAAAATCTGGTGACGTCACCGTCAGACATCGGGAAAGTTAAACTAAAGTTGTCACTCAAACAGACTGACTGGCTAAAAAAAAGTGTGTCCGACGGAAAGTTTGTCAATCCGACGGAAATATTGTTAGTCCGACAAATTACATATTGAACAGGGGCGTATCTAGAGGGATTGGGATTAGGGATTAGCCGGCATTTTTGCCGATACTGCGCAGCGACATTTCTATCATTATAGCACAGGGGCACTTATGAGGTGCCCAAGGACTGAACCCGGCCGGTCCATTATACTGACACCGACGAGTCAGGCGTAATGCTGTCCCCGTAGCCCCGAGCGTTAGGAGGGAAGCCACTACTACCAACTTTAAAGTCTTTGGTATGACCAAGCCGGGGTTCGAACCCACGACCTCCCGATCCGCAAGCCGACGCTCTACCACCTGAGGCGTATCTAGAACTGCAAAGATTTTCTCGGGGGTCCAGTGTATTGTTGTTGTTGTTGTTGTTTTTGAGGAGTGCAATTTGGCTATATTTGGGATGTTTTTCATCAAAATACATGCTTCAAATTGTACGAAGTCAATACTAGATAGATCAATTATTTTAGGTTAAAACACACTCACATACAAATATAACAAACAACACAAAAGTAAAGTAAGTAGATACTTTATGATGATACACATTTCATAGCATTTGGACTAATCATATACACAATACAAACTATCTAAAATATTAAATCATAAACTATAAAAGGCAATTGCTGTTGAATTTGCCTAATTACAAATGCCAACGCTTGTCTGAACATCTATTATACTATTAGATAGAGAAAAAAGTAAGTCCAAACGAGCCACAGCTTAAAAATTAAAAAAAACAACTGCATACAAGGGATGTAACTACAAGAATCCTTAGAGTTGTGTTGTTTAAAGTTATGCCCCCTTAATGGTTAAGCTGAGCATGCTAATACACTGCTAAAGTTGAATGAGAAAAAAGTAAGTCCAAACGAGCAACAGCTTAGAAATTTAAAAAACCTGCATACAAGGGATGTAACTAAAAGAATCCTTACAATAGTGTTGTTTAAAGTTATGTCCCCTTAATGGCTAAGCTGAGCATGCTAATACACTGCTAAAGAATCATCCATTCACCTCTCAGTGGGTGGCTTTTACATAAATAACATGAAGCATTTTATCCACATTTCTTAGCTCTTTCAGGTTACTTATCTTTATGTTCCTACATGCAGTGACTGGGCAGGGAAACCTTCAATTTCCTCCTGATGGAGTATTTGGAAATAGGTCAATTTAAGTTCTTGTTGCAACCATGGACAGGCGGGTACCAACTTGTATTTCCTTAGTCCCTCACCGCGTATGTTCGAGGACAGAGAGAAATATTACATTTAGTGTTGTCTTTTAGTCCTGTAACAATTTTTGAAATAACTCCCAGAATTAAAATTGTAACAAAGTGTTTTACCAAACAGGTTGCACAGTAAAACAAGATTAGTAATAAAAAGTATAGAAATAAACTTTCATTTCGAATATATACTTGCTTTTGATTTTGATTTCCTTCCAGAAATCACTAAAAAAACACTTATTTTGCATAATTCTGTAAAATAATTCCTTATTATCTAATTTAATTTATTGTAACTGTTTTTTCGTTAAATTGAAATACATATTTTCACCATTCCACTTTTTTTAAACTATTTTTTGTTGTTGTTTTTTTCTTGTTTAAAGCATGATAATAATAATACAAAATTCTTGAAAAACAGCACCAACGTAAAAATAAACTAGTCATAATAAAAAAAAAAAATAGCTAGTTAATGAGAAAGGGACCTTATGGCAAAACATCCGGCAGCATTCTTTGTGATATTATTATTGTTGACAGCTTCGACTGCATGGTATAATAAGTTTTTATAAACACAGACATTAGAAACAACAAAGCGGTGATCCTAATAAAGACAATTTCTAATTTAAGCTACATCTACAAACTATCTACATATGCGGATCTCATTATATATTTACTTCTAGGCAGTCTTTTATACCTGACGAAGATGCCTCAAGGAATTTCGGTTTTAAATAAATAAACATAAAACTATGGCACCAAATTATGTTGGTATGAATATTCTAACAAAATATTTTTTTTGAGTCTGCAATACATTCAAGATTATTAAGCTTTATTTATAACATTTGTAGGTACACCATGATCACATTTCATAGAGGTTGTTTGTTCACAAAGTCTAAAAGACATTTCCATTAGTTTGATATTTAATATGTGAGTTGCTGAATTAATGCATTGCAAAAAAATAACAGATTAGTATTCATGTTTATTTGTAAGAATCAAAGATACAAGAGATATAGCCAAATTCCACTGTATATAATATTCTTACTTTATTTATGAAAAAATGATGTAAATACAATATATTTTCTATGGTCGATTTTTGCATTTCAAACTATTTTCTTTGTGGTCAAAGGAACTGTAATTGGATGATTTTAAAATAATTTGGACATCACAATTTGATCTTGAATTTTGTGTTGCATGGAGACTGCATTTTATTTCTATTTATCAGTGAAGATTAAAGGTGTTTTCCTACATTTTGGACTAAAATTGTTTTTCTCAAAGCATAAATCACCACTCATCTTTGCAGACAGGTATTTTCTTATCTGAGACATGCTGCAGAGATAGCTATCTTTAAACAGCTATTTTTAAACTTACAAAACCACATGACCTCTTACTTTTGACAGTTTTTTTTTTATTTTGGGGAAAAGGCTGGCTGGCCTTTCATTTTGGGGAAAACTCACGAAAAATCACATTTTGGGGTAAAAATCTTATATTAACAAAACAGGTTTATGACTTCAAAATAAACAATAAAAACTTGGAACAACAGTCCAGAGAGTCAGAAACAATAAAACCATTCAGAGAGCTGTCTTCCTGGCCCTGAATTCCTTGAACAACCAATTCATCCCAGTTTGAATCACTTAAGGTACTATCATTTCCTCTAGACTGTTAGGTACTATCATTTGCTCTAGACTGTAAGGTTCTACCATTTTACTCTAGACTGTTAGGTACTTTCATTTCCTCTAGCCTGTTAGGTACTATCATTTCCTCTACACTGTAAGGTACTATCATTTTACTCTAGACTGTTAGGTACTATCATTTCCTCTAGACTGTTAGGTACTACATGTATCATTTCCTCTACACTGTAAGGTACTATCATTTTACTCTAGACTGTAAGGTACTATCATTTCCTCTACACTGTAATGTACTATCATTTCCTCTAGACTGTTAGGTACTATCATTTCCTCTAGACTGTTAGGTACTATCATTTCCTGTACACTGTTAGGTACTATCATTTCCTCTAGACTGTAATGTACTATCATTTCCTCTAGACTGTTAGGTACTATCATTTCCTCTAGACTGTTAGGTACTATCATTTCCTCTAGACTGTTAGGTACTTTCATTTCCTCTACACTGTTAGGTACTATCATTTCCTCTAGACTGTTAGATACTATCATTTCCTCTAGACTGTAAGGTACTATCATTTCCTCTAGACTGTTAGGTACTTTCATTTCCTCTAGACTGTTAGGTACTATCATTTCCTCTAGACTGTTAGGTACTATCATTTCCTCAAGACTGTTAGGTACTATCATTTCCTCTAGACTGTTAGATACTATCATTTCCTCTAGACTGTTAGGTACTATCATTTCCTCTAGACTGTTAGGTACTATCATTTCCTCTAGACTGTTAGGTACTATCATTTCCTCTACACTGTTAGGTACTATCATTTCCTCTAGACTGTAAGGTACTATCATTTCCTCTAGACTGTTAGGTACTTTCATTTCCTCTAGACTGTTAGGTACTATCATTTCCTCTAGACTGTAAGGTACTATCATTTCCTCTACACTGTTAGGTACTATCATTTCCTCTACACTGTTAGGTACTATCATTTCCTCTAGACTGTAATGTACTATCATTTCCTCTAGACTGTTAGGTACTATCATTTCCTCTACACTGTTAGGTACTATCATTTCCTCTAGACTGTTAGGTACTATCATTTCCTATACACTGTTAGGTACTATCATTTCCTCTAGACTGTAAGGTACTATCATTTCCTCTAGACTGTTAGGTACTTTCATTTCCTCTAGACTGTTAGGTACTATCATTTCCTCTAGACTGTTAGGTACTATCATTTCCTCTAGACTGTTAGGTACTATCATTTCCTCTAGACCGTTAGAAACTGCTTATCCTGATAAATGATTCTATATTTTTATGACCAACAGAATCAGATTGTTTCACCTTTTTTATGTAGAATCTGCTATTATGCGACATCGTGACTACGGAATAAATGATAGTTTATTTAAAGTTTGGAACAATTAGGACAGGGCCAGCCAGCAGTTACTTCCAGTGATCAAACTATCACAGCCCTAATAGTGACATCGTTATTTAGTCATGAATATCGTTTATTGGTTACTTCAGTATATAAAATGCAAAATTTTGTAATGAGTTCAAAAGTTCAAAATGGTTATGAAAAGCGGCTGAAAATTTTACTGACGACAGATTCTGGACCCAAAGTTTATACAGGGCCCTGGAAATAGATCCTGTGTGTTCAAAACATCGACGATTTGAACAAAAATGTTACTTTTTATAGGCAAACAAGCCATAATAGGTGACTTTTTTTAGACCTAGGTGAATTTTTCAGCTAGATGAGGATTTTTACAAGTGGGGAAGTAGCCCTTTACTGCTACAGTTATATAGCAAAAAAAAAAAAATGGTTTGAGATCAAGTTATATAGTCATCCGGGTAATCAGCTTTGACGTCGATATCTATTTTTAGCAGAAACCATAATCAAGTTATATAGTCATCCGGGTAATCAGCTTTGATGTCTATATCTATTTTTAGCAGAAACCACTATCAAGCTTCTTATACAGTTGGAAAGAATACACAGTCAGAGTGATTTTTTTTCACCATTAATTCTGTCTCAAAATTCAGTTATTTATCAAAATCGTATTTATTAGGACTAAAGTACAGGTTTATACAGAAATTATGCCCCAATTCCCCCAAGCAGTTATATGTATCTGATAAAGGCAAACAGTCGAATACCACCTTTACAGGGGCCAGAGCTTTTTCAGTGCTCTACCAACTCAGATACTGTGACTGGTACTTGGAATACCATATAAAGACATACGTATATAAATAAAATTCAAGCCATTATGAATGAATATATGAATAACATATGAAAGAATTAAAGCAAATATAACAAAATACTTACCAGAGCTAGCTGTTAGAACTGAATCTTTCACAAATCCACCTCACCACGACAGCTTTTGGGGATTAGAATTAAACTTATACATATAAAACAACTGCATCTGATTCGCCGTCTATATGTGAATACGAAAAACTGACAACTTATTGCTAGGATGGCAAAATATGACAGAATTCATGCAAATGTTTAAATTCTGTAATACAAGACGCCATTTTTTACTTGAGGCACTTCCGGTTAACAACCAACCAAAAAGGTATCATAAAGCCCGCAAAGAGCCGAATTGGGTTTCTTTACGCATAATTTATCACTCTCTTACACTCTAGGCAATGTAACGACCTATCAAAAAAAATTATAGCAATATGTTCAATACTATATCACGCGCGTTAACATGTCTTCTGTCTTGCTTATTGTCAAGATTTGTACACTGCCTGGTCAGCTGGATGAGCCTGATTGCTCCCATTCTTTGCATAAAACTTTCCATCAGAGCTGACGAAATTGACAAATAACACTATGAAATTGATCAATACAAGAAGTTCGAAGCTTTAGCACGGAAAAAGGGTGCATCAAACTTACTTTACATATGTGAACAATGTAATTAAAGATGACGAAATTCCAGACAAACCAGTCACAAAACAATTAATAAAAACCTTTACCAACAGATGGCGAACGATAATTTCAATTATTTAAGTGTTAATTTAACTACACATAGTTTTCGCAATACAACAAATTAAACAGGCACCATAGTAAGAAACTGTAGGAAAAGATATATACCAGTCTATTGTTAGGGGGGTAGTTATTTAGGGACAGAAAACAAAACAAGACACAGAAACTGTCCTCATTGCAATGAAAAAGAATTATTTAACTATGTAGTATTGATGTGTGGGCAGCACAACTAATAACGAAAACTATTAGAATAAAATACTTTTTTACAAAAATATCGGGCTCAAAAACGTGGACAGAATCTCTGTGCTCTTTCCATCAGCGGACAAAGCAGACTCGATTAAATTAGCACAATTTAAATATTTAGAAAACATAAACTACATAAAATACATCTATATGAATAGAATCCATTCATAATTTCAACTGATACTTGCCTCTTGACAACTTTCTTTTTTTCAAATTAATTATAGAAATTCCATCTCACTAGCATTAATTTTAAATAAAAACTTCTAACGCCCGTATTGGCTTATTCAAAAATTTCTCGCCGAGATGATAACAGTAACAACTTAAAGCAATACTAGCATGAACATATTAAACATACTTTAAAAATATTAGAACACCGATTGTAGCAGAGTTTAGATACACAATCTGGATTGCTGACCTTTTTACATTAATACGCTAACAGAAACTATCAAAATCGCAATTGTGTGGATTGGAAAAATTGAGTAAACGCCTTTGAATCATGTTAGGGGACTGTAACTTAAATCTACTTAAACAAGCCGTAAACAAGCATCTAAAAATATTAAAATATTGACAAAGTCGACATTTTAGACATTATGAAGAATTGTTTATGGAAAATGAAGTCACGCAACAATGATAATTAACTCTATTCTTTCTGAATTAAGAATCCAAGACTTAAATGTTGGACAGGTTTCTCGACTGTACACACCTGTTCTTTTTAATTGCGATCTTATAGCCCACTTATTGGGTGGCGGTAAAGTTGAAGCCCTCATTAAAACTAATTAAATAATTATTGCCATTTCATAATATGTAATCAATTAAAAGACGTAAATAACTGATTGCCTAGATATAAAGCCATGACTATTTGGCGGATCCCTCATAAGAGCGCGATGAACAGCAGCAGCTATAAGACTGCCGACCATTATCTCTCCAATGTTAATTCTAAAACACTAAACATAAATCAAGTGTAAATTATGTCGGCAGCCGTTCCCCAGACAAACGTCTGGCAAGAACCACCGGCGCCCCGCAAGTCAGCTTGAAGACCTATACAAATAGAGATATAGTAACAGCGATTGCCTGGTTGTCTCCCTGTTTAATATTTGGCTTGAAAAAATACCTCCAGATGAAAGAAATATTGTTGGAGCGACATTTTTAAAGATACCCGATAGAATTCGGCCGAATTTTGCCGTGCATGGGAGACGAATAGAGATTTATTAAAGGATAAAGATTTATTAGTTGTCTCCCTGTTTAATATTTGGTCTTCACTTTTTAAATTGTTCCTATATCAATTTGTCACATCCAGCGCTAACGAGGACGAGTTTATGTTGTGTGTTTCACCTAGTAGTTGATGTTGTTATTGTTAGTGATGACGATGATGGTGGTAGTAGTGATTGTCGTCTTTCTTCTTCGTTTTCTTCTTATTCTTGGTCGCAAACATTAAGATAATATAGAAATAGCAGTATTTTACTTTAAAATTTCTTCAGAATCTGCCATGGATTTTTAACTCTTCTGACTGCTTAGTCCTCCACCGAGGGGGTTCGAGTCCGGTTCGGGGCGAAGGACTCAATGTGGGAGAGTTTTTCGGCTGACATGCAGGGGTCTTCCTATATAAAACAGCTGGACGTCGCTTATAATGATCATAATTTATCACTGCCATGTTTTTTAAAAAACAAAACATACATAAACAACAAATACAAACAACATACTTTTTTATTATTATTTATTTATGCTTTTATTCAATATCTATATTTCTCGAAGCCAAGTGCATTGATTTCGTAACATTATATTATTTTCTTGAAAATCAATGATGTCATGTTAATGCCAGTCCACAGTACGTCGACGTTAAAGTTTCTGTTTAGTTAATGCTCAAAAGGACAAAACAATCATTGATTGATCAAAGGCACGGTATCATTAATTTATTCACATCTTTTTGTTTTTGGTTCTTATCGCTTTATGTCACACAATTTCGGATAAGGACAATTCTAAATAGACTCAGTAATTAATCGGACTGTTGTTACATGTAGGTTGGAACAACAGCGACGACGACAAGGGCAAGGGCGAAAACTTCCGTGCAAGAAGGCTTCTGCTTTCTAGACATTTCTTCATGTACGTCAATTTCTCCTTCAACAATTTTGCACTGTACAAAAATAAATAAATAAATAAATAAAAAACTAAATAAAATAAAATAAAATAAAATAAATAAATAAAATAAATAAAATATAATAAATAAAATAAAATAAAATAAAATAAAATAAAATAAAATAAAATAAAATAAAATAAAATAAATAATGTGTCAATG
>CM017555.1:61112802-61200812 GCA_007844125.1 Sinonovacula constricta | reverse complement strand
AACTTTAAGGCCTTTAGCCAAATCAGAGAAGCCATCGTAAAATGTAGTATTACCCTTTGTTCATTATGTAAGCAAGCAAAAACACCGAGAAAGCCGTGATAACTACGTGGTAGTTTCCGATTCGGTTACACATCAGAATATTGTCTTAATATCTTAATGTAAACAGGTATTTTGTGTTTAAAGTATTTTTCTTAATTGTTACAATATCACATACTAATGACACAATGCCATGTCACTGAAAATGTTCGAATGATATTTTGTCCTGTCCTGTTTTTTATCCATTTTAAACACATTGCTTTACTTTTATTGTGAACACAATTCGGCACGGTTTACATTTTTATACTTCGGATGTCCACCATAATTATTTAAGTAGGGTGGGCGGCATAACTTGTAGATAGTCGATGTTGTTTAGAAAATCACTAAATCGCAGGAAACAGTTTAGTGTTAGAAACTCTTAGTAAGAAAAGACAACTAATCTAGTTCTCAGAAATCTTTAAAAATGATGTTTCTTTTTTTGCTTTCCTGTTTGTTGTTGTTGTTTTTATTTACTTTGGATCTGCCTGTTAATGGATGTCTTTCGCACATATATTAATTGAGACAGAATATGGAGAGAGAGAGAGAGAGAGAGAGAGAGAGAGAGAGAGAGAGAGAGAGAGAGAGAGAGAGAGAGAGGGAGGACAAAGAGAGAGAGAAAATGAGGCAGAGAAATATATATAGAGAGATAAAGAGGCAGAGAAATATAGATAGAGAGATAAAGAGGCAGAGAAATATAGATATTGAAATAAAGAGGCAGAGAAATATAGATAGAGAGATAAAGAGGCAGAAAAAATATAGATAGAGAGAAAGAGGCAGAGAAATATAGCTGTTGAGATAAAGAGGCAGAGAAATATAGATAGAGAGATAAAGAGGCAGAGAAATATAGATAGAGAGATAAAGAGGCAGAAAAATATAGATAGAGAGAAAGAGGCAGAGAAATATAGCTGTTGAGATAAAGAGGCAGAAAAATATAGATAGAGAGAAAGAGGCAGAGAAATATAGCTGTTGAGATAAAGAGGCAGAGAAATATAGATATAGAGATAAAGAGGCAGAGAAATATAGATATTGAGATAAAGAGGCAGAGAAGTATAGGTAGAGAGATAAAGAGGCAGAGAAATATAGATATTGAGATAAAGAGGCAGAGAAATATAGATATTGAGATAAAGAGGCAGAGAAGTATAGGTAGAGAGATAAAGAGGCAGAGAAATATAGATAGAGAGATAAAGAGGCAGAAAAATATAGATATTGAAATAAAGACAGAGAAATTAGAGAGAGAAGGAAGGAGAGAGAGAAAGAAAGAGAGAGAGAGAGAGAGAAAGACTATGTTATTGAATATTAAATACAAACTATTTTAAGGAAATTTGAAAATTTAAACAACTAGAGAAGTATTTAACTGTGATCCATTCATAGATACAAGCATGATGTTAACATTCGAAAAAAACATGATAAGAAAATAATGGTCGGATTTAAAACCGATTTGATACACCATTCAAATTTATTTATCACTACCCTTTTATTTTTCGGTCATGAACACACTCACGCACGGCATATATTTTTAAGCAGCTATACACATAAACTTTACAAGCACACGTTTAAGTATAAACAATGCGAATGCTTTTTTTCAATACGTGTATCTTCTTTTAGGAACTTTTCTAGGGGTTATAAGGTGCTAGGTCGAAAGTTGCCAGATAAAAAAGAGCAAACTGAATGATTACCGCCTGCTGCCATTTCTGTAAAAATGAAACGATAAACGCCACATGTTCCAATTAAGTCCACATCTTTAACTTTTAACCACGTTCCTTCTTGCTCCGTATTGACAAATCTTGTAAAGAACATGCCCTGGTGTTGTCCAGTACATGTTTGTTTATCCAATATCTTTTAGTATGTCTGGAAGCCATCGTACAAGAAGGTGCACACTGTACTTAGTTCCTGACACACTATGAACTTTATTTATTTTCAGTTTTATGGTAACCATTATTTTTATTACTAGTGTTTGATTGATCGGGTGTGCTAAGCATTACGTTCCAGGGGAAAAACTATTTACCAGTTTTAAGTATTTCTGTATACTATTCACTTGGTGGACCGATGCATAGTCATTAAAAGTATTGCCGGCGTTCAATTTCTACTTTATCTACATAGAGTGCTTGCACACATATTGAAAAAAGTGTTTATCGGAGTCGTTGATATAAAAGTCAATTCCGAAATGCATGGTTCTCATCAAATATTCTACAGGCATCGGCATGTGCAAACGTTTATGGCTGAATAATTAATGATTGTTCACGCTATCCTGTTAATTTCGTTCGTTTCCATTCATTTCTTTTGAAAGATGAAATGTTCTTTGTTAATGGGACAAATGTACTAATTATATTAAGCAAGTAGCACGACTTCTGTACATCAATTAAACAATACGAGTATAAAGGTTCAAAGTTTATTCACAAGGTCATACCACCCATGTGGTGTCAGAAGCATGGCGGCAGTACATGTTTAGACAATAAATAACAGTTGCGATAATAATAATTGTCGGGCTTGTGTAATATAGATATGCACGAAGTGTTAGGACTTTGCACGGGAATGTTTTGAAACAAGGACAGGAAGTGTATCTGACTTTATTTAATTTCATTATATATGACATACTTATCTGGCTAAGGGGCATTTTTTTTTGCTTAGAAAGCAATAATTTAAACACTTTTCTTTCAGTTCGAACTTTGTTTATACTTATTTGTTGATGACATATAATTGCTTCCAAAGATATTCAAAATTCAGAGGAATACAGAAGTGTCAACTATGTTTCATATTTTTATATATTTTTTTTTCAAGATAAATTGCTAGCAATATAAGATGAGCTTTTGACAACTTTTGAGTCGAATGGTATTTCAATGGGGTACATTGGTGAAATGGTAATTATCTGCCTTGTTAGTTAATATCCGCGGTATTCCAAACAGTAAGTAGGTCCTTGTAGCTGGGATTCTCGGACTTCATCGCCTGTTCTCTTGTAGATATTGCAAATACAAACAGTGAAATTGTTTACCTTGCATAAATATAAGCTTAAGATCCTTTCAAAGAATCATAGAAGTTTGTTATTTAAACAATAAAATGGAAGCAGTTAACCTGGATATTACAAAAAAGTAAAAAAGTAAAAAAAAACATACACTCCAAGAGCACAAGCATAAAAACCGAGTAAAACAAATGAAAGGACCTACTTGCATTAAGTGATAATTCAGGGGGGGGGGGAGACTTTTCATTAATGTCTGTCATTGATTTTATCGTGCACTATGTCAATGAATATAAAATTGTTTGTGGCACTATAGACCATAAAACTATTCAAATATAAGTACATGTAGTATGTAAATTTAATATGCAACATTTATTGTAATTGGCTTAACTAAAATTTACTTGATTCCAATTAACCTTTTAATTTAATACATGAGAAAATAATATAGTGTTATTAATATTCAGATTTATGCGTTACATTTTCTTAATGACAGAATGTTAAACATCGGTCCACCATAGCGCATGTTTCCATTTAGCTATATTTTGCAAACATATTCCAAACGATTGTAGGGATCGTTCTTGTTTGTTTATAAACAGTGTATAATAATACTTGATTTACTTTACCATCTACTAGTCTCAGATTTCCCTATCCCTTCATACCAAATTCTGATGCTTTCTCTGCGAAGCAGCTGCAAGATGCTTGAATTCTACTGTAACTTGTCCCTTACAAAAATACACATGCATACATAAAAATTAGTACACGTTGCCAGTTAACTATATCATTATTATAATACAATATATGGATAGGCTTACGGGTACATGATTAAATAATTGTTGCTGTTCACCAAAGCAAGTTAGTTGATAGCATGTTTTATAACACATGTTTTTTACTTTAGCACGTCCATAAGTAATGTCTGTAATTAACTCAAATCAATACTACTGTTCTGTTATGCTTTCTAAATTCCTGCACTTAGAACAATAAAGTACTGGCTTATTTGAATTACCGATGTATGGTGCATTAAAACTGTTTTTCTTTCAATTACGCACATGATTTAAATTTAGAATTGCGTATACAATGCATAAACAAAAGTGAAAAAATAGCATCTTGGACGCACGAGAAAACTTCTGGTTGTTTAATAGATATAACGGCATATGAGTTATATCTCTTTCTGTTTTTGGAGTGTTCGGTAATGCTTTTCAACATTTGTACAAGAAGTAGATATTAATTGGTTTCAACCAATTATATTGGATACAATTGTGTCTTAGCTGAAGGTGGTTCTGTCTAGATGCATGTAGACAATTAGGTACAACGTACTTTTCATGTAGTTCAAAATGCGTGTAGGTGAAATTAAAGACGTCATTCTAGCAAACAGTTGTAAAGTGCAATGGTTTCACTCCAGATCTGAAGGTTGAGTGTTCGAATCACGTCGGGGATCAACACTTTTACATTTCATTCGTATCAAGATGCAAAGTATAACAACCATTTTTCTCTAGTCAAAAGAAAACAGTTACTCGGCTAGACACTCTTATTATTAAGACCTTCATATATAAAGCGACCAATTATATCTTTGTAGGGACGTGACAGACATCCAGTTACTTTAGTGGAGAAAGACCTCCTCCTCACCCCCCCCCCCCCCCCCCCCCCCAACAAGTTGTGAACTACCGGCGCATGGCCGGTCAGCTGGAAGACATTCGACTCGGACTGGACTCGAATTTGGTGAGAGGCTAAGCAGTCAGAGGAGTTACAAGTCGTGAACTCTACCACAACGCCACTTGTACCCCCGTAACCTTACGGACGGGCTGAACAAGTTATGGTGGTATATGCTCCGTAAATACATTGAATTCAATCGGGAGATTAAATAGCTTCAACCCTAAAACACACGGTCAAGTGACATATTCTACTCGTAACAAAAAATATTAATTGACCGATTATTATTGACTTCCGACACAAATCGCTTCAATGTCATTTATTGTAAACAAGTAAGATAATGGATACATGCGCTAACGGTGTCCATGGCGCCAAAGAGAGCATGCGATTGAAGCCACGAAATGATTGACAATCTTAATCGGCCTCACTACTACTACTGCTAGAATTTACATTCATATAATATCAGGACTCATATTTACGGAACGATCAATCAGCAGTGTTGCTCCTATCAGTAGTCGGATCAATAGTTGTCAAAGTAAAGGCATGTAAAATAATTGTAAAGACGGCTAAGGCATTCAAGATAGAGTAAGAAAGACGGTGAAAAACATACATGAACTCAAATGTTGTTAACTCCACGCTCTTTCTTTCCTGGCAGAGAGAGTTATTTAGAATACATGATTACATTATGCACAAAGCGTGTGCTAACCAGAAGATAAAGGACATGGCACCTCAAAATTGGATAACGGGAACGTAATACGACCCATATTTGTTTTTTTTAAGCTCAAGGGAGATAATTTCATTAAAGGGATGTAATCCGTTCAAAACGGTTCAACGCAGTCCGTCTGTTGGACCGTCATATTGTCAGACACATATATTACAACTACCAGGCGAATTGCTGGGGGGAATTGTTATGCCTAGTGGACAAGTAACACACCATAGAACCAAAGCAACCAAAGCAATCGACATGAAGTTGATATAGATATATATGTGCGAGTGTGTGTAGTATCAACAAAAAATAATATTATCTATGTAAAGAAATTAACCATCGATGTAATTGAAGAGATATATGTGTACATAAACGTAATACGACCCGTTCGGTTTAGAAAAAAAGGTTAATTATTAGAATGATTATAATTATTATCATAACCATGGGAACTGGACAACGTGAGTGATCAGTGGTTTTTTTTTCCAAATCTCATAGAAAGGTCCAATCGTTTAACACTGTGAAGCGTCTATATAAGATACTATATAAGATCTGTTGGTTTCGTACCAGGTGTTCGGATAAGGCCTCAGTTATACGCCCTAGATCATCTCTCATCACTGAAAACTAAAGCTACCGTTGATTGTTTGACCATGAATAACTGAGCTCAATAAACAAAGACAATTGAACGAATAACAAAAGATGTAGAGGTATGAGAAATATCTTATAACAGTTTATAACACGCCTTGATTGACCCAATTAGACACAGTTTCCTTTTGGTAAATATTAGTGAACTGTTTCTAAAGTATTTACACTATTGCAAGTAAAATAAAACATTCTGTAAACTATGATTCAAGTACCGAGTGCAAAGGCGAGATTTCCGATGGGTCACATAGTTTATTCATAATTTAAGTGTATTTCGTAGTTCCGTTTGTAAGAAATACTCTTATCCTACTATTAACACGACATGCCATATTCTCGAATCTTGCACAATTCCTAGATGCAGGTTAACCTGAATAAGAGGAATAGACAGTAGTTTAAGCTTCGTTAAGTGTGCTCGTTCGGCCTAGCTGTCTCATCCCAGTTTCACCCTACTTTGATATACTGATACATGTACACATTGGTAGAAATTGCCTATTTTATCACAATAATCATCTTAGCCAGAAACGCACAGCTTAATCAACGAGATATACACGGACTGTATACAGATTTTGCCATCATTACTGTCGAGTACATTTTTCGCCTAGTACAAATAACAGAATTCTGAATAATTTTGCGATGACCGCCTCACCACTTACTGCAACCAACGTTCTAGCGAAATTACGTGTAGATTTCAAACTTTAACAGCATCTTGCTTGATAGGAATTTAACATAGTTGAACTATAAATGTATAGTGCGTTGTTAAAACTCAACTTGTCTGTTTGTACGGATGGGTTTATGAAGTATGGTCGTATGTATTTAAAAAAACCCACAAACATTTGAACACAATTTTACAGTGTAAGTTAGCGGTATTTAAGCAGTGTAAAATTATTAAAGATATTTTTTGGAAGCTCTATATGCTCTGAAAACAATGTTGTCTGTTTAATAGGGGTCAATATATAACTTGAATATGTGTTTTATTGTACGTTTTTTCTTGTTTGTTTTTTTCTGTAATATCACATACCCTGTTAATTTAAAGCGTGTTCATTGTTCGAGCGTTGGACATGTGCAAGTCAGTATAAAATTATATCGATTGGCAAATGTTTTCATTTGAGTACTGAGAAAATAATCATGATGGTCGTGTTCTTTTATGCACATAATTGCCACAACAATGTGTCGGCTAAAAGAAATCGTGATTTTATCTGATGATCATTTGGTAACATTAAGGAAAATATAACAAACCTGTACAAAAGAATTTTAAGTGTAGCCTCGGTACAGTGTAGAAGTGACTACATTTCGTGATAATCTGTCGAGGGAAATATTTTAGAGCAGACTTTGAGGAAATGAACGCTGGCGAATTGGATCAACATCTAGGAAAGATGTACCTTGAAATGAGAAGCGCAGATGGCTCGTTGTACAAGAGAAACAACAAAGACAGAGTAATTAAATATGGTATATGATATAAGAAGTAAAGATTTATGTTTTGGTCAATATATAGTTTTGCTGACCTAGCTAATGTGATAATGACCTCGGACTGCGCTTCACAGGTCCTTGAAAGTATATCTTGACCTCAACTCAAGTCTGCAGGCGCGTAGCTGCCTTTACGCCAAAAAGCCCGGGCTTGCACATTATTTTCCCGATTTGACTTTTCTTTAAATCAATAATTAGTTTTTCTGTATATTATACACGAAAATAATGTAGATCTATAGAAGTTAACACGACCCATGATTTAAGCTGATTCAATAACATGACACTCTAAGCCGTAAACTGAATGCGATCATAAACATGACGTCACTACTAGTATGTCATCCGCTGTATAGTAGTGACGTCATGTTTTCAATTTTTTAATAATTCATGGTGGTCGGTCGGGCCGGACTCTTATAAAAATGAAGAAAACAAAACATATGACACTGGACAAGATGTTCAAGCGGATGTCAGAAACCGGGACAGCGACTTCGTGCCCAGAAACAACCGGCGCGGCACCTTCGGAGCATGCAAACAGCATGGACATAGATCTATCTGGCAAAGAATCTGACAATATCAAACCTGTACAGGCTCAGTCAGTTAAGTCTACAATCAGTGGTCCTTCATATCCTGATATAGCTACTGTGGCACGTGGAGAACTTGAAGCAGAGTGGAAATTGTCGAAAGACGCATGGACTGACTGCCATCTGTTCGATTTCCCCTCAAGGTACGTTTTGTTGTCTTCTTTCGAATGCATTACAGACAACACGTAGATCTATTTTCACAAAATCAAGGCGCATATCTCCGTAAATATTAACTGTGGCTGGATGAAACTACCCAGGTGCACAAGTCCCTGAAGGTTCAAGTTTGTAGTAAAAATGCTTTTAGAGTTATGCGCGACACAAACATTTCGGGACGGACGGACGTACTTTCAGAGCTACATTATAAATGGAGTTTGACTTTCCTTTTGTTCAAAGCAGTGTGAATTATTTTGTTCAAATGTAGCTCTGGTGTGTGCGGACATACGCACGCACGGACGAACAGACAGACGGACAAAGGCTATTCTATATGCCCCCCTCTTTTAGTGGTGGGGGGCATAATAAACATCAGAACATATATTTTCGATTAGTATTTTTGGAGATTGCTGATTTCTGATGAAAATTGGGAAAATCTAGGCAAAAGAAAAATGCCATTTTTGAATTATATTGAAATCATTGTAGGAAATGGAGCATTAGCTCGGTAATAGCCATCAGTTACAGGGGCGCTAAAATGCGCTTGTGTGGAGTAAAGGGTTAATTGTTGTTTTTCTCTTTTGCAGAAGCATCCATGGGAAAATGAGAAAGCTGTCATCAAGCTGGTTGATAGACCACCCCTGGCTCAGATACTCGATTTCTACAGATGCCTTATTCTGCGCGCCCTGTTTCGTATTCGGGCGGAAAGATGCGAAGGAGAAAACTTTCATTAGTACACCAGTGAAGGATTGGTCCAACCTAGCTAGTTATGTCAAGCGGCACGAAATAGCAAAGTCAAACCACCACAATGTTACAGCTATGGCAGAACACTTTCTTGATATACAATCAGGTAAGATGGAACCAATCACAAGTTCTGTATCTGACAGTCACAAACGACTAGTGGAGCAGAACCGCCATATTCTCAAGAAAATTATAGAAGTGATCGTCCTTTGTGGTAAGCAAAATATTGCTGTCAGAGGTAACACCGAAGAACGAAGCAATTTTCTTGCCATACTGTATTCAAAGGCAACAAATGACCCTATCCTAGCCCAGCATCTTAATGTTCCAGAAAATCGTAGGGCAACGTACACATCGTCCGACATACAAAACGAACTGATCTGTCTGTGTGCTGAGCAGATACAGAACGAAATTGTGCAGGCTTGCAATGATGCAGTTTGTTTCGCTCTTATTGCCGATGAATCAACCGACAAGTCGACAAAAGAACAGGTGTCCGTGTGTCTGCGATTTGTCCAACGTGGAAGCGGTTCCCAGCAGTTCAGAGTCCGTGAAGATTTTCTTGGGTTTGTTCAAGCACGTAGAACAACTGGCGAGGTATTGGCAGAACTACTCTTGACCTCACTTGAAAGTCACGGAATCCAAGTCGATAAGATGCGGTCTCAGGCTTATGATGGTGCCGCAAATATGTCCGGTAAACACAGGGGCGTGCAGGCACGAATTTGTCAACGTATTCCGTCTGCGCTCTATGTACACTGTAGAGCCCACTGCCTCAATCTAGCAGTCATGCATAGCAGTAAGGACCCGTGCATTAGGTCAGTAATGACGACTGTTCAAGAGGTAGGGTTTGCCTTCGACTATTCAGCAAAAAGACTTACCTTCTTTGCTGATAAACTTGCTGCTAACGATGACGCACAGGAGAAGCTGAAAAAACGCACCAAACTCAGAACCCTATGTGAGACTAGGTGGACAAGCCGGGCCAATGCACTCACAACTTTCAAGTCCGCATACAGCGTTGTGGTTCATGCCCTGGAGCAACTACAGGAGGACGGCGATGACAAGGCAGGCCAACACTTGGCGTCAATCATGAAGTTTGACTTCATAATCGGACTTGTTGTTGCTGAACATGTGATGCAAAGTACAGTCCCTCTGTCTTATCTCCTCCAGGCAGTCGACTGTGATTTACTTGAGGCCACACGAGAAAGCCAGACCCTCATCCGCCAGTTCCAAAACGAAAGGGCAGACCCCAATGTTTGGGAAGCATTGTTTCAATGCGCCAAAGATATTGGAGCAGAATTTGAGCTTGAACCTTCAACGCCCCGTCTGGCTCAACGCCAACGAAACCGAGCAAACCCACCGGCCAATGACCCACAACAGTATTGGCAGCGAGCTCTCTACTTCCCTTTCTTGGACCATTTGTGTCAAGAACTTAGCGACAGATTGCTTGTGGCTGAGGAAAGATTCCGTGCACAGTACTTGATTCCATCCAAGTTGAACCTTTGCACAGAAGAAATGGTAGATCTCATTTTTGCGGGGTATTCGGTGGACCTACCGCAAGGAAACCAGTCCTTCCATAACGAAGTTAGGCGATGGAAGGCTAGATGGCAGTTGATGGATGAAAATGACAAACCAAGCAAATTGGGTGAAACTGTTGCATCCATCAATCCTGATCTTTACCCGGGAATTTATACCGTACTCACCATTCTTCTGACCATGCCGGCATCATCTGCTACTGCTGAACGGAGCTTAAGCGTTATGCGCAGGGTGAAAAGCTACCTGAGGTCAACCATGCGGACAGAGCGCATGACAGGACTAGCGCTGATGCATGTGTATCGGGATGTGAACATTGACATTGACCAAGTAGTGATGAAATTCGCTGGAAGCAAAAGCCGAAGATTGGACTTTGTTTAATTAATTCGTTCAAAAATAAATAAATCACACGTTAACACACAATTTTGTTTCAGTATTTTAATGCAGTTAAACAGTTCAAAAAGGCGTCAGATGTCACCATTTACATTCTAAGGTTTCAAAATTTTCTGGGGGGGGGGGGGGGGGGGGGGCATGCCCCCAAACCCCCCTAGCGTATCGGCGGCTTTGCCGCCTCAATTAGGCTTGCACATTGCTTTTGGCTCAGCTACGGGCCTGGTCTGTATATGTAAATTGCATGTTCTCTATTTATAAATGATCTCACTCTAACCTGTATATGAGGTGGGACTGAACATGTCGCCTGACTTCTGTTATGCGCATAATTTGTGTGAATATTTAAGTTGTTATACGTTGCATGTCCATGAAATGAAATCATTTTAGTGAATACAGTTAAATACATAGTATAAGACTGATGATTTAAAGAGTACGTTTATCACTGCTAATGTTTTTTGTTGTTGTTTTTTTTTGTTGTTTTTTTTAAATTGCCATAGGGTTACGTGGTGGTATGTCAGAAGTTGCAAAGTATTTAAAAGGCAGCCATGACTGACTGATTACCGCATTCTGCCTGCTCTGTAAAACATGTAATGGTAATCGCTCCTTGCTAGTTCAATACACTAATTTTGAATTTCAAAAGTTTAACTTTTTAATAAGAATTTATTTTGTTCCGTCTTAGTTTTTCTTTTTGCAAATGCCATATCTGTCGTTGTTAGTAACATGTATATATAACCTCCTTTTATAAAGTACGAATGAAATCCGTCGTACTTTAAAAGAAGGATTTGCAACCAATGAATTCAGAGACACAGAGAAACTTCCCCCTTACGTCTTCTTGGTGTGAACTATTGTTATTCTTAAATTGCTTTTTTTTAATTGATTGGACGTGATCAAACTCACGTCAGAATAAGAAAATAATCCTATCAGTACTGCAACATACATGGTTATCTAAATTTGAAACGGCATAGGGAATAGGTTTTCACATGTCTGTCGGTTGTAAGAGTCAATCAAACATGGTCACACACCGGTTTTATCTGTTTTGTGTTCTTATTTTTTCACGTTGAATGTGGACTTGGGCGTTCGATTCCTTCGGTATCAGCCGCCTGTAAAGTTGCCGCTTGTACTAAAGTTGAACAAATAATCATTGGAAACATTAATCAAGAAGTCAGCTCGCTATTGTGCTGATTAAATATTACAGCAACAACCCCATACATGTATGCATGCGTTTGCGTTAAATAATTGATGATTATCTGATCTTTGTTAACGGGGAAATGTTCTAATTATTTTACCAGTGGCACTTTTTCTATGAATCGATTGAACATTTCTTATGCCGTTAGTGAGATGGATGTACATGGCAGTAACTAGTGATAGGTTATTTACAGTGTTATGTTTAAACATTCTTACTTTAACAGAAGCCTTTTAGTGATTGGTTTCATTTAATATACTCTTTCATATAAGAGTGTGCCTTATTTTTTATTTTTTTAAATTCTTATATAATTACCTTACTATAATTTCATGTTCGCGATCACAACAATGTTACCTCTTAAAAGTGATCGTAAAAAGATCACCGCGCTTGTAATTTATGTTGTCATTTAATTAATCCTATCAAGATTTCTTTGAAGTACATTGGATTTGAATCTTTTATTCCAATTATACATGAATAGGATGTATGAGTGCAGAAGATGAGTGCAGAAGGTGAGTGAAGGAGGTGAGTGCGGGAGATGAGTGCAGAAGGTGAGTGCAAAAGGTGAGTTTGGTAGTCGAGTTCTGGGGGTGAGTGAGGGAGGTGAGTGCAGGTGATTGCGGGAAGTGAGTGCGAGAGGTGAGTGTAGGAGGTGAGTGCGGGAGGTAAGTGCAGGAGGTGAGAGCGGGAGGTGAGTGCAGGAGGTGAGTGCGGGAGGTGAGTGCGGGAGGTGAGTGCGGAAGGTGAGTGCAGGAGGTGAGTGCAGGAGGTGATTGCGGGAGTCGAGTTCGCGAGGTGAGTTCGGGAAGTGAGTTTGGGAGGTGATTGCAGAATTTGACACCGCGTTTGGTTAAGATGTCAAAGTTTTTGTTTAATTACAAGTATCTTTAACTCATATTTTTTTACATTACTGATGATGGAATGATTTTGAAATGACAGTCTTCGTATGAAACACGATACTTAGAAATTATAAAAAATCAAAATCAACGTGCCGTAACCGTGTTTGGTCTCAACCACATTTTACTTAAATATTTGCCAATATACAAAAATGGAAATTGTTTTCTTGACTGACATATAAAAAAAGAGGCTAAACAGATTCGTGAATTTAAATTCAGCACACGAATACTGCTAAACTACATGTACATCAAATCACGGCTAGGTCTGTGCCCTTCAATTACAAAGTGGTTTTATTTAAATAATGTTTTTACCTATTTATTTAGATAACTCAGACATATATTATTTTAACTATAATAACACTTCTGCAATCTATGCATTTACTTACAAAGACACTTCAGGTGTCGAGCCAAAGTAATTTTGTATATAAACAACAATTAAACACATCTAAACATCTAAACAAAACGAAGCGTCTGCATAGCGACGGAACAATTGGGAAACAGGGTAAATTGGCTCTTTAGTTAAAATAATGAATTGAAAGATCTCCTCTCCTACTGTCTGTTACCTTGAACAATCACAACACACTATCTTTTGTATTTCCTGATGACTCTTAGCATTTGACAAGCTTTACATTACCGTTTTGTTGGGACTTCGATAAGAACTTGCACCGACCAGTCCCTTACAAGAATCGTTGTATACCGCACTAGGTACGTTCTTTGAACTTTAGACAAGTTTTTTCAATACCCCATTCTTAATAAAACAAATCAACTTGGTATTAATTTTAAAGACAGATCGTTCAAAATTGATTTAGATGAGATAAAACACTACCCATGCCAGTTAAATAATGTCATTTATCTTGATTGTTATAATTTGCGAATTTGCTGTAAATTATAAAATCACAATATCAACAAGTCGTAGAGTGGCTCTAAAATATAAACAAAATTCGCAAGACCTATGGAAGTTATAGTTTATAATCCAGATATATAATTATGAATGTGGGGTAATCAGACTTACTATTTGTATATTTATCATAAATTTATGTGAAAACATCAACAAAAAAGCTCGATTCTTTAACCTAAGGCACGTACAGATAATAATATTTTAACAATTACCGTTTTCACTGTTGATAAAATTTTATGTTAAAACAATCTCTGTGAGCATTAGATCGATTTTTCCTTGTGAAAGGATGCAGAAATCGATTATTCCACATAATTCATGTTTATACAATATCGATTGCTTAGATAACTGCATTAGTCTCAACTGATTTTATTTATCTTCATAATCTCTTTATGATAAATAAAACTGACATATAAATGGCAAAATGATATGTAAGTTATATCATAAAACTGACGTTTATGCTAAAGATCGGCATTTCCAACATATCAGTTAATACGAGTGTTGCGTTTGAAAACAACAGGGACAATTATATGTGAATTGTTCTATTTTTCTGATAACATTCATAACAATCGCAATAATACTTCATAACGTATCGTTAAGTTTATAATCTGACCAACAAATATATGATATTAATTCAATGCATTTATGATAAGGCAAAATCGCTGCGTTTATGTTTATCTAGACAATTAACAAAAAATATGCAAATATATTAACATAGATGTACTGTATCTTATATAGTATGCCCATACTAAATACCAGTTATTCTTAAAAAAACCTTTTTCAATGGTGATTTTACTTATAAGTATTAGTACTGATCTGAATCAGAGATAGATCCAGGGGGTGGGGAATAGGGGATGCACCCCCCTACCAACAAGGTGAAAGTGTAGAGTTGTGAAATCACAGACATTTAAGCTTAAAGATACCTAGCTTTTTAATTTTGTCTGTTGACTGTTTAGGTCGAAGTCAGGGTCCCTTACCTTGTATATATATATATATATATATATATATATATATATATATATATATATATATATATATATATATATATATATATATATATATATATATATATAGCATTTACTGCGATAAAGTTGAATGGATTTTTATTCATTCCCCGCTCGCCCGCCCCCACCCCTCCCCACCCCAATTTTCTGGATCCGCCCCAGATCTGGATCTACACATCTTTACCTTGAGTAGAAGTGAGTTATTAGTACTTAAAAGGTAATCGATATTGTGAGCGCTTTACTGAACTACGCAACACTTGCATGAAATGGGCATCGTTATCTTACAGACAAAAAGATCATGCTGAGTTTCCTTATGCTGTCGTAGACACAACGGTAAAAGTTAACTACACTATACTGTTTATCTGTTTTCTGTAGGACTCCGTGGCGCAACGGTAGCGCGTCTGACTCCAGATCAGAAGGTTGCGTGTTCGAATCACGTCGGGGTCAAACATTTTTTACATTTGATTTGAGCACTATTTTATTGACATAACAACATATTTCTTTTTTAAATGGTACAGTAAGGCTTAATAATATTTGGCACACTTTTCAATTTTGTCTGTAGTCTTCCTACACGAAATCAATGTTTTGTATTTGACTAAATAAATGAGTAATGTCGTTTTTCTCTTTTCATGAAATATCTGTAAAAACTATGATAATTTGACATGTAAATGTTTACAATGTATAAGCAATTTCTTGCAATTTTGCTAAGTATAATTTAATTGTTCTTCGATAATTTGCGACAAATGTTAACTGTAATGTTCTTAATCAATATCAAAATAACTTCAAAGTAACATGCGTCTGTTGTTCATGTATGCATACCCGTCTGATCGTTCTCTTCAACGCCACGGGTTTTCTTCTAAACATTAATCTATTTAACAAAGATATATACATTTACATTTATACGTTCAATTGTGGAATTGTTACACTCGTAAGATATTTTCATGAAAACTTTTCGATCTTTTTATTATTATTATTCAAAATACGTTTTCGCAAACACTATAATTTGAAAATATAAAGAGCTCTTTTATTTCTTTGTTAACGTTACACGATACAACGACGATTTAGCTAAAATATCAGGTGTACGTTTCCAGACCGACGGGTCAGTCTCAGCACAACGCGAATGATAGAGTTTGTGACTTATTTCTATCAGTTGATTCCCTTGAATTGTGGATACGCAGGGGATGTTATGCTTCTATTTCACATTTGAGATATGCAGTGGTATTTTGAGCCATTTTCTGATCGGTCTGAAGCTGGCAGTAAGTCGGGGTTAGTGAGGTTAAAGCACTCATCCAGTTTGATTGATAACGTGTCGGTAGGCTATCGCAGATATGTTCAGCATGCCACAATTATTGCTCCCCTGCAAAGTGCAAGGTTACGCAATGTTTCCCCTGAATCATCTTTACAAGGTTTTATAGTCTAGCATTTTACTGGTACAATATACATTTTAAAACAGTAGGAATTCGAAATAATGAATAATTGTCTTTATTGATGATACCTCATGGGAATGAATAAAATCCAAATTCTGACAGTGATAACCATCAAAAATATGATAAACAGTAAAGATAGTAATACAATACGACAAAATATAGAAATGATGTTTCGATGCGCTCGATTATTACCGTATGAGAATGTGCAGTATTGCTTGTTCGGTATGAGAATAAATCGCAGAGACCAATTATGAACATTAAAGCGACGCCCAGCTAATCTGGTTGAGGAAGACTCCGGACAAATGTCAGGGAAGAACCACCGGCGCGCCGCAGGTCAGCTGGAAGACCTTCTCTCATTAAGTCTTCTCCGAGCGGGACTCAAATCCACGCGGTGAGAGGCTTAGTTACATGTATTATCAAAAATACAGTTTACGAAACAAAATGTCCTGCATGAAGCATGTAACTGTTTAGGCTTTTATGGAAATTCGTTGTTTTAAGGCTAGACTGACAAGACATGGTTGCGTAGTTGCTCTTCAGTCATTGTACGGACGGCCTGGGTAGCAAAGCACAAATGACCGAGTGACAGTGTATATAGGAATAATACAATGAACATTGTCTTAATATTACACGTTAAAAAGAACAACAGGTAATAAACTACCTCTTCGAGAGGTTTTACTGTGCATTGTCTTTATATGACATTTTAAAAAACAACAACAGATGGTCCTCTTCGAGAGGTTTTACTGTGCATTGTCTTTATATGACATTTTAAAAAATAACAACAGATGGTCCTCTTCGAGAGGTTTTACTGTACATTTGTCTGTATATGACATTTTAAAAAACAACAACAGATGGTCCTCTTAGCGAGGTTTAACTGTACATTGTCTTTATATGACATTTTAAAAACAACAACAGAAGGTCCTCTTCGAGAGGTTTTACTGTACATTTGTCTTTATATGACATTTTAAAAAACAACAACAGATGGTCCTCTTCGAGAGGTTTTACTGTACATTTGTCTTTATATGACATTTTAAAAAAGAACAACAGATGGTCCTCTTCGAGAGGTTTTACTGTGCATTGTCTTTATATGACATTTAAAAACAACAACAACAGATGGTCCTCTTCGAGAGGTTTTACTGTACATTTGTCTTTATATGACATTTTAAAAAAGAACAACAGATGGTCCTCTTCGAGAGGTTTTACTGTGCATTGTCTTTATATGACATTTTTAAAAACAACAACAGATGGTCCTTTTCGAGAGGTTTTACTGTGCATTGTCTTTATATAACATTTTAAAAAACAACAACAGATGGTCCTCTTCGAGAGGTTTTACTGTACATTGTCTTTATATGACATTTTAAAAAAGAACAACAGATGGTCCTCTTCGAGAGGTTTTATTGTGCATTGTCTTTATATGACATTTTAAAAAAGAACAACAGATGGTCCTCTTCGAGAGGTTTTACTGTGCATTGTCTTTATATGACATTTTAAAAAACAACAACAGATGGTCCTCTTCGAGAGGTTTTACTGTGCATTGTCTTTATATGACATTAAAAAAACAACAACAACAGATGGTCCTCTTCGAGAGGTTTTACTGTACATTGTCTTTATATGACATTTTAAAAAAGAACAACAGATGGTCCTCTTAATGAGGGTTAACTGTACATTGTCTTTATATGACATTTTAAAAACAACAACAGATGGTCCTCTTCGAGAGGTTTTATTGTGCATTGTCTTTATATGACATTTTAAAAAACAACAACAGATGGTCCTCTTAGCGAGGTTTTACTGTGCATTGTCTTTATATGACATTTTAAAAAACAACAACAGATGGTCCTCTTAGCGAGGTTTTACTGTACATTGTCTTTATATGACATTTTAAAAAACAACAACAGAAGGTCCTCTTCGAGAGGTTTTACTGTACATTGTCTTTATATGACATTTTAAAAAACAACAACAGATGGTCCTCTTAATGAGGGTTAACTGTACATTGTCTTTATATGACATTTTAAAAACAACAACAGATGGTCCTCTTCGAGAGGTTTTATTGTGCATTGTCTTTATATGACATTTTAAAAAAGAACAACAGATGGTCCTCTTCGAGAGGTTTTATTGTGCATTGTCTTTATATGACATTTTAAAAAAGAACAACAGATGGTCCTCTTCGAGAGGTTTTATTGTGCATTGTCTTTATATGACATTTTAAAAAAGAACAACAGATGGTCCTCTTCGAGAGGTTTTATTGTGCATTGTCTTTATATGACATTTTAAAAAGGAACAACAGATGGTCCTATTCGAGAGGTTTTACTGTACATTTGTCTTTATATGACATTTTAAAAAACAACAACAGAAGGTCCTCTTCGAGAGGTTTTACTGTACATTGTCTTTATATGACATTTTAAAAAACAACAACAGATGGTCCTCTTCGAGAGGTTTTACTGTACATTGTCTTTATATGACATTTTAAAAAACAACAACAGATGGTCCTCTTAATGAGGGTTAACTGTACATTGTCTTTATATGACATTTTAAAAACAACAACAGATGGTCCTCTTCGAGAGGTTTTATTGTGCATTGTCTTTATATGACATTTTAAAAAAGAACAACAGATGGTCCTCTTCGAGAGGTTTTATTGTGCATTGTCTTTATATGACATTTTAAAAAAGAACAACAGATGGTCCTCTTCGAGAGGTTTTACTGTGCATTGTCTTTATATGACATTTTAAAAAACAACAACAGATGGTCCTCTTCGAGAGGTTTTACTGTGCATTGTCTTTATATGACATTAAAAAAACAACAACAACAGATGGTCCTCTTCGAGAGGTTTTACTGTACATTGTCTTTATATGACATTTTAAAAAAGAACAACAGATGGTCCTCTTCGAGAGGGTTAACTGTACATTGTCTTTATATGACATTTTAAAAAAGAACAACAGATGGTCCTCTTCGAGAGGTTTTACTTTGCATTGTCTTTATATGACATTTTAAAAAAACAACAACAAATGGTCCTCATCGAGAGGTTTTACTGTACATTGTCTTTATATGACATTTTAAAAAAGAACAACAGATGGTCCTCTTCGAGAGGTTTTACTGTGCATTGTCTTTATATGACATTTTAAAAAACAACAACAGATGGTCCTCTTAATCAGGTTTTACTGTACGTTGACTTTATATGACATTTTAAAAAACAACAACAGATGGTCCTCTTTGCGAGGTTTTACGGTGCATTGTCTTTATATGACACTTTAAAAAGGAACAACAGATGGTCCTATTCGAGAGGTTTTACTGTACATTTGTCTTTATATGACATTTTAAAAAAGAACAACAGATGGTCCTCTTCGAGAGGTTTTACTGTGCATTGTCTTTATATGACATTTTAAAAAACAACAACAGATGGTCCTCTTTGAGAGGTTTTACTGTACGTTGTCTTTATGACACAGAACTTTGGAAGAGAAATTTCCACAAACATTTCGAAATTGTTTGGGTAAACTTTAAATTGGAGAAAGGCGCCAGAAGCCCAAGGGAAATTAATTCATAAATGAAAATTTGTTTGAAAATGTGCACATGTAAAACTTGCAACAAAACATTATTTTTAAAATGTCTGACAGACAACTACGTTTTAACTGTGTTAGTGGAAGTATCAATATTCGTGGATTTTTATTGCAATTTGCGCTAGGCAAGTGTAGGCCGCTGTTTAAGGTGAAACAGGCCATATCGTGTACCTTATCATCGTAACCGGACATAGTAGCGCAGCCGGTAGACCGTCGGCTACAGGTACGGGAGGCTCCGGGTTCGAATCCCGTCCGCGACATGCCAAAGTCGCTAAAATGGTTGTCGTATAGCTCCCTTGCTAACGCTCAAGCAAATATAAGGGCAGTTCCATGACTGTTTGGCTCGATGTCACGATAATGTGACGAGTAGTGGTATCAGGTGTTCACGGCATGCTATACTCAGTAAAGGTAGCACTATATCTGCTTGAAGCGAACACCGTCTCCAGATAACTCCTGTAATTTGTCCGACGGCAGTCGTATTGGCCCTAGTTCGACGGCCATTACGACTGACCCGAGAACAAATAACAGGGCCAACATCAAATCACTTATTTATTGACAATTTTATTATATAACTACATGTACTTATAGCAATTCACATTTAATACTTAGTAAGTTTCTTCATTAATCCAAGTCAGAAAATGCTTTTTTGTGATTTTTGTGAAATCTACACGTTGTAAGTTTACAACACATTCGGTTAAACACTACCAATTTATTCCATGAATGTTTGAAAACTGAGAATATTTTCACAAATTTATGCAACATGTTGACGTCGACACATATACCGAGTTAAAACAAAATGGCTGCCATATCCTTAAGTTTCTTGCTGAAATATATATCGTTTTTTGGCCCTGCCTTATTAGCCAATGAAATTATTTCAAACGCGGGCTTTATATCTATATCACTTTTCGGTCTGGACCGAAAAAATGATGTAGACATTGGTACTGTTTTAACGCAGGCCGCCGTGTTATTGGACGTGGCAGGTGTTTTTTCAAGACTAATAACGTATAGTTATTTAATAACAGAAATTAATTAATATTCCAGAAAGAAAGTGTTATTTGATCTCTGTTCAAGCTTCTGGGCACAAACCGCACATACAATTTCCACATAAGTGTACAAATACGACATTATCAGACAACAATCCAGCCAAAGTATTATGCCATTAAAAGTGATTATTTTATGTTATATATAAAGGACATATCAGCCCCTGTTCTAGGTTAATACAAGATTGCCAGCTTTGATAACGAATTAATTTACATATACATGTACCACACACAATTCGCATTATTGTCCGTAAGAATTAAACACAGACTGCTTATCTTCCTTAATGTTGTATAATTGTCCGGGACGGTTTCGTAAACGTTCGGCAATGTTCGTGGATAAATGAAAACAGCAAATGGTTAAAAACCTATATAAGAGTAGATGGCCGTGTAGTTAGATTGCTGTACAATGTGCTCGCTAATCCTTGATTTAAAAAAAGTTGAAGTCTTGTGCATTTATTAAACGATATAAAGCAGCAGGGGTTTTTGTTCCATCGGACAAATGCTTTCCGACTAGGCATAACTACAGGCATGGAGCGCCTGTGGCTTGGTAGTGAAGTTCCTCGGGACGGAGGACTTAATGTGAGAAGGTCTTCCGGCTAGCTTGCGGTGCGCCGGTGGTTCTATCCAGACATGTGTCTGGGATCTTCTTTCATCAAAAATGTTGGACATTGCTATAATGACCATAAATGGTATCATGCCAGGTGTTCACGGCATGCTATACACAGTGAAGGCAGCACTATATCTGCTTTAAGTGGACACCGTCTCCAGATAACTGAAATACTGTTGGTGGGACGGTAAGCCCAATAAACAAACAAAATGTGTTGGCGAAGTAAAGCTAGTTATTAGTGAAGAAAGACCACCGAATTATGCCAAGGTAGAACCACTGGCGCGACTCGAGTCAACTAGAAGACAGCCGACCCCGCCCTCAACTCCGCTCACACACATTCACACATAAAAGTTCTCGCCCCGATCGGGAGTCTGACCTACTCGGTGAGGGACTGAAAATACTTAACAGCAAATACTAGGTCTGTATACACAGTAAGGACCCTAACTTCGACCTTAGCAGTAAACAGACCAATTTACTTCAAAATCTTATTATTCTTTAAGCTTAAATGTATATGTTTTCACAACTCTACTCTTTTACCTGGTGCATGTTCATGGGGGGGGGGGGGGGGGGGGGGGGGTATGCATCCCCAATTCTTCCCTCCCTGGATCTATTTCTGGGCGCATAGTTATATGTGAGCCTGGATACTTATTAAATATGTTTGGTGCGTTCCAGGTCATCAATTAATGTTTATGTGTTTGTGTTTTTTCTTTTAGTAGTTTAATTGCTTAACTCCCCTTTTTGCATAAACTGTCGAAACGTAGGTTTATAGTTTGATGTTTTCTGCTTAGAGTATCTTATTTCAGTCATACTATTATTAAACATTGTAAAGTATTGTGCTTTTACTTAAACTACTGTTAAACTACTGTATACTTTTTTTCTTATAGCAATTTTATGAAAAATGGTGCATGCCCTGACTGATCAGGCATGCTTTCAAAAAGTATGATACCATGTGTATATTTCTTTCAACAAGATATTCGATGAAATTATAGAAATTTATACATTAGTCGTGTATTTTAGTTAGAATGCGTGAAATAGAAAGAATGTTATTCACATGGAATGTCAACCGTCTTTATGATACTCAAATTCTTTAATAATTACATGTGCCTTGTTGTTCAAAGTTGCCACCTGAATGCCATAGACCTAAAGGAAGTTTTAGTTTAAGATGAATGCAGATGGCTTAAGATGAATGCAGAGGGCTGACGGACGACGATGAACTTATCTACTAATCACGCTTAGTTAAATGTAGATGCACCTATGAACGGGATAATTATTATCATCCGGCAGAAAACAATGTCCTTATTAAAGTTCCAAATATCTGTGTGTGCAATGTCATGCATGTACCTTGATATGCATTGGTATTCTGTGGAGACCTGTTGATCGTTCTGATGCTGACAGTTTGTGGGGGTTACTGCGGCTAAACCACTCAAGTCAACCAGTCTAATTGATCATGTGTCGTTAAGTCTGTCGCAGTCATGTTAAACACGCAACACTCATTGCTCTCGTAATGCACACAGGAGAACATTTTAAACTAGTCACTGCGCTGGAGGAGAGCCGTCTTGCTTATTCCACAAACAATAAACGACGTATAACATCTAGAAAAAATCATTCGTGTAATTATTTGCATTATTATAAGCATTGTCTAAGGGGAAATGTGATTTTGAGATAGATTCTGTGTTTACGGATTCAGTTATTTCGGTCGTTTTTGTTGTCTTACATAGTGTACTTGCAACCTTACTTTTGATATAAAGCTTTATGGCTCACAAATAGATCTCGCAAATAGAAACCAAAGGGAAACTATGCCATCAAAGAACAAATTGTTACAGTGTAATTGTTTCATAACATAGATATGTACGCATAGATACTTAAATTGGTGATACAAAGTGATGATAATGATGTTGAGGATGAAGCCGGGGATAATAATATACCCCAAAAGCGTCGTTTTCACATTAAATTCTTCACGTTATGGTTCTTGAAACAAATTTCGCAAATATATTTAAATTTCTCGGAAACAAACAAGTTCGATCGACTACATTACTTTGTCCCATTGGGAAAGAAAGAACATGTCAGCTCCTGGCAGGGAAATTCATTTAGAAAGATAGTTCACGGACTAGATGTCGTTGAAAGAAAATTTATTGCAAAATAAGCCGGCTAAAGTCTGGCATATGTAGTAAGAATGCAATAGGGACATCTTGTTTAAGCCGTAAAATGTGTGTTGATTTTTAACGGCAGACATGTTAGTAGTCTCTCCTTTGACATTTGGGAATTACAGAGATGTTTTTCTTATATTTTTTTGGCAAATGCATGTATCTTTATTTGTGACATATCACCATTTGTGTTGCTACTGTAGAAACTACCAGAACCTGTCCGAGTAAATTGTATGTTTAACACATTTACGATTAAAATTGTTTCGCAGTTAAAGTCTGACATTCAATAAAAACATTTTAACAGGACGTGTAGCCTTTTATTGAATTAGACTATTTATTTAAATACTTGATTAAATTGAGATTTTATTAACTCTCCAATCTGATATTTCTCAACCAATTCTTAAATGTAATATGTAAATAAATATCTCTTTTACAGTTACCTACGGCGTGACATGTAGGTTTTTGCCAACGTTCCTCAGGAAACGACAAAACTGTGCCGAAAACATCTTAAAATAGCACGTGTTTATAACGACATGTACAAAAAACCTTCATGCAAACAGGGATTTTCTAAATGATATTTAATTGGTCACACTGATAGTAAGAACACACTTTACATGATTGAAAAACAAGAAAAACGCATCCACCTTCAGTTGTGTTTCATAATGAACCCCATTTATACAAAAACACATGTTCTTTTAAGCTGTGTAGTTAGACTTTTTTAAACTTAACAGACAACATTTACAGACACGGCAGAACAATTAATGTTCTATATAGATTGTTTTGTTCCGACACAGCTCCGGGGACTTCATCCTTCCGCAATTTATAACCTAAGATCCATTACGCATAAAACATAAGTCTACCAATCAAACCGAACACCAAATATTTAATACTGATAGTGGTTTAGCTCCCTTGCTAACGCTCATGCAAATCCACGACTGGTTAGCCCGGTGTCAGGATAATGTAACTGGGTATGTATCATGCCAGGTGTTTACGGTATGCTATACACAGTGAAGGCAACACTATATCTGCTTCAAATGGACATCGTCTCCAGATAACTGAAATACTGTTGCTGTTGGTGGGACGTTAAACTTCACAACATTAATATGCCACTCTATGAATAGTGTGACCTTCTATTTAAATTGCTAATATTTACTGAGTGTAGTTAACTTACCAATGTATTTGCATTCTAAAGAATAGCTGACTGTTGCTTTCATTTATAATTCAATGCAAAGTTTAATTATACTGATGTTATCTACATTTGATGCCAATATGTGATAGTATTATTAAGTGAGGATGTACACGTACTATTCATATTCTTGTTATACTTATGGGTTATGATTGCAAAGCGGAGATAAGTATCAGTATTGACAACTGATATACATGTATAGAATTCCTGTCACATACTGTATTAATATGCAATTCCACAAGTTACATATTAATGTAAATATGTTGTATATACGATAGTGAAAAAGCGTGATTAATAAGCGGTATTACATACTATCTTAATTAAAACATGGTCTTTCTAGTGATGATCACGATATTCACTACAGCTACCTGTTAGACCTTTGTGCCTTTTTAGTTACACTTTAATGTGTTTTAAAGATAAAATTTGGTATTGAAGTTTCTTACATCTCGTGTATACTTTATAATTTGTTATGTTTTCTTATTGCAGGAAAAGATGAACATGGCATATTGAGAAGTGAAACAATTATTTGGTCTAATGTTATAAACACAGTGAAGTTAACATTAACAATATTCTCATCATTTTTAATGAATACAAATCAGCTACAAAATGACAAATATTTTACCATGTGTTTCCCTTAAAAAAAGCAAAACAAACAAACAAACAAACAAAAACAACAAAAAACAACAACAACAAAATCCAAATAATAATTAAAAAAACAACAAAAAAAAACAACAAAAAACGACCCAAAACAAACAACACCTTAAGATGTAACAGCACAATTTTGAACTTTCTAACTCTGAGTGAGGGAGTTAGAATCGACCAAAAAGGTGCTTCTTAATAAAAAAATGGGATACGATTTAATTTAAATTATAAAATATTTTGTTTTACATGTAAAACATTAAATATACGATGTTTGCAGTGTTGGAGCAAATATGATCTCACGTGTTCAGATAGACAAAATTAAATATTAAATCAAAGTGCGTGCAATTTTGCTAACGGGTCGCTGAAAAGAATCGACGCAAAGCGAAAGAAAAATCACAAATATATTTCATGTACTAAGTGTGTTCAGTGTTCTCACGTTCCAGTGCGATGATAATATTAAATGTATTTAACAAGTCAAATTGTGACCTTCACTCTCAACTACAAAAAGTTGTTCCAAAACGAAAAAAGCATTAAGAAACATGTGAAAGACAAATAATGCTAGTGTCGATATTTGAAAAAATATTTTTCGATAAAATATGTGTCTTTCAAAAACAGAAAAGAACGCATTCATTTCAAATGTATTCGTCTTTTCTTACACTGAAAAAGGATATTTTTGGATAGCATACTTGAGTATGGAAAATAATATTATTTTACAATATTTTCGCTCACAGGGAAATGTGGAAATATTATCACATTTTACCTATATTTGAAAAACTAATCGTAAATCGCCATTAATGCAGACAGCTTCCATTTCTGGTGAAAAATATGATATATTAACATTATATCTACTGGTATTTTTTCCTTTTGTACCAAATACAAAATTAAAATGAAGTCAAAAAAGATAGACATGCATGTAGTGTGTCGTAACTCATGTAAAGTTGTATGCAGCAAAAACGTTAAGGGGTGTAAAAACGGTATTAATATCTACATGTGTAATTGCATATATTAGTGTCAATTTTTATACATGTTGTTATGTACATAGTACATTATCGTTTAAGGTTACGCTAGTCAGGTTAAGGGTTGTTTACCGTTGTGGTATTGATGACGTAGCATTCGCGTAACTGCCAGAAAGAAAAGGATCATGCTAGAAAGTTTATTTGTTTATTTTTAACTGGGTTTCGAGAATGTTCTTGGTTCGTGAATGTTCTAGAAATTCTTTGTGTCTATATAAGGGCGTGTTAGCCGATTTTAAGTAAGTTTGGACATAAAGTTTGGACATATAGTTTGGAAATACTTGCAGCTTCTATATTAAATCTATCTGTGTTGGAATTTACGTGGACTTAATATATTCTATAGTGTGTTGGATTTGGAATTATATTAATTACATTCGTATATTGTTGTACCTTTCGATTATTTCAACTGTGCTTATCTACGAGGACATTCTACCGAAAACTCTTCAGAATTATTCGGCGTTGGATTATTAATTGGACTGTTAAAGGGATACCTCCTAAAGGGACAAACTGTAAGCTAATATTTTGCTTTCTCAAATTTTGTCTGATTTATTTGTTATTGTTTTATTACGCCATAAATTTAACTTTTTATTAAAATAAAACATTGTTGTACCAGTTTGTTCTGGCTTGTTTTTTCTGTTACACCATTTCGTCGTTTAGTAAACGTGCCATTTTATAAATTAATCTTATATAGCGACACCGGTCGTAACATATTATTCACAACGCATCTCAGATATTTATAAGTAAAATAAACGAAAAAAGTATGTTTCCTTTATTTCATTTTAAATTACTTATATATAGACCTTTCCGAAAAAATGATTTATCTGCCCCTACATTTTGCTCTTCAATTGAGGTTTAACTTCCGGAAAACGGGCACCTGTTACTTCCGGGTAGTAAACTCAGCAAAATCTGAACGCCCACATTACTCGGTTTATTGAAGCGAAGTGTAAAAAGACTGACGTCATGAGCAATACGTCAAATAAGAAAGGCAATGGGCACTGTTTGTTTGAAAAGGCAATTTCTGTGGTAAAATGATGAATGGGGCGAGACTTTCCTTACATCGGCTTCCTATCCCGCGGTAGTCCGCAGCAAAAAACAATACACAAGACATCAACAACTGTGTATTTGGAAAGGCATATCCAGGTATCATGATCTGGATTTTTTTCTCACATTTACAATGGGAATGGATGGCATACTGAGTTTTAGTCATCTAAAAGTAACTTTATCCTTTGACGATTTTTGTAATAGTGCTGGCATGCTGAGTGTCATCTACATCGTTTGGTCGGCCTAAACAATCGGTTCTTAAAAGACAATAGTTACAATGAGCGATTTTCTGAACTACACAACACTTGTATGTAACAAGCATGATTATCACAACAGTTAAAGGTCACACTAGGTTTCTTCGTGTTGTCTTATACATAAAGATAACAGTTAAGTAGACTAGACGGGCTAATAGGAATCGTAGGACTCCGTGGCGCAACGGTAGCGCGTCTGACTCCAGATCAGAAGGTTGCGTGTTCGAATCACGTCGGGGTCAAGGATATTTTTTTTGGTCAGGAATTGATTAAAATTGATTGACCAGATTTCCTAATTTATTGTATTGAATGGTACGGATGATGCAGAATCGTTATTGACACGCCTTAATTTCATTTGTAACTATGACATTGTTTGTTGGTAATTACGAAAATAACCCAAGGGATTTGTTAGAATATTTCCTCTTAAGGAAATAATTTGCTTGTGTTCTCCTTCAACAAAAGGTTTTTAATGAAAGTGATTGCAAATGGTCTTTTGTCATGTGCATAAAATAATAGGTAAAACTATTTGTTTTTGTCATTCAAAATACCTAAATATTTTTTTGAGTATGATTGCTATTTTATTTTAATTTGATTAGTGATGATGATTTTTTATTGTTCTGATATAGTTTTTTTTAGAAATATCATTTGTCTTTCATTTTACATTTTCCTCTATCCATCACTTCAAAGAACATTTAAATGCCAATCGGTTGTATGCATGCATATGTATTCCTTCCATATCCATTTGATTTGATAGTTGGTTGCTCTGATAATTTTTTTTCTGGCTCTTCTTTAACTGTGAATAAACACAGTTGGTAAACATTAAAACACTGCAACTACTTCACATTCTAAGATATACAAGGGTATTTTAGACATATGTTTGATTAGTATTGTGCTGACGTACGTCTAAGCTGGTGAGACTTAATCACTCACCCGGTCTGATTGTTTACTTGTTATTGGGCTATGTTCAATAAATAACACTTATTACCCTTCTGGCCAATGCTAAAGCTAAATCAATATTGTTATTAAATCATCTTTACAACGTCTTAAATTCTAGACGGTTACATGCACAAACATCAGTCGAAATATTCAGCTGCAAGTCGCTTTAATATAGAATTGTCTGTATCGCTTGTATATTTTAATGTTAAGTTACTGAAGTTATATGACTGTCAAAATGTGACAAGGATAGCAAGCAATAACAGAGATGTTAAATTGTAAAATAGCAGTAATCATACTTAAAAGAAAATATAATATAACAAGGGCATTTTCGAACCTCTCAAAGTGGTTTATAATCTTAGATTATGTTTGGTAATATTATTAAAATCTCCTCTGCTGGTCCTTGATTTACAAATCACGGATTAATGTTCAGATGTTAAAAATGGTATCCGACAGTTTGCATATCTAATGTATCAATATCAATTTATCAATTTAAAAATTATTTCCTCTCTTTTTGGAGTTGTGTGTGTGGGGGGTGGGGGGTGGGGTGGTGGTGGGGGGGGGGGGTACGTGGTCGTGGGGCGGACATTATTTTTTCATAAACTCATATTTCAGTCTGAGTAAAGACGATTTTAAAATGATATCAATATTGTTAGACAATACAAATTACGAAAAATGTCGCTCTTAATGTTCTTCCTTTCCAAATCTATAAATAAACACGACAGTGATCACCGCTTAAAACAGACATCGATGTCAGAGCAGATTACGCGGATGACGATATAATGTCATATCAAAAGTAAGTTGTCACGTGGTTTTTTAAGTTTAAAAATAGCTGTTACTGCAGCGTAGCTCAGATACAAACTACTTTTTGCAATGACGTGGGCGGATTTGTGCTTCACTGTTCACACAGATCTAGGGCATCAGTGAACAGCATTTTTCAGAACCCTTTTCCGGTAACAATAATTTATTTACTTATTCGAGAAAAAAGACGTTGGACTAAACTGGATGCCACCTTTAAAAAATATAAAATGAATATTATTGAACGACTTCAGAAAAGGGAATTGTTTTTCGTCGATTGTAGGAGCTGATAACAATATAAAAGAAAACTTGTATTCTGTTTTTCGAAATATTAAGTAGGCGTCTGCTTAAGTTTATCTAGACATTGCCAGACAAATATATGCATTGATTACAATTAACCTGGTTGTACCATCCTACCATATAGTATTGGGGCTAACCTGTTCAACAGATTCTTGTATTGACCAATGGGAAAACGCGTTTACGATGTATACGTAAAAATTGACTACCGGAATGTGCGGATTGCAGCAGCAGCCATTTTTTATTAAACTAACTTACTAAACATGAAAAGATTGCATTTTTGCCAAGAAAGTAAAACGAATCGTAATTCATGATAATAGTGCAACAACCCACTATGTGAGAAGATCCTATTGGAAGATCCACATACCATTTGGTATAATGGTAATACTATGTAATGGATAGAACAGGTTAACCTAGTACTTATTCAACAGTATAACCTCGAGCGAATCGGGTGTAAAACAACATGACAACATAGAATTGCCATTATTATTTTGAAATAATAAACCTGATAATGGGTATCAATTACCAGATGTTATCAATAATATGGCTATAAAGCCGCCATAACCATATTATATTTTAATTATTAGTCGATTTGTTCGCATGGCAAAGGTATAAATATACAACCGCTAATGGATCGTTATGACATTTGTGTAAGTTGTTTCCTGAACCATACTGAAACCCGAAACCTTTCATCCCAATATTGCTAATTCAGATTTGCACAGTAATAGCATGTTTAATGTAGTAGGCGTAACCTCAAAGAAACAACTCGACTTATGACAAGATTTTTTTCTCACGATCGGTTAACTGGCATTATGCGAGTGTTTGTAATCGTATTCTGAAAACCCTCAAGAGGGATGGGATGGGATTTGTCGGCATTTTTGCCGATACTTTGTAGCGACATTTCTATCATATGAGATGCCCAGGGACTGAACCCGGCCGGTCCATTATACTGACACCGACGAGTCAGGCTTAATGCTGCCCCCTTAACCCCGAGCGTTAGGAGGGAAACCACTACTACCAACTTTAAAGTCATGGGTTTGACCCGGCCGGGGTTTGAACCCGCAACCTCCCGATCCGCAAGCCGACGCTCTACCAGCTGAGCTATTGTGGCCGGCCCATCAAGAGGAGCGAGGTAACAGCTTTGTAAACCGGTTCAAAAATACCAGCTGACCGTTTCAAGGCGGTAACTGTGCTTCTTTTGTTGTTTTGTTTTTGTTACAAGGCACCGACACAATTATGATCAAATTGGCGACGTCCAGCTAATTGTTGGTGAAGGAAGGCCCAAGACATATGTCTGGGTAGAACTACCGGCGCACCTTAGGTTAGCTGGAATACCACCACACATGAACGTTGTCGCCCCAACATTGACCAAGCGATAAGGGGCTGAGGAAGTACAAGTCGGGTGTTTTAATCGCTCGGCCTCGGCGCACCCGCTCCTTTTGTGTTATTTCGTCTCATTGCAGTTGTTGCTTACAATAAACATCTATGTTTATATCTCGTTTATGTGACGGTTCAGATTTTAATATCTGTTGTCATTCCCATAGGAAGTTGCTATATGCTTGCATTTATGTGTTTATTGCACGCTGGCTCGTAAATAAAAGTAGTACTGCGTTATTTACTTCAGCACACTATCAGTGCATTCCTATGAAGTATAAGGACATGTCGACATGTTTAACACGCAAGGGGCCTACACAAAAGCAGTAACAGATACCGAAACAAAATGCCATGCAAGAATAATGTTATTAGGAATAGAAAATTCGATGATGTTGAAATTACATTGACCGGACCTGGTCAATACGTGGAAAGCCTGCTTCATGGACGGTAGACTCTGGATCCATTCCCGTCTGCGACAAAACGAAGTCGTTTAAATGATTGGTGTAAACTTCCTTGCTTCCAAGCCGGTCAATTTCACGACAAAATATAAAATAGCATATTTTTTGAAATGGGATAACTCTTTATAACAATCACTAGCTGGGGGCTGGATATTTCCAATTCATGTACATGTATATTGAGGGATGTACATATGGACCCACTTGAGGTGGTATTTCTTGCAATGTCACCTAGCTTGTTTTAATAGGAACAATTAAGCATACAAAACATTTTTGTTGTTGTCAGTATTACTAAGTAGTAAGCATATATGTCAAACATATGACCATAGTCGTTCTTTACCTAAGATGCAAACCGTCTATTTAGTATGAAAGTTGGTTTGTTATGTTTTTTGTCTCTCAAACAGCTCTGGACTCTATGCTGGATACCAAACAGTAGAAAAATGTGTCAGCATGTTCTTATAATAAAAAAAGACTATTCTATGAGGAAAGTGGAATCTTACTTTATTTTAAGTTCCTGGGCATAATTGCAAAAAAACACACTCGTATTAGCAAATGCATACAGCATTTTCAGACAAAATTAAACTTACGTCTCATGATCTTTGAAGATAATTATATTTACTGTCGTTATTTAATTTGTGTGTATAAAGCAAAAACACATAATAATGCTACATGTATTCAGGAACGTGAGATTGCAGAAATTGGAGAAATATAGACAGTATGCCACTTAGCTGCACTCCTTCAATGCAAAAATTTAAAATGTAAAAGGCAAATTAAAATGTAATTGTATGTCTAAATACATACAATTCATTAAAACACTGTCCTATAAAATATGTACAGCCTAATGAATTTCCAATTAAAATCACCTGTATCCCCCCAAAAAATCCATCTCTTTTACCTGCTTGGGGGTGGGGGGTGGGGAGTTGGGGGTGGGGGATGATGCATCCCCCATCCATCTTAATTCATCTCTTCTACCTGGTTAGGGGGATGATGCATCCCCAACCCACACCCTTAATCCATCTCTTTAACCTGGTTGGTACTGGGGGTGCATCCCCCATCCCCCATCTAGATCCACCCCTGTTCGGAAGGTCTGATTAGTGCATACTGGCAAGGTTAAGAGTTCATAAGATGGTTGACGGCTCGAACAGTAGACTATGAACATAGTTTAGATACATAACAACAGTATTGTGTTTACCAATTATCGCGCTGCCTGACTATGGAATTGTGCAGAGAGGCACATATATAGAAGAACTACTGGTATACAATGACTTTCAATCGACATGGGACTCCGTGGCGCAACGGTAGCGCGTCTGACTCCAGATCAGAAGGTTGCGTGTTCGAATCACGTCGGGGTCAAACATTTTTGTAGCTTTTTGAAGCCCGTTCGAACAATTTCTCAAGCTATTTATGATGTTATGATAATTTAATAAAAGCACCGTATACTAGTTTTTGTGTTAGTTTTTTTATACTTTTAATATACATTAATATACATGCTTGAATAATTCAATTCACATTTTGTATTGAAGTGCTGTGTCTTAGACAAAAAAAAACACACACACAACAACAACAATAAAATGTGATGTATAGATTGGATAGGGTAATCCGCACATGCCTATAGTTATACAGCTCAGACGATCCTATTTGGTCTTTACTCGAGTCATGTAAGTCTTAAGTTGAACCGTTAACAAAGAAAAGGAAAGTTATGCATAACAGATAATAAAATTAACGTTGATTGACCAAAAAAGAGTTTGTTGGCAGTGTGATTCTTATATAGAGTATGTTTTTCTCGTAATTGTCATGTATATATGTGTTCGTGTTGTGTGTGTGTATGTGTGTGTGTAATGCGAGTGCGCGCGCGTGTGTGTCATTCATGTCATTAAAGCTGAACTTGTAAGAAGACAGATCACTATTCTTAGTTTGAGCAGTTATAATGTTTGCCTAAAAGGTTCTTGGCTTTAGCCTATATAACAAACATACACCATATCGTTACCAAATAAAATAAACGTTAACATATTTCATTCTTTATCAAAAAATATATATATTTGTCTTTTTAAAGACGACCGTTATTTATTATAATGTTCATATGTTGTTGACAAATAAACCACACATGGAACTTTATGGTTTTATGTTTTAAAGTCCGTAACCTTTTTAAAGGGTGGTTTTCTAAAGCCTGTTTATGTCAGCTATTATTTTCAATTAATATAAATGCAGAGCACTTTATTTACGGTTGACTTTTAACAAATGAACATTTTCCTATTTTGCATACCAAAAGGGGTAGCAGCTAAATACAAAACTTGAGACGGTCCATTCGATTATTCTAATATGCTCATGCATATTGACATGTACACACACTGATACTTAGGGACAAATAACTCAGTCTTGTCAATGCGTTCTTGGCAGATTTAGCGTTAAAATGATTATGAAAGCAGAGTTGTGAATTTATACATGTACATATACTTACGACATCTCTCAAAGTTGCTTAGGTGTTAATTCGCCGCAGCGCCGGTCCGGGCGGTCATAATCGACCCGGTTTAGTACATAATTGCCGAAAGGTGAAAATCGCTCACGTAACAGAAATAAACCCATCAAATCGACTAGATTTTGTTACTGTATGTAGTAACATGTGTATTCCTGCAAGGTACTGAATGCCATTAGAATAAGACTCCGTCGCGTAACCGTAGGGTGTCTGACTCCAGACCTTTCCAGATCTTACGGTTATGTGTTATTATTTAAAAAAATGTTATTGAAACGTGTCTGACATTTGATAATCAAGATATATATCTTATATAAGATGTAAGATAGAAAGAAGACATATTCATAAACATACAATAAGATTTTCGTACAAAATCGCTGAATGTAGTTTTAAATTTAATTTTTAAATTGCATACATAATCGACTACCCTAATGTTCATGTTTATCTTGTTATTATTTTTAGATATAGCCTTACAACTGAACTCCGAGAAGAACTAATTTATCGGTATTAACCAACGAAAGATCACTATCTAAACTAATGTCTTCTTACTCCCGGTTTAACGATATTGAAAATATGTGAATGTAATCGTAATCTGCTTATTAGATATGTTTGGATCACAGCATTTTTTCCGCCTCCTTGATTACTTCTGCTTCGTGTTCAGTAGGTAACTTTTAGTAGATATTCATGTACACCGTTTTCGCTAGAGTCGGTCATTTATTGTTGACAATCAAAATATGGGAGACTTTCATCTCATATACATGTTTCTGCATGCAGACCTTTTCATTAAAGATTCTACATTTTCAGCGTCACGTATACCTTACCGGAGGTTGCATATACAGGTTGATGGTTGTGGTCAGTTGTAGTCTGGTTTACTAAGAACGAATTATCTTGATTCAGACGTAGATATACGATACAAAACAAATAAATCAGCTAGCAGCATTTACGAGGAAATTAAAAACAAAAATTACTTGATTTTACAATCGGAATTTAATAGAAATAACATATCTCAGCTTTTAATATTCAATTCTTTTAAAACCAAATTTTAAAAAACAACAACTGTCAAATCAGGATAGGCAATTTATACTTTAATGTTTTTTTCTGGTTAATGGAGTAAGAAAACTTTTAAAGCACACTATTTAATCATAACGCCTACAAAAAACATTACCTTCTTTCTTAGAAAACTTATACCTACTATTAGCTGATTATTTTTTTTCTTATTTTTCTTAATAATTAATGTACGGCCTGTCATATGAGACTGATTGCATTTTTGAACGTATAATATTATATGTAATGTATGTATATTAAACTTTTCTATAGATATATGAGTTTTATAGAGCAATTTTTATTTAAACGCGTCTTTAAGATGGAAAACGCGTTATAACGAGCCTGTTAGGTGAATTAATTTTCACTTACCTTTAGGATTATAACATGGATTCTAAGTTAAGTGTATTGCATGTTTATAGTTCAAAAAACGAGAACCCAATAGCCATTTAACATGCTTTATTTAGATGGAGACATATGCCGGGCGCATGTCAACGTGGATTGAAAGATCAGATTAAGACATTTGTTACATGAAAATGCTGGCTTAAATAGATATGCTAATGCGAATAAAAAAGGGTAGATATTATAAGTTGTCTAATCGTGTATTCACTTGTAGAAAGATACGTGAATATTGTTATCATCAAGCAGAAATATTTATTCTCATGCCAGTTTCAAATATAAATTTAAAAAAAAGCCACTATATCCACCGGTACTCTGCGGCCACCTGACAGATCGTTCTGATGCTGACAGTTTGTGGGGGTTAGTGAGGCAAAACCATTCACACGGTCTGATTGATCACGTGTCGTTAGTCTGTCGTACTTCTGTTCAGCACGCAACAATTATTGCTCACCTAACGCACAACACTACCTTTAAAAAATTCCACGGGAAGCGTCGTTGTCGTGTTAAACTTACAGAAAGAAAATGAGATACATTGATCAGTTTATCAACTGACATCATCAAACTAAGAAAAACAGAAATTTACTATAGGTTTTCTATTAAGGACCATTTATTATAGTAGTTCATCCACAGCAAGAGAATATTACTCTTAAAATACTAGTAGACTGTTTATGTAAAGAATAACATGATTAAGCAAAATCATCTCATAAAATGCGAGAATTCCTTACCATAATACATATAAGTATCGTGCTTTGAACGAAAACGAGGGTATTTTGAATGATAATTTTAAGTAACAAAGTCCGTTAGCAATATCAATTATGCCTTAACTGGAGATTATCTGTTCGTTTCTAGGATTTTTGTGGTAAAGGCAACTCACAAAAGCCTAAATTGTAAATGTAAAATCAATGACACCTTTATGATGCCTGCTGTTGCATCTACCGCCGTTTAAGAAACGCTTAAAATTGTATAAATACGCATCATGAAGAACTCTACCTTTGAACTCAAATGGTTAACGGAGCTATTAACATATCATTTGGACATGAACATGAAAACAATGTACATGACTTCCATCAGTTCATGACAGTATAACAAATATATGAGCAACAGTTCATAACAAGAATACACATGTGAATGTGAGTATAACATGTCAAGGATGCCATAGAATATATATGACACGGCTTTGTTTTGAGTTGAAAATGGGTCGCGAAAATTCATGAGTGTGTGTGTGTGGGGGGGGGGGGGGGGGGGGGGTCATGCGGCTGACTTGTGGAATGGGATGGAATTTGCCGGCATTTTTGCCGATACTGTGCAGCGACATTTCTATCATTATAGCACAGGGGCACTTATGAGGTGCCCAGGAACTGAACCCGGCCGGTCCATTATACTGACACCGACGAGTCAGGCGTAATGCTGTCCCCTTAGCCCCAAGCGTAAGGAGGGAAGCCACTACTACCAACTTTAAAGTCTTTGGTTTGACACGGCCTGGGTTTGAACCCGCGACCTACGCAAGCTGACGCTCTACCAATTGAGCTATTGTGGCCGGTCTGACTTGTGGTGTGACAGGAATTATACCCAATCTATCCATGGCCTTTGTCCAACAATAATTAACTGGTCGTCGCCAATATGACCATATATGTGTCATTGCAATGTAACAAAAATGAACAATCATGGCTTTGCAATTTGGTTAATTCCAGTGAAGTCATTAAACATGTTAATGTTGAAGGTGTTAAAATATGTTTTGGAAATTTGTACTGTTTCTTTTTTTTTTTTGGTATTGCTCTTTGGTATTTTTATGGTTGCACAAAACGATTTTAGTTGCAATTCGAAAATACCATAACAATATAATATCTTGCTTGAAGATTATATATATATATATATATATATATATATATATATATATATAGATAGATAGATATATATATATAGATATCTATATATACTATATAATAGATATATATATATATATATACTATAGATATATATATAGATATATATATATATATATATATATATATATATATATATATATATATATATATATATATATATATATATATGTTCGTTATAATGTTTTGACCAAAACTCAGCGTCTACAGCACATCATAAAATTCAAGTATTTCTTTTCAGGGTCTGCGTTGATATGGTACCTACATGTACACTCACTACATTCTGTGAATGCTAATTTTATATATATATATATATCGGTAACATGTCCACAATAAAAAAACTTGATTTCTTTCGTCTACAAGCTTGAGTGTGGATTTTTGATCTACACTGACTACATATAATATTTCATGCTTAATGCATAAACTTTGATTGGTTTGCAATAGGTTCTACCCAGACCTTAAGACATAGGAAATAATCGTTTACTAGCAGATATGCCATATGGGAAGATCTTCCTGCTGGCCTGAGGAGTGCAGATCGAGATATAGATCCAGGGTCTTTATCCAGATATATATAGCTGAACGTCGAAGATATATGCACAATTATACTAGCATAATGTGCCAAAAGTGTCTTTGTTAGCGCGGGTGGTTATTAAGTAAAATAAAGAAAATGTTTGCAACAGGTATCAAAACACATCAAGCATAGATCAAACTTGAAAAGGACGTTTTAATTGCACGTTTCTTCAAAACAGGTTTTATTTCACTCAAATACTATTTGATTATTTCAGTTGATAAAACATACGTTCATTACGTACATTGGACATACAAGTATGTTGTGTATCAACTGAGTTGCACTAAAGTTCGTGTCATAGGCGGTATATGTCCATTGCAAATCTTTATACATTTTCACAATGTATAATATTTTGTTTATTTAAGAATGATTGAAGATTAATAAAAGCGAAACTGCATACGTGCGTCACTATAAATTAATTAAATTACCTTATGTACCCAACACATCGAACGATTGACATTTTAGTATGGGTTTATGTCGCATTTTATTTGAAGAGCGTCCTGATTATTATCACTGTGGAACTCTATTCCACAGAATTCTGTATATGAGATGCATGTTATTTAATTACAACATTCAACAATACTGTTTTGAAGCAATGAGCGCATTGGGAGAACTGATTACAATCATGTCGGACGTCACAAAGCTAATTGTATTCTAAGAATCAACGGTTTGTGAACTGGCTATATAGCAATTAATTTGTGCTGTAAAGGATTGAGACTATTAATTGTACGGCTAGAAATAGATGCAATCACATTTTGTACGGTCATTCATGAGTGCAATGATTCATAGACAAATGTAAATATTTATTATTTGATATCAAATAGTTAACTATCATGATTTGTTTAGTGTTTTCAGTGGAACAATGTACAATCTCATAGCTAAAGTGGATTTTAAGGGACAAATACGAAATCCAATTATGTTCACCAGTTTCATGTTAGATTTTAGTTAATATACTTAAAGATCAAAATGTATCATTTTTTCTTACATGCATATTTTTTTCAAGGCATATTTTGTATTATTGGCCGGAAGACCAAAGTTGCGTCTTAAGATTAGAAAAAGTTTTATCTTATCGTATTTGTCAGTTCAGTTCCTGCCTTAAAAATGATACCATTTAACTATAAAGTTGTTACGATTCATTATAATCTCGACTGTATTGAACAATTTCATATATTTTGATATTTACTATTGCTTACAAAACCAGGTTCTACCACGAAGAAGCATATAGATAAATTTGACTCCTTAAATACAACTGAGGCATGGGTTTGAATACAATATTTGTCAGATAATGTTATATGTGTGCAATTCGTTACTTAGAGAATTTTGCTTCCAAAATCAGAAACATTGGTTCATTTAGAGAAGATTAACTTACACATTTTATATTATTTTAGCTCAGTGGAATATGATTATGTTTATTGGATGCATCGTCCCACCAACAGTATTTCAGTTATCTGGAGACGGCGTTCTCTTGATGCAGATGAAGTGCTGCCCTCACTGTGTATAGCATGCTGTGAACTCCTGGTATGATACCACACCCAATCGCATTATCCTGACACCGGGCAAACCAGTCGTGGATCTACCCTTATTTTTAACTGAGCGTTAGTAAGGGAGCTTTACCTCTACCATTTTAACGACTTTAGTATGTCGACTTTGGGATAGAACCCGGGGCCTCGTGTACCTGGAGCCGACGCTTGACCTCTTGCGCTACCATGTCCGGTCAATGGGATATTTAAAGCTCTGATAACGTATCACATGTATGTATGCTTGATAAACCCATCCTACATCGTCAATTCTGCAGACAATTTTCAATAATTTCGGAAAAATAAGAGATATTAAAATTCTGTCTACTGGTAATCCAGGTTTTGCAACAAATATTACGCAAATTATCAAAATATCAATACATATTATGTCGCTATTCATACTCATAATGTGTGTATAATTGAATACAGACGAAACACATAATTGTATCAAAAGCAATTTTTCATAAAATCGTATTTTGGATATAAAATATAGAGTTGTACAATGAGGTATGTAAATTTAGTTATTTTCTTCGTTGCAGCACAGAAATCAAATAAACCATTTACTTCAGTTGTTACTGTTATCCATATACATGCAATCTATGTGCTCAGCCACGTTGGAAAATAGCCTATAAACACAGTGATACTAAAGGAGAAATAACTTGGAAAGTTTAGAGAAGGACCTTGATGATTTCTTTAATTAACGTTTAACATTTTGAATTAACAAATGATTCAAGTGTCGTCTAAGAATAGTAAAGATTAGTTTGACTGCGTTCTACTGTTTTCTTTTTTATAATATTTAAAAAGAATCATTTGTAGACCGCTGTCAACTGGTTAACGATGTCGAATTTTAACTCCTCTGACTAGGCCCCTACACGAGCGTCCATGTGGCGCTTCAAGGAGGTCTTTTATTTCGATACGTCTTCTATAAACATTTACATTTGTCCGGGGACATTCCAGCTGGTGTGACATTTATCCGATTAGTAGCAGAAGTATTACTACATGCACACAGTAATATCGTCTGATAAAGGTTCTACCTGCACACAGTAATATCTTCTGATAAAGGTTCTACCTGCACACAGTAATATCTTCTGATAAAGGTTCTACCTGCACACAGTAATATCTTCTGATAAAGGTTCTACCTGCACACAGTAATATCTTCTGATAAAGGTTCTACCTGCACACAGTAATATCTTCTGATAAAGGTTCTACATGCACACAGTAATATCTTCTGATAAAGGTTCTACCTGCACACAGTAATATCTTCTGATAAAGGTTCTACCTGCACACAGTAATATCTTCTGATAAAGGTTCTACCTGCACACAGTAATATCTTCTGATAAAGGTTCTACCTGCACACAGTAATATCTTCTGATAAAGGTTCTACATGCACACAGTAATATCTTCTGATAAAGGTTCTACCTGCACACAGTAATATCTTCTGATAAAGGTTCTACCTGCACACAGTAATATCTTCTGATAAAGGTTCTACCTGCACACAGTAATATCTTCTGATAAAGGTTCTACATGCACACAGTAATATCTTCTGATAAAGGTTCTACCTGCACACAGTAATATCTTCTGATAAAGGTTCTACCTGCACACAGTAATATCTTCTGATAAAGGTTCTACCTGCACACAGTAATATCTTCTGATAAAGGTTCTACATGCACACAGTAATATCTTCTGATAAAGGTTCAACATGCACACAGTAATATCTTCTGATAAAGGTTCTACCTGCACACAGTAATATCTTCTGATAAAGGTTCTACCTGCACACAGTAATATCTTCTGATAAAGGTTCTACCTGCACACAGTAATATCTTCTGATAAAGGTTCTACCTGCACACAGTAATATCTTCTGATAAAGGTTCTACCTGCACACAGTAATATCTTCTGATAAAGGTTCTACCTGCACACAGTAATATCTTCTGATAAAGGTTCTACCTGCACACAGTAATATCTTCTGATAAAGGTTCTACCTGCACACAGTAATATCTTCTGATAAAGGTTCTACCTGCACACAGTAATATCTTCTGATAAAGGTTCTACCTGCACACAGTAATATCGTCTGATAAAGGTTCTACCTGCACACAGTAATATCGTCTGATAAAGGTTCTACATGCACACAGTAATATCGTCTGATAAAGGTTCTACCTGCACACAGTAATATCTTCTGATAAAGGTTCTACCTGCACACAGTAATATCTTCTGATAAAGGTTCTACCTGCACACAGTAATATCTTCTGATAAAGGTTCTACCTGCACACAGTAATATCTTCTGATAAAGGTTCTACCTGCACACAGTAATATCGTCTGATAAAGGTTCTACCTGCACACAGTAATATCTTCTGATAAAGGTTCTACCTTGAAAAGGTTCTATGGATGAAATATTGTAACAACGAATTATTGAAAAAAAAACCGAGTGTGACATCAGACAAAAATTGATTTAACGCACTGATATAATGGTAATGTAACAGCATAATAACTTTATTGGTTGTATAGAAATAAATAAATAACTTGGTCATATATGAACATAAATGAACTACAAAATGTGAGTGCATTTTATTCGATCCGTATATTTCATCCTAGACAACAATAAATTACTAGCTTTTACTAGCAATTGATTCGGGGAATGAAGCTAGCTATGTGACGTCCGAAATATGTTCTCCCAATGCACTTATACAGAATATGCTTCAAGTATGGCATACAATGTCACAATGACACAATAATAATAATCTGGTGTGCGTCAAATAAAAGGACACATAAACCCACAATGAAACGCCCATCATTTGATGCTTTGGGTACATTAGTTAATGTAATTAATGACATACATGTGTGTTTGTTCGTCATTATTAATCACAAATTATGATTAACTAAAAATAGAGAAAATTGCATAACATTAAATACATATAGCGATACCATCTATGATTAGTATTCAATACAACGCAATTTATAAACAACTACATATACATTTATATATCATTTACACTGAATCTTAGTAACAAATAAAAAATATACTCCCTATTTGTCATGCTTGAACTACTTGCTAATTAATGCTTTCATGTAAATGTTAATACTGTGCAAGTACTTCGAGCGATCTTCTGAACCACACAACACTTTTATGTAACAAGCATGATTATCACAACAGTTAAAGGTCACACTAGGTTTCTTCGTGTTGTCTTATACGCATAGATAACAGTTAAGTAGACTAGACGGACTGAAAGTTCTCGTAGGACTCCGTGGCGCAACGGTAGCGCGTCTGACTCCAGATCAGAAGGTTGCGTGTTCGAATCACGTCGGGGTCAAACATTTTTGTTAAAATATTAGGGAAATATTAATATTGACAGATTTCTCAAACACTTAAAAAAGGTACAAGTCATTCATTTTCATATATTTAGCACATCTTACTGAAAAAATTTATTTGTCAAAATATATGTGTGTGTGGATGGGGGAGTAATAACACTAAAAATGTGAAAACATGTATTTGCATATTTATGCAGTTTGTTTGTATGACCTTTTATTATCATTTATTATTGTCAGATAATTTTGACAATAATCTCTGCGTGTCTGTGCGCATGCATGTTTAAAGATTTCATACAGATTTCAGGGTTGCTGACACTAACTCATTTATTACTGGCTCCTATTGAACTGCGAATGAACACGTAGTGGTATGATTGGAACCCATGTTTTTACTTCACATATTAGGATATGCAGCGGTATTTTGCGCCATTTTTTTCTGATCGGTCTGATGCTGGCAGCATGTCGGGCTTAATGAGGTTAAATCACCCAACCACTCTCAATGTCTATTAGACGACTCCTCGCTGTGCTTTAACAGTTATGTCCACCAATAAACAATTATTGTACCTCTTGCCAGTGCAAAATGACGCATTTCTACTTAATCATCAGTGCAACATTTCAAAGTCTAGACTGTAATATGCACAAATATATCGATCGGAAAGCAATAGTCTACAAGTCGATATAGAATTCTCCTTCAAGGTAGTATAACTTAATATAAACACAGAAAATAATTAAATAAAATCAGAATTGCCATTAAAGAGATGTTAAATTGTAACTTAATAAAAAAAAATACAATAAATAACTGTTATAAACCAAAACCAGCTTCATGGGACAGGAAAAAATCTTGTGAAAAATCCACCATAGTTTTATATGTTATATGTGTTTGCAATAGTTCTTTTTCTAAAATAAATAGAATAAACGCTAATACATTTCAAACATGTAAAGAATATAAATGGCGTCAGTCATTGGAACTGTTTTATCCCACAATTTCATCGTACAATGTTTTCATTGACGACAACGTCAAAAATCTGTCAGATGGTTTTATCATATTTTACTATATATAATTACATTGCTATTGATATAAGTAGATAAGTAGATAAGTAGTATAAGTAGTAGTTAGATTAGAAAAGGTTCAATAAGAATTATAACATATATTTAAAACTAAACTACATCTAGACAACGGCAGACAGGGTAAAAGTAGAAGTGACAAAAACACAGGCTTGAGGAGCTCTCCAACCTCGCACTTCCTGAAGGTCTTTTTTTCTTTCAACAAACAGTGTAAATAAAAACATCCATCAAAGTAAAACAACTAACAGCAAGCACCTGCAACGGGAGTTCAAACTGAATAAATGAAGTATAGATATAAAGCACTGGTGTCAACAAAGGTCATGTAAGGACAGGAAAAAGAATTGTTATGATTATGCAGAAGTAATTAACCTCGTAACGGATTTCAAATACCAGATTTTATGAATAAAAAAGCACCGCAATCAGTTGTTCGCCAACTGACTGATCCAAACAGTTTTCTCCTTTTGTTCTAATTCTAATCTAATTTGACTGAATTAGTAACTTTAATTTTCAACTACCTGTTCAGTAGATATTCTAAAGTTCAACAGCCGGGAATCTTCTCTTGATCCAGATATGGGACTCATACACATGTTTAAGCTTGCAAACCTTTTCATTCAAGTTACTAAATTTTCAGCGTCGAGTATACCCTTCACGCTGGAGTCCAGTATACCTTACACGCTGGAGTCTAGTATACCTTACACGCTGGAGTCGAGTATACCTTACACCATGGAGTCGAATATACCTCACACGCTGGAGTCGAGAATACCTTCACGCTGGAGTCCAGTATACATGTACCTTACACGCTGGAGTCGAGTAAACCTTACACCATGGAGTCGAATATACCTCACACGCTGGAGTCGAGAATACCTTCACGCTGGAGTCCAGCATACATGTACCTTACACGCTGGAGTCCAGTATACATGTACCTTACACGCTGGAGTCGATGTACCTTACACGCTGGAGTCGAGTATACCTTAAACGCTGGAGTCGAGTATACCTTACACGCTGGAGTCGATTATACATTACACGCTGGAGTCGATTGTACCTTACACGCTGGAGTCGATTATACCTTATACGCTGGAGTCGATTATACCTTACACGCTGGAGTCGATTATACCTTACATGCTGGAGGCTGTATATACAGATTGATGGTTGTGGCTGATTATAATCTGGTTTACAAAGATAAATCACTAGATCCAGACGTAGATATAAAATCTGAACCACTAACACCATGTTTTACGAGGAACGTAAAAACCTTGCTTATTTTTAAACCGGAACTAAATAAAGATTACAGATCTAAGCATTCTATATTCAATTTCTTTTTTTTTTCATTAAAGGTCAAAACAGTCTATCACATGTACAGTTTAACGTTTCATGCTTGAAGGAAGCTTTGAAAACAGATTATTTTAGTCATAAAACCTATATAAAACAGTATCCTCTTAGAATATAACTACTATTAATGATTTTATTTCTTTAACTAATCGATATATGATCTATGACTACACATCAGCTAGAGATTGGATTTCTAAATAAACCTATTTTATGTATGTTCAAAGCTTTTTTTATGCACATATCTGAGACTGATATAGCAATGTGTACGTTAATCACGTAAAACGCACAATAATAAATATATCATTTGAAGGAATTTTCATCTGTCTTTATGATATTCATACTATTAACTGTCTTGTGTTTATATTTGCAATAAGAACGTTATGGTCACTAGAAAGAGCTGTAGATGAATGCTGATGCCCGGCGCACATCGAGGTGTAAGCATAAAGACTGTGTTAAATGAAAATACTGGCTCACAAATGATTTCTAAATGCTTACGACTGATATGTTATTGGTAGTCTACTCGTACTCTAGTCAAATGTAGCGGTATACAGGATGATTGTTATCATCAATCATAACATTTATCGTCATACGACGTGCATGCTCTATATCCACCGGTATTCTCTGGCCATCTGGCTGATCGTTCAAATGCTGACAATTTTGGGGGGGTTACTGAGGCTAAACCTGTCTGATCGGTCTGATGCTGACATTTTTGGGGGGTTACTGAGGCTAAACCTGTCTGATCGGTCAAATGCTGAGAGTTTTAGGGGGTTATAGAGGCTAAACCTGTCTGATCGGTCTGATGCTGACAATGTGTGGGGGGTTATTGAGGCTAAACCTGCCTGATCGGTCTGATGCTGAGAGTTTTAGGGGGTTATAGAGGCTAAACCTGTCTGATCGGTCTGATGCTGACAGTTTGTGGGGGGTTATTGAGGCTAAACCTGTCTGATCGGTCAAATGCTGAGAGTTTTAGGGGGTTATAGAGGCTAAACCTGTCTGATCGGTCTGATGCTGACAATTTGTGGGGGGTTATTGAGGCTAAACCTGCCTGATCGGTCTGATGCTGAGAGTTTTAGGGGGTTATTGAGGCTAAACCTGCCTGATCGGTATGATGCCTGAGAGTTTTAGGGGGTTACTGAGGCTAAACCTGCCTGATCGGTCTGATGCTGAGAGTTTTAGGGGGTTATAGAGGCTAAACAATGTAACAACGAATTATTGAAAAAAACGAGTGTGACATCAGACAAAAATTGATTTAACGCACTGATATAATGGTAATGTAACAGCATAATAACTTTATTGGTTGTATAGAAATAAATAAATAACTTGGTCATATATGAACATAAATGAACTACAAAATGTGAATGCATTTTAATCGATCCGTATATTTCATCCTAGACAACAATAAATTACTAGCTTTTACTAGCAATTGATTCGGGGAATGAAGCTAGCTATGTGACGTCCGAAATATGTTCTCCCAATGCACTTATGTCTTTGAATAGAATCTTTATGGCTGAATACGGTTTTAAAATAACATGCAGATACAGAATATACTTCAAGTATGGCATACAATGTCACAATGATAATAATCTGGTGTGCGTCAAATAAAAGGAGACATAAACCCACAATGAAACGCCCATCATATGATGCTTTGGGTACATTAGTTAATGTAATTAATAACATGCATATGTGTATGTTTGAAATAATTAATCACAAGTTATGATTAACTAAAAATAGAGAAAATTGCATAACATTAAATACATATAGCGACACCATCTATGATTAGTATTCAATACAACGCAATTTATAAACAACTAAATGTACATTTATATACCATTTATACCGAATCTTAGTAACAAATAAAAATATGCACCCTATTTGTCATGTTTGGACTTCTTGCTAATTAATGCTTTCATATAAATGTTAATACTGTGCAAGTACTTCGAGCGATCTTCTGAACCACACAACACTTTTATGTAACAAGCACGATTATCACAACAGTTAAAGGTCACACTAGGTTTCTTCGTGTTGTCTTATACGCATAGATAACAGTTAAGTAGACTAGACGGACTGAAAGTTCTCGGAGGACTCCATGGCGCAACGGTAGCGCGTCTGACTCCAGATCAGAAGGTTGCGTGTTCGAATCACGTCGGGGTCAAACATTTTTGTTTAAATATTAGGGAAATATTAATATTGACAGCAAAGACCAGATTTCTCAAACACTTAAAAAAGGTACAAGTCATTCATTTTCATATATTTAGCACATCTTACTGAAAAATTATATTTGTCAAAATATATATGTGTTTGTGAATGGGGGAGTAATAACACTAAAAAATGTGAAAACATGTATTTGCATATTTATGCAGTTTGTTTGTATGACCTTTTATTATCATTTATTATTGTGAGATAATTTTGACAATATTCTCTGCGTGTCTGTGCGCATGCATGTTTAAAGATTTCATACAGATTTCAGGGTTGCTGACACTAACTCATTTCTTACTGGCTACTACTGAACTGCGGATGAGCACGTAGTGGTATGATTGGAACCCATGTTTTTACTTCACATATTAGGATATTCAGCGGTATTTTGAGCCATTTTTTTCTGATCGGTCTGATGCTGGCAGCATGTCGGGCTTAATGAGGTTAAATCACCCAACCACTCTCAATGTCTATTAGACGACTCCTCGCTGTGCTTTAACAGTTATGTCCACCAATAAACAATTATTGTACCTCTTGCCAGTGCAAAATGACGCATTTCTACTTAATCATCAGTGCAACATTTCAAAGTCTAGACTGTAATATGCACAAATATATCGATCGGAAAGCAATAGTCTACAAGTCGATATAGAATTCTCCTTCAAGGTAGTATAACTTAATATAAACACAGAAAATAATTAAATAAAATCAGAATTGCCATTAAAGAGATGTTATATTGTAACTTAATAAAAAAAATACAATAAATAACTGTTATAAACCAAAACCAGCTTCACGGGACAGGAAAAAATCTTGTGAAAAATCCACCATAGTTTTATATGTTATATGTGTTTGCAATAGTTCTTTTTCTAAAATAAATAGAATAAACGCTAATACATTTCAAACATGTAAAGAATATAAATGGCGTCAGACATTGGAACTGTTTTATCCCACAATTTCATCGTACAATATTTTCATTGACGACAACGTCAAAAATCTGTCAGATGGTTTTATCATATTTTACTATATATAATTATATTGCTATTGATATAAGTAGATAAGTAGATAAGTAGTAGTTAGATAAGAAAAGGTTCAATAAGAATTATAACATATATTTAAAACTAAATTACATGTAGACAACGGCAGACAGGGTAAAAGTAGAAGTGACAAAAACACAGGCTTGAGGAGCTCTCCAACCTCGCACTTCCTGAAGGTCTTTTTTTCTTTCAACAAACAGTGTAAATAAAAAAATCCATCAAAGTAAAGCAACTAACAGCAAGCACCTGCAACGGGAGTTCAAACTGAATAAATGAAGTATAGATATAAAGCACTGGTGTCAACAAAGGTCATGTAAGGACAGGAAAAAGAATTGTTATGATTATGCAGAAGTAATTAACCTCGTAACGGATTTCAAATACCAGATTTTATGAATAAAAAAGCACCGCAATCAGTTGTTCGCCAACTGACTGATCCAAACAGTTTTCTCCTTTTGTTCTAATTCTTATCTAATTTAACTGAATTAGTAACTTTAATTTGCAGCTACCTGTTCAGTAGATATTCTAAAGTTCAACAGCCGGGAATCTTCTCTTGATCCAGATATGGGACTCATACACATGTTTAAGCTTGCAAACCTTTTCATTCAAGTTACTAAATTTTCAGCGTCGAGTATACCCTTCACGCTGGAGTCCAGTATACCTTACATTCTGGAGTCTAGTATACCTTACACGCTGGAGTCGAGTATACCTTACACGCTGGAGTCGAGTATACCTTACACCATGGAGTCGAATATACCTTACACGCTGGAGTCGAGAATACCTTCACGCTGGAGTCCAGTATACATGTACCTTACACGCTGGAGTCGAGTATACCTTACACCATGGAGTCGAATATACCTTACACGCTGGAGTCGAGAATACCTTCACGCTGGAGTCCAGTATGCATGTACCTTACACGCTGGAGTCGAGTATACCTTACACCCTGGAGTCGAATATACCTCATACGCTGGAGTCGAGAATACCTTCACGCTGGAGTCCAGCATACATGTACCTTACACGCTGGAGTCCAGTATACATGTACCTTACACGCTGGAGTCGATTATACCTTACACGCTGGAGTCGATTATACCTTAAACGCTGGAGTCGAGTATACCTTAAACGCTGGAGTCGAGTATACCTTACACGCTGGAGTCGATTATACATTACACGCTGGAGTCGATTGTATCTTACACGCTGGAGTCGATTATACCTTATACGCTGGAGTCGATTATACCTTACACGCTGGAGTCGATTATACCTTACATGCTGGAGGCTGTATATACAGATTGATGGTTGTGGCTGATTATAATCTGATTTACAAAGAGAAATCACTAGATCCAGACGTAGATATAAAATCTGAACCACTAACACCATGTTTTACGAGGAACGTAAAAAACTTGCTTATTTTAAAACCGGAACTAAATAAAGACTACAGATCTAAGCATTCTATAATCTAAACAGACTTGTTTCTACTCCTTGTATGTATTACAAAATCAAATCAAATCAAATCAAATCGTTTATTCAGGCATGTCGGCAAATAAATTGCCATTGGCCCTTAACAAATATCATGAAACAAGTATGGCGACACATACACACACATTTAATAAATAAGCATTCAATCCGTACAATCAACATAGGATAATAGACAATATACATAGACAATAGTATTTATATTAATGCTGTTAGTGCTATGTTTATCTGTCACATTAACAAAATTAATAACATATTATATAAAAATATATCATACATATATGTTTTAGAAAAATAAAAACAACAGCAAATGAAGAACCACAACATAGACATGTATGCAATTTGAAATATTTTCAAACAGTAATAATATCAATTTACAGATGTCTATATATTCATATTTTTACACAGAGTATTTAAAAAATATATATATAACAAATAAAAGCGGTAAAGGATCAGGCAAAATAATAGTTACCTAATTGCTGAATGATGCCGTGCGAAAAAAACCTTCAGTTTCGGAATCTCCATTATTCAATGGCGCAATCAATATTGAAAGAAGAGAACAGAGAACATAAATTCCCCTGGCAGGCATATAAGATCGAATGAAGCTTTACCGAGCCTGTAGTTGCTTAATTTAGTTAATTTGTTAAGGTCTTGGCATTTTTTTCAGATAAAGAGAAAACATATAAACACTGTAATGAAAAATGCAGTTATTATCTAAATATACTTGCAAAAACATTATTGATAGATGGAAACGCATCAGCGTCTGGGTTCAATGATTGTAAAAAAGATAAGGACCAATGAATATGGTTTAGGGGGATGGACGTTGTTTTTATGAGTCAAGGTAGGTATGTTGTATATGGTTTCTTGTATGTCTTCTTTCCATTCAAAGCGTTGTGTTTGTAAACGATATTGAAATCAAAGCAAATGTATAATATATATGTCATGATTTTACAGTATCTTCTTTCATTAATTTAGTATTCATTTTAGTATTTTATAATGTTATATTTTGACTAATATTACTCTATCGAATTGTTTAAATGTCCTACAAAAACACATGCATTAGCTGTATGTTAACAAAAGGGAAGAACATTTCTCAAATTGAAATGGTTCTCGCTAATATTGGACTCTGCAAAATGCTAGAACATCACGGCAAATTTAGTCGAAATAGAAATGGAGTGAAATAAGAAAATAGCGCATTGCATTCTATATTTACTAATATAACCAACATTTAGATTCTTAATTGTTTCATTACTAAAAGCCATAGCTTAACAGGTAGCACACTTTCTCTCAACCAAATCGTAATCTCAATATGGAATTCAATTCACGATTTAAATTTTTAATATATCTGAAATATTCAAAATACGTCAAATCAAACACAGCACAATTTTCTTTTAAGAAAAGAAAACATGCACATTTCTAGAAGGCTGATCTGATGGAAAAGAAAATTTAAAATTTATTGCACGTCAAGCATATTTAGGTTTGAGAACTGTTAATCCAACAGAGACGGCTTGTTCAATAAAATGGCCAATTGCAGTCAAACACGTCGTATATCGTAGTTTCATCTGGTAAACACACGTATTACAGATGTGTTCGTTATGTTTGCGTTATAGCATCGGCAGGTTCGTAAATCATAATATGTGCAGTCATGTTTTTATAAGCCAGTCATCCACAGGGAGCAAAGCCAAAAAAGGGAGAACACATCTTCGTTAACTGCAGAGGTTCATCTACATTCAGTAGATTTATGAAACCAAATCACACATGCCCTGTCTTGACTCTTGGGTTACAAAAACTGTGCAGCGACCTTGTCATTAACGGTTAATGAATCCTAGCACTCAATTGTGCAGCGACTTTGTCATTAATAGTCAATGGGTCTTTGCACTCAATTGTTTAGAGACCTTGTCATTAATAGTTAATGGGTCCTAGCACTCAATTGTGCAGCGACCTTGTCACTGACGGTTAATGGGTCCTAGCACTCAATTGTGCAGAGACCTTGTCACTGACGGTTAATGGGTCCTAGCACTCAATTGTGCAGCGACCTTGTCACTGACGGTTAATGGGTCCTAGCACTCAACTGTGCAGAGACCTTGTCACTAACGGTTAATGGGTCCTAGCACTCAATTGTGCAGCGACATTGTCACTGACGGTTAATGGGTCCTAGCACTCAATTATTCAGAGACATTGTCACTAACGGCTAAAGGGTCATAACACTCAATTGTTCAGAGACCTTGTCACTGACGGTTTATGGGTCCTAGCACTCAATTGTTCAGCGACCTTGTCTCTAATGGTTAATGGGTCCTAGCACTCAATTGTTCAGAGACCTTGTCACTGACGGTTAATGGGTCCTAGCACTCAATTGTGCAGCGACATTGTCACTGACGGTTAATGGGTCCTAGCACTCAATTGTGCAGCGACATTGTCACTGACGGTTAATGGGTCCTAGCACTCAATTGTGCAGCGACATTGTCACTGACGGTTAATGGGTCCTAGCACTCAATTGTTCAGCGACCTTGTCTCTAATACTTAATGGGTCCTAGCACTCAATTGTGCAGCGACCTTGTTACTGACCTTTAATGGGTCCTAGCACTCAATAGTTCAGAGACCTTGTCATTAGTAGTTAATGGGTCCTAGCACTCAATTGTTCAGAGACCTTGTCACTAATAGTTAATGGGTCCTAGCACTCAACTGTGCAGCGATCTTGTTACTAATAGTTAATGGGTCCTAGCACTCAACTGTGCAGCGACCTTGTCATTTATAGTTAATGGGTCCTAGCACTCAACTGCGCAACGACCTTGTCATTAATAGTTAAGGGGTCCTAGCACTCAACTGTGCAGCGACCTTGTTACTAATAGTTAATGGGTCCTAGCACTCAATTGTGCAGCGACCTTGTCATTAATGGTTAATTGGTCCTAGCACTCAACTGTGCAGCGACCTTGTTACAAATAGTTAATGGGTCCTAGCACTCAACTGTGCAGCGACCTTGTCATTAATAGTTAATGGGTCCTAGCACTCAACTGTGCAGCGACCTTGTCATTAATAGTTAATGGGTCCTAGCACTCAACTGTGCAGCGACATTGTCACTGACGGTTAATGGGTCCTAGCACTCAACTGTGCAGCGACCTTGTTACTAATAGTTAATTGGTCCTAGCACTCAATTTTGCAGCGACCTTATTGCGCATGCGTGAAAAATGGCGGACGTCTTTTTTACCTTTGATGAAGATTTTAGAGTTGTAGCTTGTATATAGCACTAAAAAACATTAAATCACATGGACATTCACTGTTCATTATCATTTCGGATTGTGTTTTGCTTCTGTGGAACATTTTTGTGTCAAAGTTGTGTCCTGTGCATACAAACACGGGATTTGTGTGATGCTTTGTGTGACGCCATTTTCTTTGTGCTTGGTTGTAATGCTGTGCTGTGTCGTCTATGGGCGGGAAAAGGGGCAAAGGTAGTAAAAAGCGGACTAAGTCACAGTCATCGCCTAACTGGGTAAGTGAAACCCCAGAAAAACGATCAAACACAGAACCTGGCATGTCCTTTGACGGTTCTTTCCACATTCCGTCTGAGCAATTGACATCTTCACCTCAACTTTTCCAGCCCCAGCAATCTGTAATGGCAACGCCGGTCATTCCTCCCTACCCTGTACCTGCCTCCTATCTCGCTCCTGCCCAGTACACATCTGCTCATCAATTTCCACTACCTCCACAACAATCACCATCTGGAATAAACTTTCAAACAGTTGTTTTAGAAAGATTTGATTCTCTTGACCGCCGACTAAATAAACTTGATGATATTGAAAAGCAAGTATCCGTTGTCTCCCAGAAAGTGTCAGCCATGGAGGGTAGGGTTTCTGCTTTGGAGAGGTCAAGTAGGGATACATGCAGTCAATTAACTGCTATTGAGGCAAGTCGTGCACATGACTCCCAGACCTGTGATGAAATTCTCGCAAAGCAGGTAAAAATTGACAAGCAGATAAACGATGAGCGAGAGAGAGCCAATCGCCTATCACGCGACTATGAGCAGCTCGCGAAGGCCAACGTTGACCTACAGGAATCTCTGTTGGATCTCCAATCTAGATCGATGAGGGACAATTTGCTATTTTTTGGGTTTGAAGAATGCCAATCCCCAGAACTGAGGCGTGAAGAGGACTGTCGATCAGTTGTGACGGATTTTTGTTTCAACAAGCTAGACATTTCTGATGCCAGCAGCATAACAATAAATCGAGCTCATCGGGTGGGGCAATACCGAGCTGGGAAAACCCGACCAATTGTAGTGAACTACAGCCATACACCCGAAAAACAGCATGTCAAACAAAAAGCATACGGTGTCCGTGATTCTCCTGTCCGTGTAAGCGACCAATATCCTAAAATAATTCAGGACCGACGTAAGCGTCTGATCCCGGCCATGATAAAAGCTAGACAATGCGGCAAGCGTGCATCGATGTCCTATGACAAATTGTTCATAGAAGGCACTGTGTACACAGTACACAATGTGGCACAGTCGGGTTTTGACCATGTTAACAGCTAGGATGTGTCACCTAGACAGTTTACGTTTCTTGTCTGGAATGTACAAGGCATTAAATCAAAGCTTCAAGATGCTGACTTTCTCACGCTGATCGCCGAATATGACATCTTAATTTTTACTGAAACGTGGGCTAGCAAAAATTCCAAGTTTGATATAAAGGGTTACCATTCTATTGACTGTCCACGGCCGCGAACTAACTCTAAAGCAAAACGGTGTAGCGGGGGCGTTGCTATATATTTTAAATCCGAATTAAACCAGTATGTAGAAGTTTTGAAAACTGATAACAGGGGAATTATTTGGTTCAAGATTAACAGATTATGCTTAAATGAACCTAGTGACATCATAATTTGCTCATGTTACATTCCCCCTGAAGACTCCTCTATGTATAATGATAGAAATTCTAAATTGTTTCAATTTGACTTCTTTGATGCACTTAGTGAAGATGTAAGGCGATATAGTCAACGCGGGGTTGTGTACTTAACAGGCGACTTAAACGCGAGAACCGGCGAGTTGCACGACTTTGTTTTTAATCCGGACCTCAGCCGTTTTGTTGGAACCCCAGCCAGCGAGAGAACATGTTTCTGTTTACCTGCTCGTGTTAATCATGATAAGCACGTGAACACTTTTGGCAATAAACTGTTAACCCTTTGTAAAGAGTGTGGCATAGTTATTGTCAACGGGCGATTGGAAAAGGGTGCATGTACTTTCCATTCATTGTTTAAAGGTAAACCTGTCTGTAGCACGGTTGACTATTTTTTAACAAGCCACGAAAACTATACAAATATTGCTAGCATGAGTGTGTTAGAGCCAAATGAGTTTTCGGATCATTGCCCGATTATGTTTTCACTTTTGTGTAATACATATTACCAGAAAAATATAAAAGGAGGTATTTCTAATTTTGATGATCAAAATATATTTTGGGATCCTAATAAGCGTGATCATTTTATGAATGAACTTACAAAATATAAAAATGATTTTGATGAGGCTACATCACAGCTAATATCGGGAAGTTTGTCAATAAATATCTGTTTAGAAAAAATTACTAGCGTTATTCAGCAGGTATCAAAGCGATGCTTTGGAATAAAACATAATAAATTTAACCGAACGCAACGTAATATAAATATTAAGCAGTCGCCATGGTTCAATGGAGAGTGCAAAGAAAGTAAGGCTTCATTTCTTCAGGCCAAACGAAGTTTTAGCAGCAATCCAACTGATGATAATAAGGCTGAATTCTTGAAACAGAGATCGGCGTATAACAAAATAAAGAGACAAGCAAAATACTCATATTCATTAAAGGAACAACGCAAATTAAGCGATTTAAGTCAAACATCACCTAGATCCTTTTGGCAGTTTATAAGAAAATATACTAGGAATAATACACAGTCCAATAGTATAAGCGCGGAAGATTTTGCAGAGTATTTTAGCAATGCTGCAAACCCTGACATAACCAGTTTCAATACTTACGTCGATAATGTTGTTGTCGATGATGATGATGATGATAATGATAATGATAATGATAATAATAATAATAATAATAATAATAATAATAATAATAATAATATTTATAATTATAATAATTATAATAATGGTTATGATAATAACCATAACGAAGATGGATATAATAACGGTGAAGGTAATTTAGGCAATTATGATCTAGATAAAGTATTTACTGAATTAGAAATCTACAAAACTATTATGTCTATGAAACGAAACAAAAGCGCAGACCTAGACCACATTGCTGCTGATTTCTTTATAGACGCTGCTGAATTTGTCAGTCCATACTTGTGTTTGATTTTTAATCGTATTTTTGAATCGGGCGTGTATCCTGAAAACTGGTCCAAGGGGGTTATTGTTCCTATATTTAAAAAAGGTGACAGAAATTTGGCTTCAAATTATCGAGGAATAACTATTGTAAATACGATTTCAAAAATATTCTCTCTGTGTTTGCGAAATAGGTTAAACACGTGGTGTGAGATAGAATATAAGTTTACTGATGCCCAGTTTGGCTTCAGAGACAAGCGTTCAACTATGGATGCGATTTTTATTTTACACACCATAATTCCAAAAAGTTTTAGCGGCAAAATGTAAGCTGTGGTGTGCTTTTGTAGACTACGAGAGGGCGTTTGACACTGTAAATAGACACTTCATGTTTTTAAAATTGCTGCACTTGGGCCTTAGCCCAAAGCTTCTACAAATTATAAAAGCTATGTACAACAAAGTTCAATCTTGTGTAAAATTGTCTAAAACTATGGGTATGTCTGAATTTTTTGATGTAACACTTGGTTTGAAGCAAGGAGAACCTCTCTCGCCTATATTATTTTTGCTTTTTATCAATGATGTTGTTAATAGTATACATTTAGATACTATGACATCTGACGACCTAAGACTCTTAAACTACTATCTGATACTATTTGCAGACGACATCGTAATATTTACTACCGACTTTAATAGCCTTCAGAAACAATTAGATTGTATTTACGAATTTTCTTTTAAATGGGGACTTAAAAAAAATGTTAATAAAACCAAAAATATGTGTTTTTGAAAAAGCAAAAAGTAAAAAACAGCATGATTTTAAAATAAATAACCAACGTATTGAGTATGTAGAAGAATTTATTTACCTTGGTGTTAAATTTACCTACAATGGTAATCTCGCACATGCAGTCAAGTACTTGCATGAGAGTGCCTTAAGGGCGTGTTACAATTTATTACCTGTCTTTGATAAAATTAGCGTTGATATTAAGACGAAGATTTATCTTTTTGATCGAATGATTGTACCTATTCTACTGTACGGATCAGAGGTATGGGGAGTCTACAACATTAAAGATGTTGATAAACTTCATTTAAAGTTTTGCAAATATATACTAGGAGTTAAGTCCCAGACATGTAATGCAGCAATTTTCGGTGAATTGGGTCGTATTCCATTGTCAATTATTTGTAAAGAAAGAGCTCTAAAGTATTGGGTGAAATTAATGTGTAATCAAAATTCCATTATGTTTAGCAACTATGAATATCAGTCCAATAGCATCAACTCTAAATGTTGGTCTAAAAGAATAAATTCAATTTTAGACCACTTAGGATGTACCTACTTGAGAATAAATTTTAACGGTGATTTTAAAACATTTTTCACAATTAAACAGGTACTTTATGACCAGTATAAACAAGATTGGAGTTACCAAATTAATAACAGTCCTAAACTCTACTACTATTCCAAATTTAAAACAAATTTCGGCTTTGAAGAATATCTTACAAAAATACATTCTTTTAAACTCAGAAGTTGTTTAACTCGTTTCCGTTTGAGCTCGCATGATCTTAACATTGAAACAGGCAGATATAACAATATTCCAAGAGAAAACAGACTCTGCACAGTTTGTAATATGAACTCGATAGAAACGGAGTATCATTTTATTATGTGTTGCCCATCTTACTCGTGCATTAGAAATAAGTATTTCCCAGCATTTAGAAGTTTTCCTAATGTCCAAAAATTTATTGCAATCATGTCAAATCCAAAAATATGTATTACCTTATCGAATTACATCTTGGAGGCAAATGTTATCCGAAGTAATGCCATAGGAGTTATATAACTGTCGGTCAATCAATATTTATGTATATTATTGGTAGAAACTGTTTTTACATTGTTCATGTTATATATCCACGTTTGTTAATTTTGTTCGCACATTGACTTTATGACGTCTTAGCCATATTTAATATTTATTGTAAATGGCCAAAGACATGTATATGTCGAGTTGCTAATAAACTTTGTATTGTATTGTATTGTCATTAATGGTTAATGAATCCTTGCACTCAATCTATTTTATTTCACAAACGTTGAACCCAACTGTGTGTGCATTTTCATCCGAAACATTAGATCAAATGAAAATCATGTTCAAATTGATCTATTTTTATGCCTCTCCATTTCCATCTAGTTCATGCTAGTATAAAATTATATGACTAAAATCCACTTTATAGACTACAAATACGATTATAACATGTCATCGTTAAAGTCATAAAATGAAACTACATGACAAATACATGGCAATTAACCACATGGTACGAGGTCCGGGTCGGGGCTTGAATTTTCATTTGGTGAGGTAATCCAAATGATATACGGTGCGCCGTGATTCGGCTGAGACATTTGGCAGGGTTCGTCATCCACTAAAGATTTGCTTGACGTCGCCAATATCACCATAAATATGTAGGTGCCATGTCACAAAAATAAGCAAACATGACTAGCCTGTTTTGGTAATATTGTAAGGCCCCAGGATTAGGTGTATTAAAACAAATGTTGTTTTCTTTCATAAGTGTTAATTTTTACTCACCTTTGAAATTACACCTAAAGTTTAACAGCTGATGATTAGCATAATCACAAGGATAAGACTGTTGCTCTTGTTAATTAGACAGAACAACCAATCCTATACATGTGATTTAGCTACATTCTTACTAGCCAACTGTCATTAGTTTCTGCGAATTCCTTTGTAACATTATCATTATTCCTATGTAAGTGATCTTATATCCTCGGGATCCATGTAATAAGTTGTATAGCCACGTTGTTTTATCCTAGATTTCACTAGTTGTTTTACGAAGACTTTGTTATATAGGATATTCTTTATTTTTTGTCTGAGCAGACGAGCAGCCTTGACAGGTTAGCCATTTCTTTGATGCATAAAGTTTACTCTGCGGTCTGTTTAAATCTTTTATTTATTTAATTCAAGGGATAAGTGATACGTAAATTAAGGCGCATAATTATTTAAAAAGTAGGAAATATACATTTAACATATTATTTAATCCATTTTGATGTTATTGGAGTGAATATTATGTTTAACGTTATTTTATATGTGAGCATGGAATTTTCTCAGCGTCTATATATTTGTATTCTTAGTGAAGAAATATCCTTAAAACAGTGAATTTATATACTTATTTCTATTTTTTCAATTGTTTAATGATCAATACATCAATTATTTAGTTACACTAATACATCGTTGGTCGTTATTTATTATTCTTTAATATAAATTAAGCTGGAGTCCAACCAATAAAACAACATCACCCCGGGTGCCGTAACAATATCGTTAGAGCCCCTAAAGTTTCTACTGTAGCTAAGTTTGTATCAAAATAACTTAAAATAGAATCGACAAAGCTCCATTGCAAGGGCAATATAAAAGAATATACACGTGGAATAAACATTGAATTCTTGCAATACATAAAGATGTTTTGGTAGCAGACGTTATGTTCATTTTGTTATAAAATAACCTATTTGTTTATTCTTGGTAAGGGACGCAATGTTTATTTGGTTATAGAATAAGTTATCTGTTTATTCTTGGTAGGGGACGATATGTTTATTTGGTTATATAATAAGTTATCTGTTTATTCTTGGTAGAGGACAAAATGTTTATTTGGTTATATAATAAGTTATCTGTTTATTCTTGGTAGGCGACGATATGTTTATTTGGTTATAGAATAAGTTATCTGTTTAATCTTGGCAGGGGACGCTATGTTTATTTGGTTATAGAATAAGCTATTTGTTTACCCTCGGCAGGGGAGGCTATGTTTGTTTGGTATTGAATAGGCTATTTGTTTATTCTTAGCAGGGGAGGCAGGTTGGAGTCGCTGATAAGAAACTCCTCAGCCTCTCACAGATTCGAGCACATGTACGAAAGACTTCCAGCTAACATACTGTGCGTTGGTAGATTCTCCCAGATATAGATCAGGGTCTATTGTTTATCAATAATTGGCTGGATATCGCAAATGTGACCATACTGTTGTAGGCAAAATGTACCAGAAAATGGTGTCTTTGGTAATGTGGGTAAATATTAATTAAAAAAGAAAATGTTTTCACAATCATCAAAAGATATCACTTTCCGTGCACTCTAAAATTAGAAATTAAAGAAAAGACTCTGCACATATATTCATTAAACATGTGTTTTCCACAAATATTGTTCCTGGTTATTAAAGGTAATAACACATTAGTCAGATGTGGAAATCGGACATCAGTCCATCAACTCATTACAGTGTACATGTATACTTGTATGTTAGTTGTGTATAAATTGCCTTGTATTGAATACCAGTCATAGAGGGTATCGCTATATCTATTTATTGATTTGCAACGTTCTCTTTATTTTAAGTGAAAATCCGCTTCACAGCTGGAAACACTATTACAGCTTGGCAAGACCTAGAGAAAGGGATCGTGACAGGATGCACTGTATCCCCCATCCTGTTCATCATGGGGATGAACATTATCATGAAGGCAGGGGAGAGATAGACCCGTGGGCCAAGAATGAAGTCTGGTTCCTACCAGCCAGTCTTGAGAGGGTTTATGGATGACCTTACAGTCACGACCACTTCCATTGTACAGGCACGTTGCGTCCTAAACGCACTGGATGATGCTGTGACCTGGGCGCGAATGAAATTCAAGCCGAAGAAATCCAGATTTGCGGTCATAAAGAAAGGTTGCCTCATCAGAAATGTCACCATGAGGGGGAGGAGAGATACCAAAACTTTTGGATAACCCTGTGAAAGCACTGGGAAAGTTGTATGATTACTCTCTCGGTGATCACAGGAATGTGGACAACATCAAGACTCTAGCATCTACATGGTTTACAAAGGTAGACAAGTCTGGCCTCCCAGGGAAGTACAAGGCCTGGATATATCAGCATGGTATACTTCCACGATTATTTTGGCATCTCACACTTTACGAGTTTCTTATGTCCATGGTTGAGGCACTAGAGAAAAAAGTCAACCAGAAACTCAGGAGATAGCTTGGAGTTCCTCAAAGTTTTTGTTCAATAGGCCTGTACAGTAGATCATACCAGCTACAACTACCTCTGTCATCAGTGGTTGAGGAGTTCAAGGTCGCTAAATGCAGGCTTGTTTTGACACTGAGAGATTCTGTAGATGCGAAGGTCAGAGAGGCTGGAGTTGTCACCCGATCTGGAAGAAAGTGGTCACCATCATTCAGCTGTAGCTGAAGCAGAGAGCTCACTTCAGCTCAAGGATGTCATAGGGAATATTTGCATTGGCCGCCGAGGAATTGGGATGTCTCAGTTCAAGGAATGGAACAAGGCTCAGGGTAAAGCGAAGAGAGATATGGTTCTTGGAGAAGTGAGAAAGGAGGAGGAACAGAAAAGTAGAAGCAAGGCTGTTGAGTTAGGCAAACAAGGGGCATGGACTAGATGGAACCTACCAGAACGTCAGGTGTCCTGGCCAGAGCTGTGAAACTAGAACCAGCAAGGATTTCCTTCTTGCTCCGGTCAGTGTATGATACACTTCCATCGCCTGCAAACCTGCACACCTGGGGTCTGATAAAAGACCCATCATGTCACTTATGTGGAGGCCGCGCCACCATGGCATAGATACTGTCAGGGTGTAAGACAGCTCTTCAGCAGGGGAGGTACCGCTGGCGACATGACCAGGTTCTAGCAGTCTTAGCAGACAGCCTTGAGAAAGAGAGGAAGCAGAAGTGAGCAGTTGGGGTGGGTGGGGGGGGGGGGGGGAGCAGCACTCTATACAGTTTGTGAAGGCCGGACAAACAAAGACGGCTACACAGGGAGGGCAGCTGGGACTTCTCCACCAAGCAGCATCATGGGAGATGAAGGCAGATCTGAGGAAGAAGCTTGTTTTCCCAGATGTGGTTCAGACCAGCCTTAGACCCGACATCGTGCTATGGTCGGAAGTCAGCAGGAAGATCATCATTCCTGTACCCTGGGAGGATGCTTGCGAGGAGGCCCATGAGTGAAAGAGTGCCAACTATGCAGAGTTGGCAGACTCCTGCAGACAGAAAGGATGGAGTGTTTGGGTTCTTCCATTCGGAGTGGGGGCCAGAGGTTTCCCAGCACAGTCTATCTGGAGAATGTACCAGAAGATTGGCATGACAGGAACCAAGAGGAAGGCAGCTATCAAACTCCTAGCTGATGCTGCAGAGAGGGCATCGTGTTGGCTCTGGTTTAGGAGGGAAAAGCCATCCTGGAGACCTGACAATAGCGGGTAGTGAACAGTCACTGCCGACCCGTCAACCTGAGGGCGTAGTGGAAAAGGGGTCGAAACGCCTTATGACGGTTGAAGTCCACTTGATGACGCTTGTCATTTGCGGTCTCCAGGAGTTCATCGCCAAGATGAGATCATCATGCTCATTAGGACCGGTCCGTACTAAATTAGCAGTGAGGACTTTACATTCATCAGTAATTTGTGAGAAGAAGTAATCAGAATTTGTGATGGATAATAACGATCATACACACATGCATGTTATTACTACATTAACTTATGTACCCAAAGCATCATATGATGTTTCATTGTTGGTTTATATCTCCTTTTATTTGATGCACCCCAGCGTATTATTACTGCGTCACTGTGACATTGTATGCCAGATTGAATCATATTCTCTACCTGCATGTAATTTTCAAACCGCATTCAGCCATAAAGATTCAATTCAAAGCCATAAGTGCATTGGGAGAACATATTAACAACTATTTCGGACGTCACACAGTTGGTTTTATTCCCCGAATCAATTGTTAGGATGCTAGAAATTTGTTGTTGTCTAGGATGAAATATACGGGTCGAATAAAATGCATTCAAAATTTGTAGCACGAGCCTCCTCAGTATTTTAAACACATGTAAAATGTTCAACTTGCTGTCTAAAACCAAGTTGTAGCGACTTATGGTTTATATGTGGGATAAGCGAATTTACTATCCCATATATCTCATATGAACTTGGGGTGAGGGTTTTAGGGGCTAAACTGAAATTCGTGTATGATCAGTTGTTCATGCTAATAAAAATGGCATTTCTGTTAAAACAACCATTTTTTCAATACTTTGTATGATAACCGTTTGTTACATCCACTTCTTATTTAAGAATTAGTATGTTTCTAATGGCGCCTTTAGACTTGGAAATAAAAATAAAATATTTTACCATGTTTCGCTAAATATTATAATAAAGTGGTATCAACTACACTGTAGCTACAAAATAACAAGTATTTTAACGTGTGTTTCATTTGAAAAGAAACGGAGATTATAAAAAAACTGCAAAATCTTTACTTAAAAGTGATTGAGGTACATCTGAGCAGTTGGAGCTTCTGAAGAGATGGATGCCAAAAGAAAAAAAAAACTTCAAAATATTAAATATTTCGTTCCAAGTTTATATAATTAAACAGAATGTTGTTAGTCCCGTGTTAGGGCATTTTTCCTTAAACTTATTTTCCATAAAAACAAAGAAACCGCTCAAATGTATTTCATGCACACTTTGGCACACTGTTGATTTCTACCAAAATACACGCCTATGTGTGACATTTTTGGATCATTCAGAATCAGATTGCATAAATGATTTTGCTAAGGTTAAGTAATATAAAAGACGCGACAGCAATAATAAACAAGTATTATACAATAATCATAATGCACGCCAGATTACTAATTCGACAAAAAAAAACAACACTTCACGTCCTTTTTAAATGCATTTTCTTTTTACAAAACTATAACAACTACGACAGGTTAATTCGTTGCCAGGCCAACAGCTTCTATTGGTCTGCATTTAGATAATTGCATGAATACGAAAATCACGAGGCGCATTCAAAACGTCTATACATATACTTTTACATTTTTATGAGACATACAATGCACACACGAACAGACTGATTAAAACAAATTAATATTTTTCTTGGCCATTTATGTAAATGTCATACTCTGTCTTGAATGAAGATATAAAAGAACATTAATTGTATTTGAAAAAAGTTTCTGATGTAAATAGGTAAATAAGAAAAAGTCATATAAAAAATTCCACAGATATTTAAATATATACCTGCCAAGTGGTAGAGCGTCGGATTGCGGCTCGGGAGTTCGCGGGTCAAATCAAAGTCTTCAAAGTTGGTATTAGTGGCTTCTATTCGTTTGGGGTTAATCGGACAGCAATACGTCTGACTCATCGGTGTCAGTATAATGGACCGGCCGGGTTCAGCCCCTGGGCAACTCATAAGTGCCCCTATGCTATAATGATTGAAATGTCCATGCACACACACACACACACACACACACACACACACACATGTTTGTATAGGCATCTCTTTAAGGACCTTGATTTTTACCCGTCTTCCGAGGACCATGTTAAAACATGCATTGTACAACGTTACAATTAAAAGTAGAGATAAGAAAAGGAAAATATATAGTCTGTGATGTTCAGAATTTATTTTCACTAAAAAATAATTGTAAACATTGCTAAAATCATTCAGAGGACCTCTTTAATTTCCGTACACATGCGAGGACGTTATTGTGAGGACGTTCATTTGCATATTTTACACAGTTTCAAATATGACCGACAGTGCAAGGACCGAAAGTGTAACATCAATCTGAGGACTTTTAATTGCATATTTTACACAATTTCTACCAATAACACCATTACAAGGACCTTAATTGTAACATCAATTCGGGGACATGTGAAGCCTGGCTCAGTTACTTATAGTCTTGTGTCGCTAAACTATTTCGTGTTCAATAACAACTGTTGCTAATGGTAGGCCTACACCTACGCGCAAACCCTCCTCACATCCCATGTATAATTTCGTTTTAAAGCTTGGTGTATGTAGAAAGTGCAAAACATGTGCGAGAGCTTTCAACAATATTTGAAAACCCACCTCGCAAATAAAAATTTCAGAAATGTGATTTCTTCTCGAATCTTGTAAACTTCTTGTAACTTATACTCATTGCCAAGCCTTGTCCGGTATGGTTTTCCATAATATCTTTTAAACGCGTTAAGTTTTTATCGCACACTCATAAATTTGGTTTCGATGGAAAGAGGACATTTATATGCACTCAATGAAAAAGAATTTTGGAATTTGAGCCAGCACAACCGGTAGAGTAATGTGTTGAAAATTGTAGACCGGACAAGACTTTTGTCCATTAGCATAGTTAAAATTTAGGGCATGGTGAGAGGAACCACATGTTCGCCTAAGTTCCGAAGTATACACGTATTGTCGCATCTAACTCCAAAGTAGATCATTTTATATATCTCGAGACATTTTACTGGGGTGCCCCTAATTTATGGACCATGTTTATTTAAATAATTTACTCCACAGGAAAAAAAAAATGATACAAACAGTGCAGACTCGGGTCTGATTTAGAAGTCTGCATATCCATTAAACCTTATTTTAGAGGAACCTGAATAATAATACACTACTGAGTTTGTATACATGAATCTCAGTGCAACCTTAAAAATTTCTAAATTGCTCTTTTTAATCAATCATTCATTATATATTAAATTAGAGTTTGATTACTACGATTAACACAGACCTAATCCAAATTTTAACATGTTTTCTTCTGTGGATTAGTTATTAAACATAATGCGTTGTGTAAGCTAGTTAACAACATTTAACCATTATATGATATACTAGTATTAAAAAAAAAACATTTATTAACCTGTGACATGTATAAAGTACAGGATTGGAACATTTATAAAGTAGGGGATTTTGTCGGTGGTTTTGTCCACTATAGGAAAAACAATATAGGGGATTTTGTCCGTGGATGACTAGGGGATTTTGTCCATATGGGATTATGTCCTACATGCGATGAAAATATTTCATCCATATTAACCCTTTACTCTATAGGATACGCCTTTTATCACATGGGTGACCAGTGTAGATCCAGATATGCCTGCACATCCGTGCAGTCTGATCAGGATCTACACTGTTCGCTTTAAGATTCATTTGGTTATTTCTGGCCATTATGCAAACAGCGTCAATCCAGATCAGATGGCATGGATGTGCTGACTGATCTGGATCTACACTGGTTGCCCATATGAAAAAGGCTTATCTATGATCTATGGAGTAAAGGGTTAATGTTATTAATTATGTTTATTCATACTATGCCGAATGTAGGGAAATAATGGGAATTACTAGTAATCAATAGGAGTTCCTTGTACTCAGTGAAATTTTTTCCTTCATAAGTTTTTCTTTCCATAAATCTATTAATTTGTTAAAATATTAGATTTGCTACTGTTTACTTTTATACAAATAAACAATTAGAAGAAAAGTTATTTCCAATCCACTGTGGGTTGAACATCAAGTTATACTATCAGACATCATTAACATGTGCCTTCCATGAATAAAAAACTGGTATTTGTTTAGCAGATTTAACTATATTATTATTCATTTCAAATAGTCGAATCTGACTATCAAAATTTTATTGTATATACCATAATGAAATTGTGTGTATAGTTGAAAAATGATATCTAGACAGTCACATGACACCATCTTTTTATAGCAAACTAATGACTGTGGCCAAAATGTCATTCCAATGAGAAATTTTGGAGATGCGACACTAAAAATGGAAAGTTTTGTATAATAATGGATTATTTACCTTTTTAAAAGAGAACTTTTAAGTCACACGACGTTTAGTTATCAACTGTCCCGCTGATGTCCATGTCTTTACTACTGCTACTTTTAGCTGTAATTTGGGATAGAAAACTGACCACAAAATATCATCACAAAGAATGGGACCTGTCCTGCATCGAACCAGAGACCTCCAGTTCTGTGATCTTCAGATCCAGCTTCTAACGGTGGTAATATGTGGTCCTCGGATGTACACCGATACAAGTTCGTATACATGCGTGCGTGGTCGCTAACATATCATTTTGATAACCCTTGTACTGTTCCTTGGCTAAACAGCAGACGACTTATCTCTATTTTTATGATCAGAAAAAATACCATTGCGATGAGAACAAAATATTCCACTATTGTGTGCATCCGAAAATTACACTTCCATGAAGCAAATGATTTCAGACGCTAGATGCCCGATGCAAAATGGCGAGCTAGCCGAGAAGAAAGCAATGTTGGCATACAATTTTGACACAGACTCATATGTTGTCACAAAAAAGAATTTTCACAGAAGCCCCCCAAAGTATGTGCACGACACTAAAATGCATTTGACCTTCAATGTTGGACTGGCGAATGTTATGCACGACACACTTTCAAGTGCATGTCTGATAGTTAAACTGAAATAATGGCGACGGCAGGTCAAGACATGAAAATGGGATGGACACATTCGGACCGACAGATTCAAAACTAAGAACTTCAAACATAATTTTAGACAAAGAGAACTCGATGAAACTGAAAAATTTCTTGAAAGAGGATTGTATTTTAGTCTGAATTAACTGATCTGTCAAAACTCTGAAGCATGCATTTTGATGAAAAACACCTTAAGTATATATGTCAAAATGCACCCATCGATTGCTTATTTCAGTTTTGGGCCAGACAAGATCTGACATGACCTTTAACCCCCCGTGACCTTGACCTTTGAGATAGGAATATAGGATTTGCACACGACACTCCGTCTTGCAGAGGTCTACATTCATGCCAAATATAACTAGACTGCTTGATGCATTTTAAAGTAACGGGGACAATTCTGGACTGACAGATGCACGCATATACTATCAGCCAGATGCCATCATGACAACTTAAGTTGAGCTCATATATCCAGGAATATGTTATTGAAATTCCCCACTGAGCACAGAAGGTATTCTCATAGGACAGACAGAGGACCCTGCTGTAAGATATATTTACAACAAAATCAAGTTCACTTCACAAACTTTTATTCAATTTACAGGTTTAGTAATTTAAATGTCCAAAACAATCATCTGAAGTACACAAAAATATCAGGTACTGATGGATGTTCCAGGAAGTATGTGCATAACAACAGAACCCAGACATGCTCACCTGAGCCTTAGAGGCATACAATTTTACGAAGATCCTACTAATAAATATGTACAACTCTTTTAACATCTGACCTGGTGCCCTAGTGTTTAACCCATTTTATAAAGTTTCATTAACATCTGACTAAAATGTGACTTCTAGTGTTTCAAAGGTTTGGAACAAGGGAAGTCACATTGTTGTCAGATGAACATCTAACATCCATTTGTCACATAAGCTTACTTTGTGAATAGTGCTCAGGTGAGCTAGAAATAAAAACTTCAGAAACAGAAGGCTAATAACTTTGCTCAATATCATTAAACAAGAAAATGCATGTAATTCAAAAATGCTTATTTGAGATGCATGTAAACTTGCATAGGTTTATGGTTTAAATATGCTGTACTTGCACATTATTTCACAAAAGACAACAAGAAAAAAGACATATGGTCCTCTAATTTCCACCTAAATGAAACGATAAAGAGGCATTAAAAGGTAGAAAATCTGCCAATTTTGACCAAAGAGGATATAATCATGAAGAATATTTCAAGTACTCGTACTTCCTATTGTCATACTTTACATAAAGTTTCATTGGAATCGCATTTGCAATTGAAGTATTTTTACAAACTTTCATACAAAATTATATATCCAGAAAACAGACTACTTGGTAGCTTTATTCTGTTTCCTTTTCATTGAGAGTTTTGTATTTTTAATAAAGCTCTTTATCTGCATCCATGGCCTGTTCAACAGAAGTGGCTCTCTCTTCCTTGCTTCTTCAATTTCATGTTTTCCTGGTAGTTTCTCTAAGTAGAAATATCTATCCAACTGTCTCTTAACAGCTGCATGTTCATCTGCAGTCCACAGTTTTCTTGGCATGGTTGCTTTCTGTGATTTTTTGGCAGACTTTTTCTTTAACTTTTTTGATGGTTCATCAGAGATTTCTGGCAGTTCATCATCGATTTCTGGAGGTCTCTCGGTATCTGCTCTATCCTCTCCTTCAGCATCACTGTCCTCCTCGACCTCTAGAGGTTCTGCCATGATAAATATTAAACATATAATCAAATAATTAACATACATTACAAATACAGAGAACTTTGGATATGATCATCTCAGAGGAGTTTTAATGTGAACAAGTCTAAGGGACAGCAATATATCCCTGTGCTTCTTAAAGTAAGACTTAAATCCATTATCTAATACAGAATTTTTTAGGAGTCCAAACTGAAAGTGTCAGCAGACAATACTAGAAAATAACAAGAAATGATGGATAGTTTCATCATAAGAATAGAGCAATTTCTATTTTGTCACAATGTTTTATAAACTTTGCTACATATGCATTAAAATGCATTATGAGCCAACACGAAAATGCAAAGGAAATTGAAGGTTATAACAGTTGACAATCAAGTGTGACCTTGACCTTAAGCAGACAGTTGCATTGTATGTTCTGCAAGTCCTCTAATTGTTAATAACATTTGACTCTAGTTCTATGAAAATGATTCAAGAGGTTAAGATGACATGCAGCGGAGACAAAAGTTAATGACCTTGACATTGTGAACTTGACCTTGAGTAGACATGGATGACGCATATGTTCTTCACATCTCCTCACTGTGGTTAAAATTTTAGGCAAGTTTCATGAAAATCTTTTAAGAGGTATATGAAATATGGAGCAGACACATAAATTTTTGGGACAAACAGATGGACAAGATATGGCTTACAGAAATATAGTGTATAAATTGGAACATTGTGGAGGCATCTGTGTCATATGGACGTACAGTTAAACCCCTCTATTACGACCACTTCTGGGACTGGACAAAATTGGTCTTAATAGTGAGGTGGTCTTAATTTCGGGGTAGAAAAAGGTGCAAAACTGCTATAAGGGACACTGAAATATTGGTCTTATTATCAGGGTGGTCTTAATTTCGGGGTGGTCTTTATGAAGGGTTTTACCGTATTTCTAGTTTTATAGTAAAGGGCCAGTGCCTCCGTGAAAAAATCACATGACCCAAACATGCTGACAGTGTGCAAAACAAGGATTGGTAACAATTACTCAGGTGAAATCCAACCAATACTTTAGCAGGAGAAGTATTGTCAAGGTTTGTGACAGACAGTCAGAACAAAATCAAAGAGTCTCCCTATCCCACTCGATGGCCGGCAGGGAGAGACATAATTCCATCCAAAATCATCCTAATGAATATGGCACAAATATGCATAACCTAGCCTTGGTACCAATTATTACAGTGATTTTTTTTCAAAATTAACAATGTGGCATATGTAGCCAAACATACAATAATTTAATCTTGATCAATTTTACATAATAATTTACCTTCAAGATCAAACTGGATTTCGTCAAGACTTTTTCCTTTGTAGAGGTGGATATTTCCTCTTTCTAACTCAATCAAAAGCTTACTCAGCTTTGCAACCTGGAAAGAGAAGTTTTTCTTGTTTAGTTTTTCTTTCTGTTTCACTGTTTTCATGCTTCTCTATGCTTTTCAAATGTTGTCAACACACCCCTACATGATTAACAAGTTGGCGTTAAACTGTTTCTGAAGAGAATCCCTTTTTTGATGATTGTGCATAATCAATAAGTATCTAATACCACAGAGCCACGATGGCCCATGTATCACTTGAGTTGCAGCGAAATATATATCATAAGTAAAGAAATAAAGATTTTAAGTAAAGAAAGTAGATCACGAGGCAAAGGCAAGGTCATTAAAGACCACATATGAAATTTAATTTGAAAAAACAACAACAAAAAAACAATAGAACAACAACAGCACATAGAGCAGAATTATATACATCCAAATTTTAATATGTATCTCATAAAACAAACAAGTCAAAGATAACACACTGTTTGAAAATAAATCCTTGCGAGGACTTAAAAAGCACAACTTCTTCAAATCATTCAAAATAAGGACTAAAGAAACAAGCATCTCATATGAAGCTTGCTGACGACACTTGACAATGGTCTTAAAACAAACATGATCATCATGAACAATTTGTGCTCGGGTGAGCTAAAATGTAAAGAAACACCTAGAGAGATAAAAATCAATACATCTTAAGAGAATGCAGTAATTGCATTGTATTAAATACCCTGGAATAACATATATAATGTTTTAGTGCTTAATTAGTATCACTTCCATAAAAAATAACAACAAAATAATATCAACATCTCTTGGCAACCCAAGAAAGCTGAGGAGAGTAAGTTCACACTGTGGGTTCTAGGACGCTTACCTGAACCTTCAATGGCACACATTCTCAAGGCAGTTCAAATCAAGTAGAACTTGAGCCAGTTTTTGACCTGATGTGATCAAGTTCCTAATTTGACCTAGAATTTTCGTCAAGACAAACATTCTGACCAAGTTTCATTAAGAATGTGGCAAAAACATTGCCTCTAGCATGTTAGCAAGATTTTTCTCTGATTTGAGCTGGTGACCTTGGTTCTCTAACATGACCCAGTTTTGAACTTGACATTGATTTTATCAAGGCAAAGATTCTGACCAAGTTTCATAAGGAATGGGCAACAATGTAGCCTCTACAGTTTAAATAAGGTGTTTCTTAGATTTCAGCTGGTGACCTGTTTTTTTCACCTCAAATAAAATAGTTTCAAATTTAACTAAGTTTTCAGCAAGAAAAACATTCTGACCAAGTATCATTTAGATTGGGGCAAAATGTACATGTAGCCTAGAGTTTAAACAAGATTTTTCTAAAATCTAAACCAATGACCTAATTTCTGACCCACAATACATTATGACAGATGATGCACAGCCAACGACCACAAAAAAATCTCTTACACTTTCAGATCATACAGATTTATGTGGTATTATAAATTGTCTCAAGAGACAAAATGAGCTAAAACTTAATGCACTGACCTGAACTGTGTCCTGTGGCAAAGGGTAGAACTCCCGATGTACCCTTATGTCATGGCCCAGAAACCCAGCAAGCACATCCAACTCATTGTCTTTTAAGTTCAGCATTTGTGCAATTACAGCAATATGCTTCCTGAAGGAAGTCGAATTGAGCAACTCTGGCTGTTTAGCGCCACAATCGTTAGCAAACTTTCTTATTACATCAGTGGCTCTAACCGGAAATTGGGTATCTCCAGGTCTTGCAAACATGTACAGGTTGTCTTCATTTACATTTCCTACACACCGGTTCTTCACCAGAAAGTCAAGTTGTCGCCTTAAATTTCCAGGAAGCAAAACAGCAACACGTCTTCCTTTCTTGCCTCTAATTTCAACTCTATCTACAACCTCTGCCAACTTTTTTTCTAAAGGCGATAGGGATAGAAGAAACTCTTCCTGAATGTTCTTGCCCCGTTGGATACCATCCAGATATTGCTGGATTTCTAGCCTTTCTGCCTCGCCAGATCTTTTCTTATTAAAAAGAACAACTTGTGCAAGTGTGACTTCACACATTTCTCTCCATTCTAGTTCAGAGACTTCTGATGTTTCAAACATCTCAGTAAGATACTCTGCCTTGCTTTTCAAATGAGCTGTTAGCGCTTTCAAATCTTCTGCAAGAGGAATTCTAGTTGGCTTGTTGTATTTCATCTTCTCTAAAGTCTCTCCTGCTGCGTGACTTACTTCAGTATCCCAGTCTTCAGTGTAAACTTGTATAAAATTTTCAGCTTTTTCTTTCATTTCTTTGTCTCCATTTTGTATAGCTTTGGTTTTCAATTGTCGAGCTACTTTGTGTAATGCATGCCTAAGTTTCCTAGCTAACGATGGAGTGGTAAATGTCATATTATCATTGTCATATCCACAAAGGACTTTCACAGCCTCTACACATACTAAAAACTTCAAACTATCAATACAATCTCTAAGACTTAGCACTGAGCTGTCAATTGCTCTACCAGAATTTACAAAGCGGGCAAGTTCTCTCATTTGTTGACGAATGTATTGGTGCTGATGACGGTTTTTTCCATGCTTTTTATACATTCTTTGACTATATGAGACAATATCAGCATCATTTCTTGCTATGAGCGAAACCTTGTCATTTGCCATTCTGTTCAAAATATTCTCTCTGAATGGTTTCTCTGCAACTTTGGACACTGGCAACATTGCAGCACTAGCAACTTGATGTCTTTTAACCATCAGGCATTTTCCTTTTTGCTGGGGATGGCGGTTTTTGACATGTCTCCACAAGTTCCTTCTTAAGAATGTTCCTGAACAAGTACTGCACTCCACATAATTTGTTCCATCTTTCACTCTAGTAGGCCGTTTGTATGGTATTATTTCTCCTTTTTGAGCGTCAAAGACTTTTGAGTTGTGAGCAAAGTCCCCCCTGTTCATTATGTCTCGCCACATGGCTTTCCTTTCCTTTGAGTTTTTGTCATGCGCCAATGCTCTCTGCACATCACTTTCATTTGAGTGCACCTGTTCTAGATGTCTAGCCAGTTTGGGATATTGTTTGGAGCAATAAACACACGAATGTTTCTTATCCCAAATTCTTCTATCATCTTCTGACTTCTTGCTTATGGCAACATATATGTTGTTTGTTTGTTCGTTTCCACTGTGATTGACTACACTATTGGTCATAATATCACAACCATCTATTGTTTGATGTGTTAAATCAGTATCACCTTCTTCCAAGGATTTGCAGGTATAAGTAATGTTGTTTTGCAATGGTATAATATCTGAGTCATTCTCACTTTCCATTGACATATGCTCCTCGTCTGATTCCGAGTCAGGGATGTAACTGGATACATCATCACCAGATTCAGAGTCTGGGATATAATCCTCATCTGCATCCGAGTCTGGCATATAATCATCAGCATCTTGGTCTTCTTCATAACTGGAATGGCAGTAATAAAATATGGTACACAAGTGGAATAATAGCGCTGTATGTTCAAAATAAGTAACTGGGGATGTTAGTTAACTATAGCTTCACCACAGGGATCTATAGGTTTTTGATTTGATAGATATGATAAGTGGCCATTACTCGAGCAAAATTAAATTTTATATATCTTATTCTCCTGTTTTTATATTCATATTCTCAAAGGCATGAGACTAACCTAAATATCATACCCATGGTGTATCTTGAGGAAGGCGGTAGATAGCAAATCCCATTTTTTGCACAGCAGACCTTGTTGCAATACTCCCACTATTGTATTAAATGTTTTGTTTCTTGTATGTTAAAGTCACTCCTCATAGACAACACACTTTTTAAAAAATTAGCTATGTGAGGACTTACAAATATACCATACATTTCCAACTTCCTGCAAATCACTCAAAATGAGGACTTAAAGCATGGTTACCAAAATCCAGTTTGCTATTTGTAATACTATGTAAACATTGTTAACATTTCGTTTGAAAAGAACTACTATAATCAAACATGAAGTGCTAAACACAAGTGTAAGACTGTCAAAGATATGCTCATCAAAAGTTGGAGATTTAATTGGGTTGAAGTACATGTATTCATCTGGGATCATTGTCAGGATTCATACTGGGAAATGACATTTCTTTGCAACTTTTATCAGTATGATCAACAAGATGGACAGAAAGATTAATCAACCTTATCAGTGGACAATGATATTTTTGAAAACTTTAGGAATTGGAAGGGCTGTAAAAGCAGTTTAAAGCTGAACACTAAACTCTCTGTGTGTGTGTGTGTGGGGGGGGGGGGTTTCAAGAGTTACAGAGTGGAAGGGAAACAGTCATATGACCTTTGATCTCTAAGTCTGACCTTGACACGAGCCATCCTGAACATGGCTTCTGCAAGTCGTCTCAAAGTAGAAATCCTTCAAGGGGTTCAAGAGTTACAGAGCGGAAGGGAAATTGCTAACGGACAGACGGACACCGAGGCAGTATAAAAAACAATAATTGAACCTCCTAATCAGAAAAGTTAACTAGAACTATTGCTTCAAGTGATTTATATTCCGAATTCAACTTTGTCTTTAATAAATGACAGTTACCATAAACAGGCTATAACTCTGCAAACAGTCTTTTACTGTTACATGGAAGGAATGATAATGTGTTATGAAAGTGGGCAATCTACTGCAGGTTTAAAAGCAAGCTTTTCTGCAAACACCTAATATGTTACAGTTTTGGAGCAATGTGAGGACTTACTAACTCAATCATTTTCAAGATAAGCATTCAAAATGAGGACCTCAATCATCTTCAAGATAAGCATTCAAAATGAGGACTAATATATTTGGGATGAGGACTTGGAAGTTTTCTAGCAGATCACACAACGAAAGCCATAAGTTGTAATTGTGTAGAATAATTATGGAACACAATTCTAAGCTGTTACTATTTGTTTGGGTATGGAAAACTATAGGTGAACTCAACTGTACATATTCACACAGTGACTAATACAGTCATTTTATCTGACATGTCAGATAAGAGCTAAGTGTTCAAAAAAAGGACTGACTTTATTAATTAAAAAGGACTGACTGTGAAGGTCGCTTATAAAAAAGAAGGTTGAACATAGAGGGACAAAAAACAAATTTATATTACTTCCACCAGCCACCCAAAGTAGCAGCATTAAAATGGAGTGTGAAGTTTATGTCATTACATGTAAATACCTTAAATCCTGATGCAGGTAGTTGTCTTGATCCAATCGTTTGAATAAACTCAGCATATCAAAAAGCCAATCCCTGGACACAGTGTGATGTTCTCCTGTAAAGTAAAAGTTTCCAAAATATAATTCAGTTCTATCTTCTAATTACTTACTGCCATTTGCTTGAAAATATAATGAAACTATTCCAATATTACAGTGCAAACACCAATATTTTTACAAGTAAACTTAACATTTTGTGAGAGTGGTACTTAACCACCTGATATAATGAAACCTAGAACAGCATCTATTCATAACTTAACTATCAACAAATCAACAAGCTTCAATGTTTCAGATTGTAACTGACTTTTATATAAGCTTATTTTTATTGGGCAAGAAACTATTGCAACAGACAAAAGTATAAATTAGAAAGATAGCCATAAAGATAAATCAACATATTGGTCTGACAGCTTCCCCATGTTAAGTCCAGCAGGTCAGTTGATTATCATCCAACAACTTGAAATCACACAGCCATGAATGTCAACTAAAACAAATGCTTTTTGTGCAAAGGAATCTTAAACAAACCTTACAAACCTTTCTCATCTAGAGCTACTGTAAGGGAATCCTCTCCATCAAGCTCTCCTCCTAAAGACAACACAATCTCTTCAGCCGCTTCTGCAAACAAATTTATATTATGCTTACTTCTTATCATGAATCCAGTACATTTATCTCATATTTGTACTCATACTCAATTTGAAACAAAAACACTAAACAATCACTAGAGCCTTTACTGATTGTTAGATACTTTATCCATTAACAGTCAGCCAAATGTATACCTGATTTACACCATTTAATTCTATTTTAGGTAACAGTGACATTGCTCAGATAGCTTGATAGCCTTTAATGTTTTATGTACCTCTTGGGAAGTCTTGACCATCCCCTGAAAATCTGCACTTCACTCCTTGTAGAATGGGCTTCTGGCATTGCCTTGATTTTCTACATCCATAGCCTCTCGGATAAACTTCATCACCTTCTATCTCGTACTCTTCCTGAATAAGAACACAAGGGCCAACATGAGCACCTTTGCCAAAACACAAAGAGATGCTGTTTAAAGAATTTTTTTTAATTTTTAGCAAATTTGGTACACTATCAGCCAACAATCATTTCTGGCGAACTTCATCATAAACACACCACTAGTTGAGGAGGAGATTCCATTTCAAGACCATTTCTATTTTTAGCTCTGGCAGAGGACTGAAACCATTTTAGCGTTATTTATACATCACCAGCTGATAATTATTCTTGTCATTGTTAACAAAATATGCCATGTGGTTAACGGGCTACAAGTAAACAGTTGCATACATTATGTCCATCTTTCATCAACGAGTTTAAGTAATAGAAGAAAAGGGAACTTTGAAAGCCACCGAACACGACAAATATGAAAATATTGCAGCTGTATATTACCTCTGGAAGGTACTGTCCTGCTTCCAGTGACTTTCTTACATACTCAGCATTTAGCACCCAGCAATGGTGAGCAATTCCAAGCATATATTTTTTTGTGCGCTGGCAGATGCGACTCCCTTCCTCTGAAAGACACACGAATGTAGAGGAAGATTATTTTTGAAAGAGAAGATCGGGTATCTTGCATGCAGTTAAATTCAAGCAAGAGTTGTCTAACATGATCATTTAAGTAGGTTAAATGACTAAGAATCCTTGTGTAAAGTTTCAATCCACTGGCATGCAAAACTTCTAATTTTTCGAAGTTGAACAAAGGCCATAACTGAGTAGAAAAGGAAGTTAGGGTTACCTGCCCTTTTCAAAAGCCTGCCACTTTTGATATCAAGCAAGTATTCTTTAAAGAAATGAACACCAACAAGAAACTTGACGCTGACTTTCATGCTGATGCAGCCGACCTGGCTACGACAAGACAATACCTTGTCTTTCTCTTCGAAAAGTCAATCTGTATGAGATCTGTGTGGGAGATCTTTGTGGTTATTACTTGGTTATAATTTAAAATACCTGTCAGATTTTCTTCTCTACTTTGACATTGACTGAAGAAAGAAGAAAGAACTATCAATTAACTTTAACATAATTACCAGTCTCCATGATCACATGTGTTGTACTTCTGTCAAAGCTATCCATATAAATTCCACCGCATGTTGCAATCAGCTGAATAATTAGTTTCTGGAACACAGAATAATACAATATTTTAACTTCATTTTAAAATTTTACAGAAAAGAAAGTGTGTACTGTACATACAAAAGATTTTGCTTCATAATGGCTTAACTATCTTATCCATAAAACAGCTAGTGCATTAAACTGGTTACTTACATTTGATCAGATCCAATATCTGATCTATGTTTTAAAGATAAACTTACATTTATAAGTTTACAATTCAAGAACATACCTTAATTCGTCTTCTTCCAGAGCAAGCAAATATCTTCTGTTTCATGTTTTGATCTGAAATAAACAATACAAACAACATTAAAGTCAAATTAACATCAATAATTTGAAAAAGAGTCATCAAAGGATTTTTTAGAACTGAGCCAACTTGCAGAAACTATCTGAAAAGCTATGAAAATGAAGTCAACACAATTATGGAGATTTACATTAATGAGATTTACTCTGGCATTTGAAATGGGTTATGCAAGTAAGGCCATGGCCACAACAGTTTCAGGGAAAATGGTAAACTATATGAACAATAATTCATTTTTAGCACATCAAAAATCGCAAAGCTTGGCTGATCAGAACATCTGTTAACCTGCAGAGCCTAACAGCTGAGGACGACAGAAATGAATCGGAGTAAACATAGTTCTCGAAAATTACTGTCACATAATCTAAAACAGTTTAAAATCATTTTTGACTGCTAGACACCTATTTTCTTATATATTATAATATATGACTCAAAGCAATCATGAATACACTCCATATATGATAATTATATGAACTTAAACAACCCTTGGTATGTTACTGAAATTACTTTTCATTATTAAAGGCAGCAAATTGAGTGAGAAAAATATAGACACGTTGTCTATTATTCATTTTCAAGCATGCTTTCTGACAAAATAAAATACTTAAAATAAGCCAATTTTTAATCATTTTTTAGACATAAACCAAAATCAGACTTTTGTTATTTTAAGTACTTTTTAAAAAAGGGCTAGAAATTCAAGCACTTTTTAAGACTGTATGAACCCTGTAATTTCATTTCAATTTTAAATTTGATTTATACATAAATGCACATCAATCCTAAGCTAAAATATTGGTATAGATATCTGTATTACACTTTATTAAATATAGTGCTATACTTTAAATGTGCAAATTGTCATCAAGTTTAATGTCAAAGAATTAGATAATGGACACATAGAGACCTTCAATGAATCTGTCAGATGTATCTAAAAGGACTTTAACAGTAGATTAAATAGAGTATAAACTTTGTTGACTACAATAACAATCCGAGGACTTACAAGTGAACTTACACTTAGTCCTCAAAATGATAAAAATATATGATGAAAATCAGGGGTATGAAATTTAATGGGACAATCTAATAGACAGTCAGTTGATTTCAGATTGTTCTTACACTGTTTTCCTCAGATTCTTACAGATATTTCCTTTATATTAATGCACTCAATAAATTGAAAATATTACATTTATTGCATACAACACCTATTAAATTAAGGTGCTGCCATGTTTTTAAAGAGACTGATCAATAAAGAATTATACATTTTGTTATTGCATTATTTCTGTTAGAAGATTAACATGTTTATTTCACACTGATAGTAGGATCTTTGACAAACGCTTTCCAAAAGGATGACACTGTTACAGTGGTACATAATATCAGTATTTTTGACGGTTCCTTTGAGCTAGTTTGCACAAAGTTCAAAATCATATCCTAGTCCTCAAAATGGCATGATGCCTGTCAATTCAGCGTGGAATTAAATCAGACTGAAATATTTAATAATTTTAAGCATACAAACATGTCAAGTATTTGTGAGGACCTAGTTATATGACATGACTTAGTGTTAATACAACCAGCTTTTCATTCCCAATATTACTTACCACTTGTTTATGAATGTCATTTTACTGGTCACCAGTGTATGGTGACATTGATGTGGATGACAATTAAGACTATGGTACTTAATATGCTTTCTAAATCGATCTCTTATTCTTACTTATTCAACAAATTTTTTAAGTCCTCTTACTGTCTGGTTCTCTGAGTCCTTCAGTCATGTTCTCAGCTATTCTGGCAGTACAAACAGCCACACTGCTATCAACACTGGCAGCTTCCATTTCTTCTGTGGCAGCCTGCCTTTCTTCATCCGCCTCCAGAAGTCCTTTTAAAAGAGTGCATGGAATTAAATCAGACGGAATTATATAATGATTTTAAGCATACAAACATATCAAGTATTTGTGAGGACCTAGTTATCTGACATGACTTAGTGTTAATACAACCAGCTTTTGTTTGCCAATATTACTTACCACTTGTTTATGAATGTCATTTTACTGGACACCAGTGTATGGTGACATTGATGTGGATGACAATTAAGACTATGGTACTTAATATGCTTTCTAAATCGATCACTTATTCTTACTTATTCAACAAATTTTTTAAGTCCTCTTACTGTCTGGTTTTCTGAGTCCTTCAGTCATGTTCTCAGCTATTCTGGCAATACAAACAGCCACAATGCTATCAACATTGGCAGCTTCCATTTCTTCAGTAGCAGTCTGCCTTTCTTCATCCACCTCCGGAAGTCCTTATAAAAGAGTGCATGGAATTAAATCAGACGGAATCATATAATGATTTTTAGCATACAAACATGTCAAGTATTTGTGAGGACCTAGTTATATGACATGACTTAGTGTTAATACAACCAGCTTTTGTTTGCCAATATATCTTACTACTTGTTTATGAATGTCATTTTACTGGACACCAGTGTATGGTGACATTGATGTGGATGACAATTAAGACTATGGTCTTTAATATGCTTTCTAAATCGATCTCTTATTCTTACTTATTCAACAAATTTTTTAAGTCCTCTTACTGTCTGGTTCTCTGAGTCCTTCAGTCATGATCTCAGCTATTCTGGCAGTACAAACAGCCACACTGCTATCAACACTGGCAGCTTCCATTTCTTCTGTGGCAACCTGCCTTTCTTCATCCTTTTTTGGAAGTCCTAATAAAACCGTGCATGGAATTAAATTATACCAAATGAAAAAGGTTGTTTTTAGCACATAACTGATTTTAAGAAGTATGTGGTTTGTGAGGACCTGATTATTAGGCCAGTGTTGATAGGATTAGCTTCAGTTTGGCAACATCAGTTAAAACTCACTGGTGTTTTTATTTTGTATACTGCACAGTTCCAATGCGAGTGATAAAAAAGTAAATCACTGAACATATTTCTAACTATACTCTTATACTTTGACAAACAAACCATGTTTTAACAATTGGGAAGTCCTCTTACTGTCTGCTTCAAAGTGTCCTTCAGTCATGTCCTCAGTTATGCTTGGGGTACAAACAGACATGTGGATTTCATCATTGACAGCTTCCATTTTCTGTGTGGCAGCCTGTGTTCCTTCATGCTCCTCTGGAAGTCCTAGTACAAAGTTTCAAAGCTGTAGTATAAGTAGTATGAAAGTTATGACCTTGAACAGGCTTGCATGCAAACTATAACCTGAAATTGTAAGTCAAAAAAAGGGCCTTAATTTGAAAAAAAAATGGAAGTTAGAAATATGATTCTTGGTATACATATTCAGGATATGATGGTGAACAAGTGTACAAAAGTTTCAAAGCTGTAGTATAAGTAATATGAAAGTTATGAACCTGTCTAAGCTCGCATGTAAACTATACAAACTTAAATTCTAAGTCGAAAAAGGGTCATAATTTGAACAAAATAGAAGTTAGAGTTATGGTTCTTGGCATACATACTTGTGACATGATGATGAATAAGTGTACAAAGTTTCAAAGATGTATAATGAGTAGTATGGAAGTTATAAGTTAGTACACCAGCTTGCACGCAAACTTTAACCTGAAATTCTAAGTCAAAAAAGAGCTATAATTTCATCAAAATGAAGGTTAGAGTTATGGATCTTGGCATACACACTCGAAATATGATGGTGAACAAGTGTGCCAAGTTTCAAAGCTGTAGCTATAGTACTTTGTAAGATATAAGTAGGTTGCACATAAACTTTAACCAAGGCGGGACGGACAGCAACGCCTACCCTGACGAAAAAGTGAGTGGAATAGCCCGACATATTCTTCGAATAGTCAAGCTAAAAATTGAAATTTAGTTGGGTCATTTTACAGGATCTTTGTCCACAGAATGACATGTAATATTCTGGTGTGCATGATGAAAGTTGTTAACTTTCCAAGTTGACTTTGACAGATTGTGAATGTGACAAAAACCAATAACCACAGTTTTTTTATTTAATATAATTGTGACTCACCTATGTAGCTGTCAATATACTTTACTTCAATTAGTCCCTTTTCTTCAGCTGAAACACTGTCATGAGTTGTATCAACATTCCCGCTCTTCTTTGTTCGGAGTCTCATTATCTGCAAAGGAATAAGACAAGGTTCACAAAGCTAAATTTTGAACTCTTAAGACGACAAAACATACAATTTAACTTGGTATTGAAGAACTATTTGTTGGAGTGGCTATAAAATAGTAAGTGTGCCACTACACTGGCATCATCATTTTTGCAACAGAATTTATTCAGTTAGAAGATGCTATAGTCCATACCATAACCTTAACCATAAAAACACTTCATTATAGTACAATGTGATAATATATATTGACATACAAGTGAAAAAATATAAGACAATCAGGAACTTGATGAAGGATGGGGTTTCAAAAATTCATTTGACATTGCAGCTTGAATGCTTACCCATGATATTTATTAAAATTACACACCATTATTTCTCATCTGCCAGGCGTGTTACAGAAATAGGTAAATCATTTTTATGGTAAATGTATCTAGAGTTTACAACCTAGACGTCGATTCTTTTCAATAACATTCCGAAAATTGGCCGCCATTTGTTTACATTATGCCAGAAGCGGGATTACACTATAAAACAGTAACAAACACTGTTGTCATCTTGCTCGATAGAGTCTGACACTGTGAAAACAGCATGTATCAATTTAACAAGTTAAGTATTAGTAAGAGTTACTTAAAAAATGTTAATTTAAAGAAAAAAAAAATCCTGAAAATCGGCCGCCATTTGTTGTTTACATTTATACCGGAAGCGGGAGTCCAGTATGCAAGTTATACATCCGAAATCAGCTTTCCGTCGATTTTTTCCCAAAATTATGGATGCAAGTTATATATAAATGCAATTTATACACAACCGAATACAGTATGTTTTTATATGTGTTAATTTCAAATACACATTTTCAAACTAACCACCTGTAACTGTGAAACACTCCAGGCAATGATAAAAAAGAAAAACTGTAGGGACCAGGTTTTAGCAAAAAACATCTCTAGATAGTACTGTTGAAAATTTTGATCTACTTCTATATTATAAAAAGGGTGAGCAGCAGCCAATAATCCAACGGATATTTTGAGGTTGTTTAATCAAGAAAATCCAAATCAGTTAGCAACTGTTAAACGCAAGCCATAAATAGAATGCAAGTTAGAGTTTATCTTATTCAAAGAAACTATTAGATGGTGGTCTTGACACCCCCCAAAAGAATCAAATGAAGTCAAATGATTCAAAGTTACTTTACCATGTTTTCAACTTCTTTTGAATGCAATAATTGTTCATGTTGGAATATGTTATCAAAAACAATTCCATATTTAATCGAACAACTAGACTGGCAGAGACATGGCAACACTGGACTCTGCCTTACAAGAGGCATAACTAATCATCTAAAAAAAAGGATATATTTTATTAAAATGCTGGCCTAAGAAACAAATACTCACACAAACATAAACTTCCATAATGTATTTTGTCATTTATAACTATTCATTACCAGAAATATTAACTAATTTAATTTATCAAAAGATAAAAAATTAAAGTTCATATAAAGTCTAAACTGGTTGCTTCGTATTTTTGCACATTCAAACTGAGTAGAGAACTGAAAATATTTTTGAAATTGTTCAACTGGAAGCTGAAATATTGTCATTTGTGCTATTTCAAAAAAATGGGAAGTGAAGTGAAAAAAAATAGTTAAGATTTAAGTCCATAAAAATTCCAAAACTAGCCTTTTTTATGAAACAGCCCAGTATCTAAAATTCATATTTTGCATTATTACAATGAATATATTATAAAGAAAAAAATATGTGTCAAGCTACTAATTTCAAACTTAACCATATTATGCATGGTTCAATTGGTAAATGATAATTAATGGGAAACCACAAGGCCTCAATTACCTTGCAAATTGTAGCACAAGTTTAAAATCACTAAATGTGGCTACAATCATGACAATTTCATTGTCAGTTATAATTGCAATCATTACACTCATAGCCAAAATACTTGAACAATACCAAGTGATTCCCTTAATATCTAAATCACTTATGTGTTGCCATAAGTTTGAATTTGAAGTCAATGTAACGATCTGCTGGCTTCACAATTATTTTAAACAAAGGATAATACCATGAATAAAAAAAACAACAAACCCTGTTTATTTTGCTTTCAAATGCAAAATACAGACACATCAATTCAATGATTTACTCGAGTACTCACTACTATATAAACAGATAGATATTTTTTCTGTTGCATTTTAAATATGAAGTAATTATATATTTGACTCTTTAAAATTTATTAAAAACAAATTTTAAGTATCATTATAAAGAAATATCACTGAATACAACAAATGGCTTCGGACAATCTGATTATGACTCATTGAAAATTCTGGAAAGTCAATTCACCTCTGGTTTTCAAAAGCTTTTGAATTTAAAAACCCAGATCAGATATGTGGCACTGAGCTTAAGCATCTTTGATTTTCTTGCAAGGGTGTGAAGATACCTTTGTTAAGCTAAATCATATAAAAAAAATAACATCACCATCAGTTCACGTAATTTACAAGATACAGCCAATAAATTAACTTACAGTCTAATAGAATTTTTGATGAAAAACCTTTGCACCTTCCAACATTAGAGCACACAGGGTCCAAGTTTCTGTCATTTTAAATGATACCAGATAGCCATTATTATATTTGTGAACACAAAAATATTCTTTTTCTTCTGCTGAAATAAAACGACACATAAAGTCCACATCCTGTTTCTTTAGCACAAATATTGAACTCGACGGTCCTTTCCAGCAGCACCTGTACACGGACATATTTGTACTTTTGCATTTTTTTTAGAATTTACACACTTTAAAAATATTTTTTGCAACGAATCTCTGCTGAAACAATAAACATTCAGACCTCTAACTGACTGTAAAATCAAATCTTACCTCGCGCATTTAGATGGCGGCTGTAAAGTATCATCTATGTGAGCAGACGCTTTCTGTCGTTATGTTACGTATAACATAAAGCGTCTGAGCGCACTGTTTGGCGCGTATTCTCCTAAGAGTGATCTCCCTCTGCCTTCGCACACTTTTCAAGGTCACGTGATAAATAAAAATGTGCGAAATATGTGCGAACATGTCTTGACTAACCGTCATTTTGAGGACTCTTTGATTTTGCGCTAAATCAACGTAGGTCCTCCCAGATAACGCAAAATATGGAAATAATTTCGAGGACTAGGGTGTAAGTCCTCGAACTGGAGATAGGTCCTCGTATTGTTGGTGTGCGATCAAGCCTTAGTCCTCTAAAAGATAGGTATACACACGCATACACACACACACACACACACACACACACACACACACACACACAAACACACACACTCACACACACACACACACACACACACACACACACACACACACACACACACACACACACACACACACACGCACGCACACCCATACACACACACACACACACACACACACACATATATATATATATATATATATATATATATATATATATATATATATATATATATATATATATATATATATATATATATATATATATATTTATCTGTCTATATATATGTGTGTTACTTTACTTAATCGTAAACTTTAGAGTTTATACAGAAGCAGACGGTATGTGCATTATATCTCCGTATTTGTAAGGAACTCAACAATGACATATACTCGTACTTCAATATGAAACAACAGCTTATAAACATCTCAGTAAAGCCTGTGTTTTTTAAGATGACTCATAAATCAATCCGGCTTCCAGGAATAAGATATTAAACTGTCTATACGAGGCATTGTTCTCATTGATGTAGTCAGATTACATTCCTTTTCTCGATTTTGACAGAAAAAAATATCAAATTCATTTGTCTGATTCTTGTGATTTTGTTCTCGTTTCAAATGGCATCTTGTATTTGAATGTCAATAATGAATACATATAAGAGACCTGAAAATGCATTGGATGTATCTACCGTTTGAGTTAGTCTCATGAATAATCCTACAAATTAATTAATATGTGGAGGCATCTTTTACAAAATCGTCTTTATCAAAGTTAAGGAAAACGATATGTTACTAGATATGTATAGTTTACAATATTTTACAATATAATCAATGTTTATTGCAGCGTCTATCAAACACACTGAAGGTCACATGGCTGTATTAAGTTATATACCATATTTAATATATACCAATATAAATATTGCAAAGTGAGTGGGAAGCATATGTCTGGAAGCAACCAGCATTATACTAGAATTGTCAACGTATATACACTTTGGACAACACTGTTAATTTCTTTTAATATCATTTATACTTTTGATTCGTTTTTACCATATTGTTCTTAAGGAAATTCTGTGGTTTAACATTTCAAAAATCAGGTATCTAATGAAGTTTTAGCGTAGTTATGTATCATCAGAAAGAACATTGTCATGGAAATATCGAAATGAAATGAACATAAGTCTGCCATTTTGTTTGTCGCATAATTTCTGTTCGTGACAAACATCTTTTATTTTCTGGAATATTACAGTAATACTACTGCCACAAACGCAAACTTTTAATGATTACATTTTATTAAGAATAGACATAATAAAATGCTTATGAGTTTACAATCTCCGATAATACCATGAGGATAATATATTTAAGGAATCTTTAAACTTTAATGTCTTCATGCAGTATATTAAAGAAAAGGAATTGTAATATATTGTTATTAAACTGATTAAAAGTGATATCAATTGTTACAAGAAATGACTTTTAAAATATGACAAGGTCTGGTGAAAACTTGTATGTTAACAGGATTTACTTAAAACTTGGCGTTGCTAACTACAAATATGCAAGTTACATATAGAAATGAGGAAAAGACTTAGACGCGACATTACGCAAGAGCCAGAGAAGCATGAATGTGCGACATCCAAGATCAAGGAGATAATACGCGTTAGGCAGAAACAGTAATAATATAAATTCTAACTATACAGATATAGCAGACAATAAAATGAATGCCGAAAACTGTTTAAATGAACTTTTATTTTATTAAATGACCAATGTTTTGTTTTTAAAATGCATTGCAGCGACCATTTCTGATGATTATAGCAACGTCCAGCGTTTTGGTGACGGAATACCACAGACTTACGTCTGGGTAGAAACACCAGCACACCGCATATGACCAATGACAATGTGCATTTCAGAATGCAGTATTTTCCTCCAACAATTGCTTGACTTTGTCATAATTACATTTACTCTGCCGCTGCGATATTCTTGTATCTTAATTTTTTTTGAGTAATTAGCCATGCAAAAAAAAAGAGATCAATAGTGTCTAGCTAAAATCACACCAGTTATACATAAACAGGCCAATGTGGTTTGTCCCTTTGACTATCGTTTAAAACGCTTAATCTTAAATGCGGGTATAATTTTATTTCTTAGTAAAACCCTTCCGACTTAGTTCATTTTATCTGTTTTAACTCTCGATGCGGTGCTTAATGCTAGTTGTTTCACTTTGACGGGATATTTTTATTTACACTGTTTATTTGATAGACAAACCTTCAGAAAGTGCGAGGTTGAAGCGTCTACAAACCAATTTTAAGTACCCAAGTCGGTCCTTTTGCCGACTGACCGTTCCAAGGCGGTAATGGATGTTTTTCCTTTTGTCTGTTATGTCCCGTCTCTTTGTATTAGTCATATTTACATTTACCCTGTTTTCCTTTGTCTAGAGGTATATTGGATTTAAATATCTATGGAAACTTTGACGGGACCTTTTCTTATTTACCTATTCACATTTTCCTTATTGCTTCTGTTGTGCGTGTTGCCCTTGTCTACATTGATACATGTTACTAAGCAATTGCGTTTCTATTTACAAGTATGTGGATCAGTTTTAAATCGCATTAAATACATCGTAAGAAAATGGCTTTTGGATAGGTTAGCTAAATGTGTATGCTGTAGCCTTTATGTTAAGTTACACATTGGCAAAGGCTTTTGAAAATAGTGCTTACAGAAATAGACATACGTGTATTTGGTGTTACAAGCATGACATAA